>JARQOC010000011.1:155026269-155422270 GCA_033576535.1 Allobates femoralis | reverse complement strand
TCGTGAAGACCAAAAACTTTTGCCCTTGAGTCTGTTGTTTTTCCGGGGATGGTTGCCGCCTTCTGCCTGCGGACAGACCCTGTTTCGTCTCCTTTTGGGGATCTACACCTCCCTCCCCAATGTGCACTGCGGCCCGCTCTGATATCCTCCTGCCAGTTGGGTCATTCGGAAAAAAACCACCCGCCCGTCTTCCTTTTTCCCCCCTGATCCCCCCTTTGACTTCCTGGCAATTTTTTTCTCATCATCGCCCCCCCCTTGTTGAAAACCTTTGGCAACGTTCCGTTCGTGAGAACGTGGCTGCTAAAATATTTGGGCATCGTCATACCACTCCTATCACCCATTTCAAGGGAGGTGGCGCGGGCCGATTCTGCGAATGTCTGAAAAAGTCTTCCGGTGCCCTAGGTGGGATCATGATTCCGTGGACGGTACATGGCCGGGTGGGAAAGGAGGATCATTTGGGGAAAATGTGGGGTCAAAGTTCACGGCTACGACACTTTGCATGGGAAGCGGGGTTTGTGGGGTGCCCATCTGACTTGAAGCATTATCCCGCTATCCAAGTAACAACCTGTTGAACTGCTCTTGCTTCAATTAGGGTGTTGTTTGCGGGCTCCAAGAATTTGGGACAGGCGTTCGAGCGAGGGAAATTTGGCTCTTTGTTGTTTCGAAATTAGTGCTTGACACGATCTCGGCCTCTGCCTGCCCACCATCACATCCCTTATTTGTTCCTTGCCCAACGCCCTTTTTGCATTTTTGCCTGTATACTGGACAACTGTTGGTGACGGGGGGTCACAGGAGATTAGGATTTTTGTCCCTAACCTGTATCAAGGATGACTACACAGTTGGTGACGGTCGTCAAAAGGGGATTAGGATTTAGTTCCCCAACCCGTATCAAGGTTGACGTACACCAGTCTGGTGATGGTCAGATCACAGGAGATTAGGATTTGGGGTTTCCCTTAAACCCGTATGAAAGGTAGAAAATTTACAACAGCTGGTGACTGTAATGGTTTCAGGAGAGGATTTCAGTCCCTAAATGTATAAGGTAGTAAAAAAAACAGTCTGGTGACTTTAATGGTGTCAGGGGGATTTTAGTCCCTAACCTGTCAAGGTATGACGTACAACAGCCCCGGTGACGTAATGGGTCAGGAGAGGATTTTGTCCCTAACCTGTATCAAAGGGATGACGTACACCAGTCTGGTGACTGGTCAGTCAGGGAAAATTTTGGGTTTTAGTCCCTAACCTGTATAAGGAAAAACGTACACCCCGTCGGTGACTGGTCAGATCACAGGAATTAGGATTTTAGTTCCCTAACCTGTAAAAAAGGTAGTAATTACAACGTCTGGTGACTGTAAGGTTTTTTTGGGGAGGATTTTAGTCCCTAACCTGTATCAAGGTAGTAATTACAACAGTCTGGGCTGTAATGGTGTCAGGAGAGGATTTGTCCCCAACCCGTATCAAGGTATGACTTACAACATCTGGTGACTGTAATGGTGTCAGGAGAGGTTTTAGTCCTAACCTGAAAAAAAAGGAAAGACTACACCATCGGTGACTGGTCAGATCAAGGAGATTAGGTTTTTAAAATTTCCCCAACCTGTATAAGGGGATGGTACCCCACCTGGTGAGGTCAGATCACGGAGATTAGGATTTAGTTCCCTAACCTGTATAAAGGTAGTAATTACAACAGTCTGGGGGACTGTAAAGGGTTTAAAAAGAGGATTTAGCCCCCCAACCGTTAAAAGGGAGTAAGACAACGTCTGGGCGTAAAGTTTCAGGAGAGGATTTAGTCCCAAAAACCCGTATAAGGGAGTAATTACAACAGTCTGGTGACTGTAATGGTGTCAGGGGAGGACTTAGTCCCAACCCCGTACAAAGGGATGAGTACACCAGTCGGTGACTGGTAGATCACGGGGGATTAGGATTTTATTTTCCCCAACCTGTATAAAAGGTATGACGTACACCAGTCTGGTGACTGGTCAATCACGGATTAGGATTTTTTTTCCCTAACCTGTATCAAGGTATGACGAAACCCTCTGGTGACTGGTCAATCACAGGAGATTGGGTTTTAGTTCCCTAACCTGTATCAAGGTTGACGTAACCCTTTTTGGTGACTGGTCAGATCACAAGAGATTGGGGTTTTGTTCCCCAACCCGTATCAAAGGGATGGGCTACACCAGTCTGGTGACTGGTCAGATCACAAAGGGGTTAGGATTTTAGCCCCCAACCTTATAAGGGGTTGACGACCCAGTTTGACTGGGCAGATCACGGGGGAAATTTGGATTTTAGTTCCCAAACCCGTATCAAGGTAAGACGTACACCGTCTGGTGACTGGTCAATCAAGGAGATTAGGATTTGTCCCTAATCTGTATCAAGGTATGACGTCACCAGTCTGGTGACTGGCAGTCAAAGGAGATTGGATTTTTGTTTTCCCCAACCTGTACAAGGAAAAGACGTACACCTCTGGTGCTGGTCAGAATCAAGGGGATTAGCATTTTAGTCCCTAACCTTATCAAGGTATGACTACACCGTTGGTGACGGGGCGAAACACAGGAGTTAGGATTTTAGTTCCCTAACCGTATCAAGGTATGAAAGTACACCAGTCGGTACTGGTAGATCCAGGAGATTTGGATTTTTGTTCCCTAACCTGTTCAAGGTATGACGTACACCATTTTGGGGGGGCTGGTCAGATCAAAAGGAAAAATTAGGATTTTAGTCCCCTAACCTGTATCAAGGTATGACGTACCCAGCCTGGTAAACTGGTCAGGTCACAGGGGTTTAGGATTTTTTTTCCCTACCGTATCAAGGTATACGTCACCATCTGGTGACTGGTCCGAAAAAAAGGATTTTAAAATTTTTTAGTCTCAACCTGTACAAGGTATGACGTACACCGTCTGGTGACTGGTCAGATCACGGAGATTAGGTTTTTATTCCCCAAAAACCTGTATAAGGGTTATGACGTACCCAGTCTGATGACTGGTCAGTCACAGGAGATTGGGATTTTAGTTCCCTAACCTGTTAAGGGGTAGAAATTAAAACAGTCTGGTGATGTAATGGTTTCAGGAGAGGATTTTAGCCCCAAACCCCTTTTATAAAGGTAAAAAGTAAACAGTCTGGTGACTGTAATGGTTTCAGGAGGGGAAAATTTAGTCCCAAAACCTGTATCAAGGGTAGAAATTTAAAAAACAGTCGGTGACTGTAATGGTGTCAGGAGAGGATTTTAGTCCCTAACCTGTATCAAGGAGACGTACACCAGTCGGTGACGGGTCAGATCCAGGAGATTAGGATTTTGTCCCTAACCTGTATCAAGGGTATGACGTAAAAACAGTCTGGTGATGTAATGGTGTCAGGAGAGGATTTTAGTCCCAAACCCTGTATAAAGGGTATGCGTAAACCTCTGGTGACTGGTAGATCACGGAGTTAGGATTTTAGTCCCTAACCTGTATAAGGTATGCGTACCCCAGCTGGTGACTGGTCAGATAAGGGAGATTAGGATTTTGTTCCCCTAACCTGTATAAAGGGTTGGTACACCAGTCTGGTGATGGTCAGATCACAGGAGATTAGGATTTAGTTCCCTAAACCTGTTCAAGGTAGGGACGAAAAACCAGTTGGTACTGGTCAGATCACAGGAGATTAGGATTTTAGTCCTAACCTGTATCAAGGTAGACGTACACAGTCTGGGACTGGTCAGATCACAGGAGATTGGAAATTTTTTTTCCCTAACCTGTATCAAGGTATAGTACACCATCTGGTGACTGGTCAGATCACAGGAGATTGGATTTTAGTTCCCAAACCTGATAAGGTATGACGTACACCATCGGGGGACGGTCAGATCACAGGAGATTGGATTTTATTTCCAAACCTGTATAAGGTAGTAATTACAACACCCTGGGACTGAAATTGGTTTCAGGAGGGGTTTTTATCCCAAACCCTGTATAAAGGTAGAAAGTACAACAGTCGGTGATTTAAATTGGTTTTCAGGAGAGGATTTTAGTCCCTAACCTGTATCAAGGTAGTAATTAAAACAGCTGGTGACTGTAATGGTGCGGGAAAGGGGATTTTAGCCCTCCCTGTATCAAGGGTATGACTTACAACAGTCTGGTGCTGGTCAGATCAAGGAGATTAGGATTTTAGTTCCCTAACCTCTATAAGGTATGACATACACCAGTTGGTGACGGTCAATCACAGGAGATTAGGTTTTTTTAGTTCCCTAACCTGTATGAAGGTAGTAATTACAACTCTGGTGATGTAATGGTGTCGGAGAGGATTTTAGTCCCTAACCTGTATAAGGTATACGTACACCATCTGGTGATGTTAAAAATCACAAGAGATTAGGATTTTAGCCCCTAACCTGTATGAAGGTAGAATTACAACGTCTGGTGACTGTAATGGTTTCAGGAGGGGTTTTTTGCCCCTAACCTGTATCAAGGTAGAAATTTACAACAGTCTGGTGACTGTAAGGGTGTCAGGAGAGATTTAGTGCCTAACCTGTTTTAAAAGGTAGTAGTACACCATCTGGTGACTGTTCAGATCACAAGATTAGGATTTAGTCCCTAACCTTTTTCAAGGTAGTAAGTACAACAGTCTGGTGACTGTAAGGGGTAGGAGAGGTTTTTTAATCTCAAACCCTTTTAAAGGGTAGTAGTAAACCGTCTGGGACTTTCAGATCACAAGAGATTTTTTTTTTGCCCCTAACCTGTTAAAGGGTAGTAAGACAACTTCTGGTGACTGAAATGGTGTCAGGAAGGATTTTGTCTCTAACCTGTATTGGGGTATTTAGACACCATCGGTGACGTTCAGATCCAAAGATTAGGATTTTAGTCCCTAACCTTTTATAAGGTAGTAATTACAACACTCGGTGACTGTAATGGTTTCAGGAGAGGATTTTAGTCCCTAACCTTACAAGGTAAAAAAAAAACAACAGCCCTGGTGACGAAATGGTGTCAGGAGGGGGATTTTAGTCCCTAACCGTTTTAAGGTAGAAATCAAAGCTGGTGACTCTAAGGGTCACAGAAAAGTTTGGGATTCCGACTGTATCACCCTGCCTATATCCTCCTAGTTAGCCCTGAAAAGGACTGTTCTGGTCACTGGAAAGCTTGGACTCCGATCTGGATCCCCCTGCCTATATCCTCCTAGATTAGTCCTGAAAAGGACTGTTGTGGTCAGCAGCAGTTTGCAGCCCTGCTCTGGATATACCTGTAAGGGCCGCAAATCTGTCCCTAAGCAGCAGCAGACACTCTCCCTACACTGACTGTCTGCATGGCTGTGTGCCGAGCACAGCGCGCCGGAAGTTATAAAGGCTCGGTCACCTGTGGCAGGGCGGCCAATCACTGCTATGCCACAACTAACAGGGCTGTGGCATTGCAGTGGTCTGCCAGCCAATCCCTGCATGTGGGCTGGCTCTCAAAAGAGCGCCAACATGCAGAGATGACGACCACGAGCACAGCACGAGTATCGCGAGATTACTGGGTGCTCGCCGAGTAGCCCGAGTACAGTGATACTCGTGCGAGTAGTGGCGAGCATGCTCGCTAAATCACTAGTTAGTACCAAAGGTCGGGTTTAGAGAGATGAATATTCGGGTTTGGGGAAAAGGCAGAATTGCAGAACCAGGGTATTATAATCAAGATGTTAACCGGCGGGAACGTGAACCAGTGATGCTGATGGGAATGAATGTAATTGAGAAATGTTTCTCCGAAGTGTTAAGTGTTTTGCAGAAAAATCGCCGAGACTGCCGGAAGGGGGACAACAGAGGCTTCTGCACAAAGAAAATCAAAGCCCTGATGTTGAAGCAGCAGGTAGAAATCTCCGGAGGTGAGAATCGGCAGTGTACGAGTAAGTGATCCAATACCCATTGTAATACCTCCCAAAACTGAAATGTTGGTGTGGTGTAGAGCCGCAATAGGCATTAAAGGGCAAAACTATCAGGCCCTGGTAGAACCCGTGTACTCAGATAGTAGAAACGACCATACTCACTGCAAAGAGGAGTAGTTGACGTACACAGGGGAAGAGTGCCATTACCCTACTGAACTGCGGAGAAGACGAGGTCACATTACCTAAGAAATGCTCCCAAATGGCTAAGTTGTACACGGTTGATAATAACAACATCAACAGCCGCCGAGCCCTTGAATCCCTCATGTCAGGCGGATGACAATGGCTCAGAGGAGAAGCTGGTGGATTGGTGCCAAAGCTGCATGTAGGTACCAGTTCTACACCTCCCCGTCACAAGCATGGATTATACCGGGTAGGAAGGAATATGAACAAATATTCAGTAAACACCTGTTAGACTATGGGCAGATAAAAGGGGGTAGAGCACACTATACCCACAGGTAACCATCAGCCTATAAAAGAAGGTATAGACCCTTACCACCAGCTCACTACCAAACTACCAAAGACATGCTCAAGAGATAAATCTGCAGGGGAAAATAAGAGACAGTTGTAGCCCCTGGGCACACCTCTAGTGTTAGTTAAAAAGAAGGACGGGACCATGAAAAATGTGCGTAGATTACCGGCGATTAATCGATCACACAAGGACCATACCCATTACCTAGGATTGAGGAGTCATTAGCTGCTTTAAAAAAATCGCTAACTACTTTTTCCCCCCTTGATCTACTAGTGGGTAGGGATGGGCGAAATCTACTCGCTAGGACTCGTTACTCGGCGAGTAGTAAGGGACTCGCAGGACTCGGTAGTCTGCGAGTTTCCCAGTGATTACTCGCACAGTCCAATGCAAAATCAATATCAATCCTAGTTTTGTCAGAAACGCTGACAACACTAGGATTGCCATTGTTTGCATTAGCTCGTCGAGTAATCACGGCTACTGTGCCAGTGAAAGCAGGAAACTCGCAGATAACTGCTGTTACATTGCGAGCCGGACTCCAGCTGTCTTCTCTGTGCAGCTCCAGGGTCCTAGAGCCCGCCTGCCACAGAGATGATGTAGCAGTGCTGAGATTGTTTAAGACATCTATATTGATGCACAGGGGATGTAGCAGAGAGGACATCGCGTCGGACAGAAGGGTTTTTTTAATTAAAATGGAGTCCCTAATGGCTTTTTTTTTATTTCAAAAAAAAAAATTTTCTCTGTGTTGTGTTTTTTTAACCCTTTATTGGGATTCTTAGTGGGTGGGTCAAACGTGGCCTGAAAATAAGAATCTCGGGCTTAATACCAGCTTGTATAACAAAGCTGGTATTACCCTTTTTACCCAGCGTGCCACTGCCACCCGGCCGCTGGAAGAGCGGGGTTCAGCGCCAGAGGATGGGGCTTCAATGAACGGCCATCTTCTGGGCGGCTGCGGGCTGATTTTTCAGCGGGGGTGCCCGAAAGCTTGGGCATCCCTGCGCTGTGGATTCCAGCCCCCAGCTGCTTAGCTGTACCTGGGCTAACATAGAAATTGCGCGGGAGCCCACGCATTTTTTTTATTATTTAATGAATTTCAGAGTCAGAGTCTCAGAGTCGGAGTCTCGAGTCGGAGTCGCCTCGGAGTCGTCGTCGTCTCGGAGTCGGAGTCTCCTCAGAGTCGGATCGCCTCGGAGTCGGAGTCGCCTCGGAGTCGGAGTCGTCTCGGAGTCGGAGTCGTCTCGGAGTCGGAGTCGTCTCGGAGTCGGAGTCGTCTCGGAGTCGGAGTCGTCTCGGAGTCGAGTCGGAGTCGGGTCGTCTCGGAGTCGGAGTTGTCTCAGAGTTGGAGTCGTCTCGGAGTTGGGGTCGTCTCGGGTCGAGTCGGAGTCATCTGGAGTCGGAGTCTCCTCAAAGTCGGATTTGCCCTCGGAGTCGGGTCGCCTCGGAGTCGGAGTCGTCTCGGATCGAGTCGTCTCGGAGTCGGATCGTCTCGGAGTCGGAGTCGTCTCGGGAGTCGGAGTCGTCTCGGAGTCGGGTCGCTCGGAGTCGAGTCGGAGTCGGAGTCGTCTCGGAGTCGGAGTTGTCTCAGAGTTGGAGTCGTCTCAGAGTTGGGTCGTCTCGGAGTCGAGTCGGAGGGCATTTTCCCGGGGTCGGAGTCGTCTCGGGAGTCGGAGTCGTCTCAGAGTCGGAGTCGTCTCGGAGTCGGAGTCGTTCGGGTTCTCTCGGAGTCGGAGTCGCTCAGACGGAGTCGTCTCGGAGTCGGAGTCGTCTCGGAGTCGTCTCGGAGTCAGAGTCGTCTCGGAGTCGGAGTCCCTCAGAGCGGAGTCTCCTCAGAGTCGGATCGCCTCAGAGTCGGAGTCGCCTCAGATCGGAGTCGCCTCGGAGTGGAGTCGCCTCCGGAGTCGGAGTCATCTCGGAGTCGGAGTCGTCTCGGATCGAGTCGCCTCGGAGTCGGGGGTCCCTCGGAGTCGGAGTTCGTCTCGGAGTCGGGTCGTCTCGGAGTCTCTCGGAGTCGGAGTCGTCTCGGAGTCGGAGTCGTCTCGGAGTCGGAGTCGTCTCGGAGTCGGAGTGTCTCGGAGTCGGAGTCGTCTCGGAGTCGGAGTCGTCTGAGTCGGAGTCGTCTCGGATCGAGTCGGAGTCGGAGTCGTCTCGGAGTCGGAGTCGTCTCGGAGTCGGAGTCGTCTCGGAGTCGGAGTCGTCTCGGAGTCGAGTCGTCTCGGAGTCGGAGTCGTCTCGGAGTCGGAGTCGTCTCGGAGTCGAGTCGGAGTCGGAGTCGTCTCGGAGTCGGAGTCGTCTCGGAGTCGGAGTCGTTCGGAGTCGGAGTCGTCTCGGAGTCTGAGTCGTCTCGGAGTCTGAGTCGTCTCGGAGTCTGAGTCGTCTCGGAGTCGGAGTCGCTCGGAGTCGAGTCGGAGTCGGAGTCTTCTCGAGTCGGAGTCGTCTCGGAGTCGGAGTCGTCTCGGAGTCGGAGTCGTCTCGGAGTCGGAGTCTCTCGGAGTCGGAGTCGTCTCGGAGTCGGAGGTCGTCTCGGAGTCGGAGTCGTCTCGGAGTAGGAGTCGTCCTCGGAGTCGGAGTCGAGTCGGAGTCGGAGTCGATCGGAGTCGTCTCGGAGTCGGAGTCGTCTCGGAGTCGAGTCGGAGTCGGAGACGTCTCGGAGTCGGGAATCGTCTCGGAGTCGGAGTCGTCTCGGAGTCGGAGTCGTCTCGGAGTCGATCGGAGTCGAGTCGTCTCGAGTCGGAGTCGTCTCGGAGTCGAGTCGGAGTCGGGAGTCGTCTCGGAGTCGGAGTCGTCTCGGAGTCGGAGTCGTCTCGAGTCGGAGTCGTCTCGGAGTCGGAGTCGAGTGGGGAGTCGGAGTCGAGTCGGAGTCGTCTCGGAGTCGGAGTCGTCTCGGAGTCGAGTCGGAGTCGGAGACGTCCGGAGTCGGAGTCGTCTCGGAGTCGGAGTCGTCTCGGAGTCGGAGTCGTCTCGGGAGTCGAGTCGGAGTCGGAGTCGTCTCGGAGTCGTCTCGGGAGTCGGAGTCTCTCGGAGTTGGAGTCGTCTCGGAGTCGAGTCGGATCGTCTCGGAGTCGGAGTCGTCTCGGAGTCGGAGTCGTCTCGGAGTCGGAGTCGTCTCGGAGTCGGAGTCGTCTCGGAGTCGGAGTCGTCTCGGAGTCGGAGTCTCAGAGTCGGAGTCGCCTCGGAGTCGGGGGTCGCCTCGGGAGTCGGAGTCGTCTCGGAGTCGGAGTCGTCTCGGAGTCGGAGTCGTCTCGGAGTCGGAGTCGTCTCGGAGTCGGAGTCGTCTCGGAGTCGGAGTCGTCTCGGAGTCGAGTCGGAGTCGGAGTCGTCTGGAGTCGGAGTCGTCTCGGAGTCGGAGTCGTCTCGGAGTCGAGTCGAGTCGTCTCGGAGTCGAGTCGGAGTCATCTCGAGTCGGAGTCTCCTCAGAGTCGGAGTCTCGGAGTCGGAGTCGAGTCGGAGTCGAGTCGGAGTCGTCTCGGATCGAGTCGGAGTCGGAGACGTCTCGGAGTCGGAGTCGTCTCGGAGTCGGGTCGTCTCGGAGTCGGAGTCATCTCGGAGTCGTCTCGGAGTCGAGTCGGAGTCGTCTCGGAGTCGGAGCCCGTCTCGGAGTCGGAGTCGTCTCGGAGTCGGAGTCAAAAAAATGCGTGGGCTCCGCGCAATTTCTATGTCTAGCCAGGTACAGCTAAGCAGCTGGGGGCTGGAATCCGCAGCGCAGGGATGCCCAAGCTTTCGGGGCACCCCCCCGCTGCAAATTGCAGCCCGCAGCCGCCCCAGAAGATGGCGCGTTCATTGAAAGCGCCATCCTCTGGCGCTGACCCCGCTCTTCCAGCGGCCCGGTGGCGGGGCACACTGGGGTAATAGAGTTAGGGCCAGCTTTGTATTATCAGCTGCCCTAAGCCCGAAATTTATGGCGCATGCCAATATTAGTAATGACCGCCATGAATTTCTATTAAATTGTTTTAAAAAAAAACACAACACAGAGAAATTTTTTTTTATTAGAAATAAAAAAAAAAAGCCATTAGGGACTCCATCTTTAATTAAAAAAATCCTCTTCCGTCCGACGCAGTCCAAAACGCAATATGCACAGGGAATGAGCAGACTGAGAACAATCTCAGCTCTGCTCACATCATCTCTGTGCACAGACATTCATGTCTGTACACAGGGAATGAGCAGACGAGAACAATCTCAGCTCTGCTACATCAGGCAGAAGGCGGGCTCTAGGACCCTGGAGCCAGCACACAAAGAAGACAGGACTCTTATCTGTGCGTTTTCCCAGCCAGCGATTACAGTTGCAAAGTAAACTAGTCCAATGCAAATAAATGACAAAACTAGGATTGCTTCAGGCTGAAGCTTCCGAGACACATCTGCGATTTGTAAATCTCACACTACTCGGTATTACTCGCTTCCCCATTCATTAACATTGGACTCGCTAGACTCGCAACGAGTAGCGAGTCCTGTGCTCGGACTCGCTAGAGTCAAGCGATTCCGAGTAATTTAGGATTCGCCCATCACTACTAGTGGGTACTGGCAGGTTCCTGTGGCCGAAGCCGACAAGGAGAAGACAGTGTTTACTACGCCGATGGGCCTCTGTGAGTTTAATTGTATGCCGTTCGGACTCTGCAACGCACCCGGGACCTTTATAACGTCTGATGAGAGCTGCCTAAGACACAAGAACTTTGAAACTGTCCTCCTGTACCTGGATGACTCATAGTCTATTCCAAGACTATGAGCAACATCTACAAGACCTGGCAGAAGTGTTCGAAGCTTTATCCAAGTATGGCATGAAGATCAAGCCATCCAAGTGTCACCTTCTCAAAACCAAAGGTCAGTACCTGGGACATGTCGTGAGTTCAGAGGGAGTAGCACTGGATCCTGATAAAAGTCACCGTGATAAGGGATTGGCCAAGACCTACAAACTGAAAGAAGTGAGGCACTTCCTGGGCCTGGTAGGCTATTATAGAAGACTAGCTGTGAGCCCGATGCGATTGCATCGGGATTCTAGAACTGGTGTATAGTTTTATTAAATTAGATTTTTAACTAATAATCCAATTATTCAATGATAGATGGCGGCCCAATTGTAAAGAATCGGGAGTGTAGCATGCATATATACATTATTCATTCAAATTTGACAATAATGCACATAAGACATGATATCTATCTATCAACTACCAATGTTTGTATGGTACATTTTCAGTGTAGTACATGTCATGATTCTAAGGCAAGGCTTTTCGTACAGATACGGCAGTGATGTTTTGTACAGATTACGTATATTTCAATTTATTTTATGAATATTAATAATCTATGATTAAGCCAGTACATGTTTCCCCACCAACCACGGGAAGGTAGCCTTACAACGGTGGGACCTACTCTACTCTACCCCTAATAATTAATAGTTAGACTCCCTTTTAAAGCGATTATTTTTTGGCTATTTGCAGAAGGTGTAGAATAACCAAATACAATTTCTGCACTTGTCACCAAAGGACCTACCTACAGCTGACTTTCAGCAAGTAACATTAATGTATATGGAACTTGCAATTAGCTTGCAATAAATACGGCAAGCACAGCTTTAACAGGTTGACTAAATGCAACCACTAAAAATCAGAGCTAACTGTGATTTGGCAGTTGAAACTGTTGAAAGCACATGTCCCCGCAACTACTGCAAGTAAAGCACAAATTCCATTAACATTTCATGCAACTTACAGTAAGAGTGCTGTAGGTCACCATTAGACAGCAAGTGTCAAAATTGATGTGTTCACACTATAAATTCCACAAATAGCAGAATAAGTCAGATTTAAAAAGAAAATGTCTATTCTTTCCCTATGTGTCTAAATAGTATCTATGTGTCTAAATATGTACCTATATGTATGTATGTATTTATATGTACAGAACACACTTCAAGATAGAGATGTGTGTGAACAGCTGTCCCACCCGTCTCTAATGCTGCATTCAGACTTGCAGATGCATCTGCAGCATTTTGCAGATGCATCTGCATGCAGACAGTAAACCCTATCTTTATAATGGGACGCACAGTGTCTGCAGATGCTTCCAGACAGCCGAGCACACCCATTCACTCCTATATGTGATCTCTGCGCAGGCAGATGCTTGGGTACAGATCACAGACTCTATCTCCGCACCAGGGACACGACATGTTGCATCCCTGGTGATGGTGGGAGTGTGTGATTTGTATTCAGCATCCGCCTGCGCACAGATCACATATAGGAGTAAATGTGTGTGCACAGCTGCCTGCAAGCATCTGCAGACACCATGCGTCCCATTATAAAGATAGGGTCTACCGTCTGCATGCAGATGATTCCAATGCATTTTCAAAACGCTGCAGATGCATCTGCAAATCTGAAGGCAGCCTTAGCTGTTCACAAAAAAAACCTGACCCTGTGTAAAAAGAAAATGAAATCTTGCAGCAGCTATCCTGCTGAAGCTTCAGGTTCTTATCACTAAATGCAAGCATTTAGATGATACACATCTACAATCTACTATAAAATGTGTGTTTTATATACATATACTATGAAATTTAAAAAGAAAGTTCAAAAGCTAAAAAAGTAAGTACTATATATTTTAAATAACTATTTTATATCTAAAACCTATTTATAATATCTTTATAAAAAAAGTAATATTTGTGGTATTTTTGTCTATTTCTATTCTTCTACATCTATAGCTAAATTAAATTATTGTAATATTTGTGTTTTTAATTAGAAAGTATGTATGTAAATAGAATATGTAATGTAAAATAATTAAAAGTAAAATATTTTATACACTATATTTTTAGTGAAAATGAAACTAAAGACTATATTTCTTAAAGACCTATTTAATATTTAATAACTAATTATAATGTCTATCTAAAACGAAAGTAATTTTGTTTGGTATTTTTGATTATTTCTATTGCTATACATCTATTTGTAAACTATTTTTTTATAATTTTTTTGGTCAATTCCTACACATCTATGGGCAAAGAATATTTTTGTTTAATTAAAAATAATTATTTATTTAAATGTAATATGCATATAAAGAATTTAAACTAAAATATTTCTATATACATATTTGTTATTGAAAATGAACACTAATGACTATATTTATTAAATAACTATTGTATATATAATAACTAATTTTAATATCTTTTTGTATAACAAAATAATATATATTTTTTTTTTTCTATTGCTATACATCTATGGCTAAACTAATTTATTGTAATTTTTGTATTTAATTAGAAAGTAAGTATGTATGTAAATCTAACATGTATCTAAAGAATTTAAAATAAAATATTAGAGAGAATATTTGTAGTAAAGAGTATTTCACTACTGGGCAGCAATTTGACTTGAATGGGTGTATCCAACACTTTCACCTTATCATTGCATCGTGTTTTTACTCGTGAAAAATCCACTATAACTAGTCCATGTCCAAAAACTGTTTGTGACAAAAAATCCCTACTTTCTTCAGTGTATGGCCTTGGGATTTTGTTGATGGTCATGGCAAAAGTAGACTTCACGGGAAATTGTTGACGTCTTAACTTGAAAGGTGAGGCAGTTTCTGATGGAGATAAATAAATCCTTGGAATAAACACCACATTTCCTTCTGCAGACCCAGTAATGACTTTTGCTTGAATGAAATTGTCAAATAAAGTGATGACAATGAAGCGATTCCCATTGCAAAGACCTTTTATGCTGTTAAAGGTGTGCAAAAGCATGACAATGGTACCAATGTGTAATTTGAGGCGATGATAAGGCATTCCCATTGGTGTGAGTGAATTTAAAAATTCCACTGGATATTGGTCTGAATCTTCAGTCTGAATGGAATCATCACTAATGTACTCAGTGTATTCACCAGCAATGCAATCCATAACCTGAGAGTTCACCATTTCCACATGGACATTTTTAGGACAAAGATTGTCATGTGATGCAGCAATGTGAATGCTTTCATTGTTATATATTACATTTACAACATGATAGATATATCTAAAGAATTAAAAAAAAATATTCTTATAGACAATATTTTTTGTAAAGACTTTTTCTGAATGAGGCAGCAACTTTCCTTTTATGGGTGTATGCAGTACTTTCACCTTAACAATACATCTTCTTTTCAGTCGTGAAAAAGCCACATATAACTGTCCATGTCCAAAAATGGGTTGTTGGGCAAAAAATCCCTACTTTCTCCAGTGTATGGCCTTGGGATTTGTTGATGGTCATGGGAAAAGTAGACTTTACGGTAAATTGTCGATGTCTTAACTTAAAAGGTAAAGCAGTCTATGATGGAGATAAATCAATCCTTGAAGTAAACACCACATTTCCTTCTGCAGACCCAGAACTGACTTTTGCTTGAATGAGATTGTCAAACAAAGTGATCACAATGAAGCGATTCCCATTGCAAAGACCTTTTATGCTGTTAAAGGTGTGCAAAAGCATGACAATAGTAC
The DNA here is from genome assembly GCA_033576535.1 of Allobates femoralis. Classification (NCBI taxonomy): domain Eukaryota; kingdom Metazoa; phylum Chordata; class Amphibia; order Anura; family Aromobatidae; genus Allobates; species Allobates femoralis. The sequence continues at coordinate 155,407,529 of JARQOC010000011.1, read as the reverse complement.
CAATGTGTAATTTGAGGCGATGATAAGGCATTCCCATTGGTGTGAGTGAATTTAAAAATTCCACTGGATATTGGTCTGAATCTTCAGTCTGAATGGAATCATCACTAATGTACTCAGTGTATTCACCAGCAATGCAATCCATAACCTGAGAGTTCACCATTTCCACATGGACATTTTTAGGACAAAGATTGTCATGTGATGCAACAATGTGAATGCTTTCATTGTTATATCCATCATGTATGTAAATGTAATATATATGTAAAGAATTTAAAATAAAATATTCTTATAGACAATATTTTTTTTAAAGACTTTCTGAATGAAGCAGCAACTTTCCTTGAATGGGTGTATGCAGTACTTTCACCTTAACAATACATCTTCTTTTCACTCGTGAAAAAGCCACATATAACTGTCCATGTCCAAAAATGAGTTGTTGGGGAAAAAATCCCTACTTTCTTCAGTATATGGCCTTGGGATTTGTTGATGGTCATGGCAAAAGTAGACTTTACGGTAAATTGTCGATGTCTTAACTTAAAAGGTAAGGCAGTCTATGATGGAGATAAATAAATCCTTGAAGTAAACACCACATTTCCTTCTGCAGACCCAGAACTGACTTTTGCTTGAATAAGATTGTCAAAGAAAGTGATCACAATGAAGCAATTCCCATTGCAAAGACCTTTATGCTGTTAAAGGTGTGCAAAAGCATGACAATAGTACCAATGTGTAATTTGAGGCGATGATAAGGCATTCCCATTGGTTTGAGTGAATTTAAAAATTCCACTGGATATTGGTCTGAATCTTCAGTCTGAATGGAATCATCACTAATGTACTCAGTGTATTCACCAGCAATGCAATCCATAACCTGAGAGTTCACCATTTCCACATGGACATTTTTAGGACAAAGATTGTCATGTGATGCAACAATGTGAATGCTTTCATTGTTATATATTACATTTAACATACATGATAAATATATCTAAAGAATGTAAAATAAGATATTCTTATAGACAATATTTTTTGTAAAGACTTTTTTTGAATGAGGCAGCAACTTTCCTTGAATGGGTGCATGCAGTACTTTCACCTTAACAATACATCTTCTTTTCAGTCGTGAAAAAACCACATATAACTGTCCATGTCCAAAAATGGGTTGTTGGACAAAAAAATCCCTACTTTCTCCAGTGTATGGCCTTGGGATTTGTTGATGGTCATGGGAAAAGTAGACTTTATGGTAAATTGTCGATGTCTTAACTTAAAAGGTAAAGCAGTCTATGATGGAGATAAATCAATCCTTGAAGTAAACACCACATTTCCTTCTGCAGACCCAGAACTGACTTTTGCTTGAATGAGATTGTCAAACAAAGTGATCACAATGAAGCGATTCCCATTGCAAAGACCTTTTATGCTCTTAAAGGTGTGCAAAAGCATGACAATAGTACCAATGTGTAATTTGAGGCGATGATAAGGCATTCCATTGGTGTGAGTGAATTTAAAAATTCCATTGGATATTGGTCTGAATCTTCAGTCTGAATGGAATCATCACTAATGTACTCAGTGTATTCACCAGCAATGCAATCCATAACCTGAAAGTTCACCATTTCCACATGGACATTTTTAGGACAAAGATTGTCATGTGATGCAGCAATGTGAATGCTTTCATTGTTATATCCATCATGTATGTAAATGTAATATATATCAAAAGAATTTAAGATAAAATATTCTTATAGACAATATTTTAGTAAAGACTTTTTCAGAATTAGGCACCAACTTTCCTTGAATGGGTGTATCCAGCACTTTCACCTTAACATTACATCGCCTTTTCACTCGTGAAAAAGCCACATATAACTGTCCATGTCCAAAAACAGGTTCTGGCAAAAAAATCCCTACTTTCTCCAGTGTTTGGCCTTGGGATTTGTTGATGGTCATGGCAAAAGCAGGCTTCAAGGGAAATTGTCGACGTCTTAACTTGAAAGGTAATCCAGTCTCTGATGGAGATAAATCAATCCTTGGAATAAACACCACATTTCCTTCTGCAGAGCCAGTAATGACTTTTGCTTGAATCAGATTGTCAAACAAAGCAATGACAATCAAGCGAGTCCCATTGCAAAGACCTTTTCTGCTGTTAAAGTTGCGCAAAAGCATGACAATGGTACCGATTTTTAATTTGAGGCGATGAGAAGGCATTCCCGTTGGTGTAGTGAATTTAAAAATTCCACTGGATATTGATCTGGATCTTCAGTCTCATCAGGATCAATGGAATCATCACTAATGTATTCAGTGTATTCACCAGCAATGCAATCCATGACCTTAGAGTTCACCATATCCACATGGTCATTTTTAGGGCAAAGAATGGCATGTGATGCAGCAATCTGAATGCTTTCATTGTTATCTACATCAATGACAATGTTTTCACCAAATATAGCAAGAATGATTGAGCCAGTGCAGATCATGTCTTGTGGGATTTCAATGTATCATCTCCAAGGTTGAAATCATTGGACAATTCACCATTTCCCAGTTGAAGTAACCAACGGCTATAATCAGGATCAATGGAGCGCATATTGTTGAAGAGTGGCAATTGAGTGAAAAGCTGCCATTGTCGTGAGTATTTAATACAACTCTCTATAATGTCAGTTCTTGTACCATGTGGGATGATAGGCAGACACTGTCGAAAGTCTCCTCCCAGAACAATGACTTTCCCTCCAAAAGGTGCTGTATTTTTCTTGGAGATATCTGTTGTCATGACATCCCGTAAAAGTTGATCAATCACATGCAATGCATATTTAGATAACAGAGTGGACTCGTCAATAATGAAAAGTTTGGTACTTTTCAAATGTTGTGCAGCATCTGTATCATTTTTAATCCTTGAAACGGAAGTTTCATTGATTGGAATTGGTATTCCGTAAAGTGAATGGATGGTTATTCCCCTTGCAGTAAGTTAGCTGCAATCCCTGTACTGGCTGCAGGTGAGACAATTTCGCCTTCTCCTCTTAGTTCATGAATTAATAAATCATACAGGTATGTTTTACCACTGCCACCTGGACCGTCAATGAAAAAGCACTTAGGTTGTCCACTTCTATCGTGTAAAGCTTGATTGATCGCATCATAGGCCAAAAGTTGGTGGTCATTTAAAGTAGCTTTCATTTGCTGAGCTCTTCTTAACTCATCATCCTTGTTGTATAGTGGAGCGATGTATGGCTTTCTTTTTGGTCGTGGTAGATTAAAATCAGTAAAAGTTTTGCCATGAAATTTTAGAATAGTTTGGACATCAGTCATAGCATATCCTTCACAATTCTCACACTCCTCAGTGTTGGAGTGATATGCATGGCAGTAGTCCTGGATAAAGTCTTGTTTAAATTCTTGCCACAACTCCAATGGATGAGCTGGAGGACCAAAAATACATATATATGCGAACATATCACGAAGCTGTGCAGGCATGTTGAGAACACAGGCATCCAATAAAGTATTTCTCCAAACAGTGTCATCGAAGAGCAATCCAAGAGCTAATGCTGCCTCTTTGAAAGTTGGGTATGTCACTTCATTAACAGTCTTAATGTTGTCAAAACTTGTTGCTCCTTTGACATGCAGTAACAACAACCTCAAATAGTACCGTTCTTGATCTTTCATACTAACAGTATACATTCTTCCAATCACTGAAGAACCTCCTCGCTTTCTAACTTCCCATGCACCTTCTTTCCAAACATAGTGCTCTGGAATTTGGCGGTAGAAGTAATCATGAGCATGCGGGTTACTCTCATTCAGCTCAAAGTAGCCCATCAGAGTAGATTTTCTGTGCATTGTGCAACTGATGTCGTCAACAGAGTCATCCTCATGAAAATAAAGCGGTTGAGAATGTGGGAGATGTACGGCCAGGCGAATAATGGAGTGCGATTGTCTATGCATCGGGTAAGCAAATATTCGCCAAGCTGCCTCCGGTGCACTCACGTATCTTGAATCCATGAATTGATGTGTTTCATCATGGTGAATATTGGTTTGGCAAATTTCAAGATTGGCTTTATCATGTCCTTTGTAGACATATGTGAATAGGTATTTTACACTTTGAATGGAAGCACATACCTCAACATTAATATGACACTTGTATGTTAATAGTAGGTAAGGGTTATAGGGAACAACCCAAGAATTATCAATCATCTTTGAACGGATTTGAAAGGATGATCCTTCCTTTCTTTGATAAGTAGGGTACGCATCCTTAGCTATGAGTGTTCTTGGTTGGAAATCTTTAGGAAAACCTTTCTTACACTTGCCAAGATCCATACATGGAGAATTGGGGTTGTGTTGACCACAGGGTCCATGAATCATGTGTTGCATCACAATGTCATGGAGCAGAGGGTATTCTTCTGGATCAGGGATTTCAGCCCAAACTATATTATCCACTTCAACCTCAGTTCTTAGTTTGGATTTGCTATCCAGAATGATCAAAATATGAGCGTGTGGTAGGCCACGCTTTTGGAATTCAATCACATGAACCATTGCACAAACTTTGCCAAATAATCCAGTGTTAATTTCTTTTAATAGGGCTTCCAGTTTAATTCTGAAGACACGGGCCACTAAATCAGGTCTATGTTCCACACGCTGCCATGGCTCTAAATTGTTTGTAATCTCCCTCCATTTAGGATTACAGGTCATGGTTACAAAAAGATCTGGTCGTCCAAATTTAGTCACAATAGCCATGGTATCCTGATAGCGTTGCTGCATGTTTCTGGACTGCCTTCAAAAGAAGATGGTAAAATGACGGTCTTGCCAATGGAATACCTTTCTCAACAGATTGTTTCAGAAGATGTTCCTGGAGTACGCAATAATCCTCCACTTTTAAATCCTTTTGATGATGACGGATAAAATTTAAGCGATTAGCCTCGATTTTCACATACGCATCCACTAAGTACTGCTGTGTTAGTTTGCCACCATTCAGGACAGGATTGAACTGATTCCGTACAGACAGCAAATAGCAGTAATACTGGAGCTGTGTAACCCGGCGTTGACTTTTGCCTTGATGCTTGAGTCCCTCATGCCAGCCTTGTTCTCCATGAGGAAAAAATAAAGGATAGAGTAATGCATCTAAATTGCTGTGTAGAATACTGACTTGCTGTGTTTTTGGGGCCAAGGGGTTATTTGGATCAGGTTTCAAATGAATTAAAATGTCTCTATTGAATGGTGGCTCTCCATCAGCATTTTCAAAGACCACAGCAACTTCATTGGCAGTAGGATTGTTATAGCGTCTCGGGTCTTGGCCTCTGTCTTGTTTAATGGCCATGATAATATTTGGCATTTTTGTGCCATGTTCTACTGCCTTCTGTTCTTCTTCTAATTCAACTTGACGTAGCATTTTGTAGGCCGAAACAAAGGGATTAATATTATCCAATTGAAGAGCAATGATACTCATTAAAGTAGAATTACATTTAACATTTTCTGGAGACTGTAGCCGTTGGTCTGTAGCGCTTAGAGTATCTAAAATGTACAGTTGTGCATATGCTGGAGTTTGATCTTGAGCAGGATGGAGTGTTCCAGTGCGATGATAAATTTGCCCATGAATACGAAAGCAGTATGGTCCATGTCCAGGAGGTAGAGAAACATGGGCACCCATGGAGGCAAAAGCAAAAGAACTATTAATGCTCCTTATATTCTCCATCAAATTTTGACTGTACTCACGCTCTCCTTTCAGCAGGCGTTGGAAGACGTGCGGGTATTGAGGTAATGGTACCTTTACTTTTCCCTTGTGGCAACAAAGAGTAAACTGTTGATCTGATGGTCGTTCAGCAGTAAAATGTCGAGCCTCACAATGTTCACATATTACATTCATGAAACCACAGAAATGTTCTGCAATAACATGATCCTGATCAATAAATCCCCTTTCATGTAGGAGAGGTGAATAGAATGAACGTAGAAATTTATTATGTAATCCTACATAAATGAGACGTGGAAGGGATGTAGATTCCAAACATTCAATAAATGAAGAAGTGGAATATAAATTCCGTTTGCCTGTTGCAATATAGAAGTGGAAGAAGAAGTTTGACGTTCTTCACGACGTAATGTAGCCAAATGGGCCAAGTGGACTTGTCTAGATGTAGGAGATTCTGTATCTTGACGCATCTGTCTTGTCCTTTTAAGCCTCAAAATTTTACACTGTTTGCTGTATGGCGTCTCCTCAGCACAGTGTTTTCTTTTTGATGTGGCCTTGCGATGCAGTAAAGGCTGTTCAGTTGTAGTCAAGATAGTAGAAGAAGAGGTGGCAGGAGTCTGAGCATCAGACAAAGAGGTGGCAGCAGTCAGAGCATCAGATGAAGAGGTGGCAGCAGTCTGAGGATCAGACGAAGAGGTGGCAGGAGTCTGAGCATCAGACAAAGAGGTGGCAGCAGTCTGAGGATCAGATGAAGAGGTGGCAGCAGTCTGAGGATCAGATGAAGAGGTGGCAGCAGTCTGAGGATCAGACGAAGAGGTGGCAGCAGTCTGAGGATCAGACGGATCTCCTGCAGGCATTAACTTTTTCTGTTTGCGTCGTTGAGGCAGAGTGATAGATTTTTTGCCTAATCGTTCTGTCCTTCCTTCTAAAGACTGTATTGAAAGGGGTGTTTTCAAAGCAGACTTTTCCTTGTCCAAGGGAAGTTGTCTTTCTTCAGAACTCTCCTCCACACCCTTCTTGCGCATACGCACAGACACCTTGCGAACCTTTCCTTTTTTGATTTCCATAGAGGTAATGGAGGTATTAAAGGCAGTTCACTTGGTAAAATGTCAGTACACGAAGAGGCAGGAGTAGCATCTGTGTCAGACGGTTCTTCAGTGACTGGAATTTTTGTTTGTTTGCATGTGGAACGTGCAGTCATGGCTCTTGTTTCCATTCGTTGGCTTGTTTTTTCAGAAGACACTCCCGAAATACGTGTATGTAAAGCGGTCTTTGCAGCATCCAACGAAAAACGTCTCAGTGGAGAAGAGAGTTTACCAAACCGTTTGAGTTTAGCAGCCTTAGCCCTATCTAACCGAATACGTCTCTCTGCAGAAGTCTCATTTGCAATTCTGTTTGGCGTAAGCAGCCTTAACACGATCTAAGCGAATACGTCTCCTTTCTAAGGTCTCTTCAGCAAGGCGTTTTGCCTTAGCAGCCTTATCAGTATCTAAGCGAAGACGCCTCTCTTCTGAAGTCTCCTTTGCAGTACGTTTCTCCTTAGCAGCCTTACGCAGATCTAAACGAACACGTTTCTCTTCCAAACTCTCCTCTGCAATGCGTTTAGCTTTAGCAGCCTTATCTTGATCTAACCGACGGCGTCTCTGTTCCAAAGTTTTCTCTGCACGCTTCTTCTTCGGTGTAGATGCAGCCTCCTTGGCAAGAGTGATATTTTGTGTTGGAGAGCTCATCTTAGTAAGAATAGTGAGTGAATGAAATGGAAAATGAGCTAGAGTGTGTTAGTTAAGGAAACAATGAATACTAACTGTGTAAACAGACAAAAACAATAAAACTAAAGTATGGTTTTCCAAAACCTGTTATAATGAAATGATAGACTTATTTAAAGTAACAAAGAAAGATGTAATGATGTTAACTGTATGGAGTATTGAATGGCAATGAGTGTGTTAAAATTCCTTAAACTGCCGTGAAGGCAAAAAAAATGGATGTAATGGGCCTTTGCGATACACGGTATCAAAGCAAATTTTCAACATTGTAATAAAAACGTTAATAGAAGCAGGATGACATCAATTTCTGCATAACCACCAGCAAGGTTGTTGTTTCATAAGGTGTTGAAAAAAAGCAGAGTTACGGTTAATTTCTACCAAGAACTAAAGGTTTTGGTATTATAGCAGAAGTAGTGGTTTTTATTTTTGTTGGTGGAATAGGGGAAACAGCGGGCTAAACGTGAAGTATGAAATAGCAGAATGTGACAAAGCAGGGTGAAAAAAGAAATAAGGCAACTTGCGTATGAGATATTGTAAGAGTCAGGTCAATGTAAAAAGTAACGTAAATGCGGTGATGTAGTGTAACGTTACGCAACTACAGCCCTGGTGACGGGTATGGAGAAATCGAGTTTAAAATTTAAATCTTAGGCCATGTTATAAAAGTATGTAAATGTGCATATACAATGGACGTGTGAAAGGGTACCCAGTCACTAATAGAGTGTAAAATATTATGTATGTAAAAGTAGTGAATATCCTACTGGAATGACAGAGACTTTGACATGAGCATTAATTTCAAATAGCATCATAAGCGTTGGAAAAAACAGCATCTGGTGCATGTGGCGCATAGCCACAGCATAACTGCAGGACTTGCAAGCGTTTACGTGAATCCCCATACTCATTATAATCGGCATAATAGTCAGTATCTATTTATTTGCAGTAGGTGCAGCAATTTGGATTTTGCACTTGTAGCAGGTCCTGTATGGAAAAAAAAAGATGGGTGACCACGCTTTTTATGGTGGCGGGAGCTGTGGCAAGTTCCCCTATACGTACAATGGGGATTAGCGGAACGACACTGCAAGTGCAGCAGTTATGCGGTGGCAATGCAGCAAAGCAAGCGGATGCAATTGTGTCAGGACATCTAGTGCAATTTCAAATAACCGCTGATGTCAACTGGGCAGGTAGCATTACCACCAAACTGTTAAAAATAAGACAGGTAGTAGTGCAACAGAGTCATTACTAAGAAAAATAATAAAAATTGACATATAATGGGTTAACGTACTCGTAACCGTGTGATGACTGACTCCTAACTCCAAAAAAAAAGTCAAAGAGCCTGTAAGTAGTTAATATAGCATTTATGCAAATTTGCACTTCACTAAGGAAGTTGAGAAACTCCCGTGCTACATTTAAGCAGCTTCCTCAAAGTCATAATCGCTTTCCTACAAGCTTTTAATATAACTAAGGAATTTGTGCCAGATCAGAACCCCAAACTACAGACGCTGCGTTTCGGGGTACCTGCCCCTCATCAGTGTAGTGTGTGGGATATTCTGATCTGGCAGAGTGAGTGGGCTAAGACAAGGTCTGGGAACTTGCTCTCAACCTTATGGAGAGAGCGAAGTAGGTGAGGAGATTGTAAGCCACTTCCCTCCTCTCAGATATATGCATATATGCAAATTTGCACTTCACTAAGGAAGTTGAGAAACTCCCGTGCTACATTTAAGCGGGAGTTTCTCAACTTCCTTAGTGAAGTGCAAATTTGCATATATGCATATATCTGAGAGGAGGGAAGTGGCTTACAATCTCCTCACCTACTTCGCTCTCTCCATAAGGTTGAGAGCAAGTTCCCAGACCTAATATAGCATTGGCACGCATAAAAAATACTGGACGATTAATAAAAATAAAATTAGTATGAAAGTATTTTGTAATTAAATGCCAGTAGTATACCACATAGTGACATAGACAGTGAATAGGCAAAACAATAGAAGACGTTAATGTAGGACTTACATCCTATAAAAGATTGTGGATGTTAAAATAAATTTCAAATAGTATAGAAGAGTTTAAATTGCAAATGCCCTGAGTACAGGACGTAGTAACACAGTTAGTGAATAGCAAACTGAAAGTAGGGGGTTAATGTAGCATTTCGAACCCTATAAAACATAGTGTCGGAAAACAAAATGGCAAATGGCATAGAAGAGGAAAATGTATAAATAGCCTTTGTGGACCACATACTGAGATAGCAAGGGGGCAGAAATATAATAGAACGGGTTAATGTACAAATTGCCTTATAGCCCTTTCACATCAGCTCTTTAGATAAAATTGCGGTAGATGCATTGAAAAAAATGCATCTGCTGCGATAGCCACATGAACATTGCAGTTGCAGTGCGGTAGCGGTAATCCCTATAGAAACCATAAGGGGACTTGCGGCCACTGCGATTTAGCAGTTGGGTCAAGTGTTGCTACAAAAAACAAATGAACTTGACGCACCTGCCGCAAGTATTCCTATAGTTTGTATGGGTATTCCCGCAACAGCGCAGCAAGTGCAAGGTTTAATCGGCAATCGCAGCAGATGGGTTTTTTTCTGGCCATGTGTGGTGAAGTTGTAAAATCACAGATGTGCAGCACATAGTGACACAGTTATTGAATAGCAAAGAGAATAGAAGGGGTTAATGTATGAGTTTAAACCCTAAAAAAAAGTCATGGTGCAACTAAAATAGAAAAGGCATAGAAGAGGTTAATGTAAAAATGTCCTTAGTACAGCAGATAGTGAGATACGGAGTGTGGCACTAATAGAATAGAAGGGGTTACTATAAAAAAGGCCGTAGTACAGCAGATAGTGAGATAGGCAGTGTAGCACTAATAGAATAGAAGGGGTTAATATTAAAATGGCCGTAGTACAGCAGATAGTGAGATACGCAGTGTAGCACTAATAGAATAGAAGGGGTTAATATTAAAATGGCCGTAGTACAGCAGATAGTGAGATAGGCAGTGTAGCACTAATAGAATAGAAGGGGTGAATATTAAAATGGCCGTAGTACAGCAGATAGTGAGATACGCAGTGTAGCACTAATAGAATAGAAAGGGTTAATATAAAAAAGGCCGTAGTAGAGCAGATAGTGAGATACACAGTGTATGAGTAATAGAATAGAAAGGGTTAATTTTAAAATGGCCGTAGTACAGCACACAGTGAGATAGGCAGTGTAGCAATAATAGAATAGAAGGGGTTAATAATAAAATGGCCGTAGTACAACAGATAGTGATATATGCAGTGTAGTACTAATAGAATAGAAAGGGTTAATATAAAAAAGGCCGTAGTAGAGCAGATAGTGAGATACACAGTGTAGCACTAATAGAATAGAAGGGGTTAATATTAAAATGGCCGTAGTACAGCAGATAGTGAGATACGCAGTGTAGCACTAATAGAATAGAAAGAGTTAATAGTAAAATGGCCGTAGTACAACAGATAGTGATATAGGCAGTGTAGCACTAATAGAATAGAAAGGGTTAATATTAAAATGGCCGTAGTACAGCATATAGTGAGATAGGCAGTGTAGCAGTAATAGAATAGAAAGGGTTAATATTAAAATGGCCTTAGTAGAGCAGATAGTGAGATAGGCAGTGTGGCAGTAATAGAATAGAAGGGGTTAATATTAAAATGGCCTTAGTACTGCACATAGTCAGATAGCAAATGGAGGAGAAATAGAATAGAAGGGGTTAATAAAGTATGAAAAGAAGAGGGCAGTATGGATAAATGTAGCTGATATATAATTTGTAAAAACAAAGGGTTAATATAAGCATAGGCATTAGGAATATATAGTCTGATGTGAGAATGTACTGTGAAAACAGCATTTTTACTTTTTCATTGTTCACCAATTCAAATTTCCCGCTCTAAGATGGCCGACGCGAAATCTTCATTCATAAAATGGCGCTAGACTTCAGCCGCCGTGTGATTGGCCAGCAGAATCTTCATACACATGGCGCCGTCAATCCGGTTGGTCGGCGGTATTGTGTGAAGATGCCGCTGTCCAATCACAACTCAGCGGGGCGGAGCTACAAACTTCCAGCCGGCCGAACGGCATATCCGAAAATCGTACCAGGCGCTCGGCAAGAAAATTTTCGAAGTCCCCGCTGTGCGGTGACCAATCGGAATCAAAGCGCCATAAAGAACAACCAATCAGAATCGCGGCTCATTTCTCAATGGATGTCTATGGGAAGTCGACATCCAATGAGAATCGCGGCGGCAAATTTGAAAATGCAGGGAACTTTCCTTGCCGAGCCCCTGGTGCGATTTTCGGACACGGCGTTCGGGAGAGTGGAAGTCTATAGCTCCGCCCCGCTGAGTTGTGATAGGACAGCGGCATCTTCACACAATACCGCCGACCAACCGGATTGACGGCGCCATGTGTATGAAGATTCCGCTGGCCAATCACACGGCGGCTGAAGTCTAGCGCCATTTTATGAATGAAGATTTCGCGTCGGCCATCTTAGAGCGGCGAGTTGTACGGGCGGCGCGTGAATGCATGTTCGGACACAGCGGTCTCATAGACCGCGGAGGCCGCTAGAAGCGCCGAAGTTTGCGCTTGTAGCGCAGAAGTCGGCGCTTTCAGCGGCGAAGTGTCCGAACAGTGGCGGACGCTCCATGCAGCGGCGATTGGCGCTGCATGGGGCAAAATAGTAAAAGTGGTGAAAAAGAAAGATAGTAAAAAAGAGGTGAAAATAAAAGTCAGCATCAGGAATATAGGCTCTGATGTGAAAAGGTAGATTGTCCAAAGGATATCTTAGCTGATCAATCGCAGATCCCGATCCGGCGCTTGCTTCCCGACGTCCCGCACGAAGGATGGATATCTCGGCTCAAATGTTGTCGAACAGACGGTCCAGCGGTAGCTTCTCGTTGTCCTCGAAAGACCCTCACGAAGGATGGATTTCTCGGCAGAAATATACTCCAACAGATAGTCCAGCGATAGGTTCTCGTTCTCCCACAAAGAGGATTCAAAGAGGTTGAAGATTCAAAGTTCCCGCTATAAATAAGCGGGCTTATCTGATTGGAGGGCGGCAACTTCAGAAAGCTGGCGCCATGAATGTGATTGGTCGCTATGTATTTTCAAAAAAGGCGCGGCGATTGTGATTGGACGGCGCCTTCCTATGGAGAGAGATAGACAAAGGAGGCGATGTTATGGCCGAGCCGCTGGTTCTATTTGCGGGCAGACGACTCGGCTCAGAGCCATCATTCGACGAAGCCGGAAAGTGTCAATCAGCGAATCGCGGCAATAAATAGCGTAATAGCAACGACTGTGTGTGTTTTTTTTTTTTTTTTTTGATAATTTTTTTTTATTAATTTTTTGGTTTATTTTTTTATTATTGTATAATATTTTTTTAATAATTTTTTTGATTATTAAAATTTTTATCAATTTTTTTTGATTATTATGTTTTTTTATTTTTATTATTTTTTTATAATTATTGATTTTTTTTTTTTTTTTTAATTTTTTTTTTTTTTTTATTAATTGTTATTAATCGTCAAATTTTTATAATATTTTTTTCATTATTATTTTTTTTTTTTTATTATTATTTTTGTATTATTTTTAAATTATTTAATTAATTATTTTTAATTTTTTTTTTTTTTTTTTTTTTTATTATTAAAATTTAGATAATTTTTGTGTAATTATTAATTTTTTTTTTTTTATGATTATTTTGTTATTATTTTTAATTATTTTTAAATTATTTTTTTATTATTTAATTAATTATTTTTGTTTAAGTTAGACGGAGACACAGTTCTCATTCAGGTCCGACTTTTTTTTTTTTTATTATTATTTTTATTTAATTATTTATTATTTTTTAATGATTTATTTATTATTTTTTTATTATTTTTAAATTATTTTTTTTATTATTTAATTAATTATTTTTGTTTAAGTTAGACGGAGACACAGTTCTCATTCAGGTCCGACTTTTTTTTTTTTTTATTATTATTATTTTTATTTAATTATTTATTATTTTTTAATGATTTATTTATTATTTTTTTATTATTTTTAAATAATTTTTTTTATTATTTAATTAATTATTTTTGTTTAAGTTAGACGGAGACACAGTTCTCATTCAGGTCCGGGTTTTTTTTTTTTATTATTATTATTTTTATTTAATTATTTATTATTTTTTAATGATTTATTTATAATTTTTTTATTATTTTTAAATTATTTTTTTTATTATTTAATTAATTATTTTTGTTTAAGTTAGACGGAGACACAGTTCTCATTCAGGTCCGGGTTTTTTTTTTTTTTTTTATTATTATTTTTATTTAATTATTTATTATTTTTTAATGATTTATTTATTATTTTTTTATTATTTTTAAATTATTTTTTTTATTATTTAATTAATTATTTTTGTTAAAGTTAGACGGAGACAGAGTTCTCATTCAGGTCCGCTTTTTTTTTTTTTTTTTATTATTATTTTTATTGAATTATTTATTATTTTTTAATGATTTATTTATTATTTTTTTATTATTTTTAAATAATTTTTTTAATTATTTAATTAATTATTTTTGTTTAAGTTAGACGGAGACACAGTTCTCATTCAGGTCCGGCTTTTTTTTTTTATTATTATTTTTATTTAATTATTTATTATTTTTTAATGATTTATTTATTATTTTTTTTATTATTTTTAAATTATTTTTTTTATTATTTAATTAATTATTTTTGTTAAAGTTAGACGGAGACAGAGTTCTCATTGCGGTCCGCTTTTTTTTTTTTTTATTATTATTTTTATTTAATTATATATTATTTTTTAATGATTTATTTATTATTTTTTAATTGTTTTTAAATTATTTATTTTATTATTTAATTTATTTATTTTTTTAAGTCAGAGTGGAGACGCAGTTCTCATTGCGGTCCGCCTTTTTGTTTCCCCATTGACATACATTAGCGGTGTGTCGGCGATTTTATGGCCGGCCACCTGGTTCTATTTGTCGGCCCTAAAATCGCGGAGACACCGCTAATGCATGTCTATGGGCAGTGAGCTCGAATTCAGATTGGTCGGCGTTCAATCCGAAATCGGGCTGACTGCCCATAGAGATGCATTAGCGGTGTGTCCGCGATTTTAGGGCCGACAAATAGAACCAGGTGGGCGGCCATAAAATCGCCGACACATCGGTAATGTATGTCAATGGGGAAAAAAAAAGTCGGACCTGAATGAGAACTGCGTCTCAGTTTTGAGGGGCTCTTCTGATTGGTCGATGTATACTGCCCTCAGCCAATCAGAAGAGGACCTCAGATCTGATTGAGATAGAATGGGGGATTTTTCTTCCATTGTATGTTAATGAGAACGAAGAGGACGTCGGAGGTGGAAGATCCCCGGGGCCGGACGAAGAGGCGGAGATGGCGGAAAGAAGACAGAAGACCCCCGGGGCCGGAGGAAGAGGACGCCTGGCCGGACGGAGGACTTGTGGATCGGACGGACGATAAGATGACTTGAAGGCATGTAAGTGATCGACGGGGACGTTAGCTAGGGCACGGCGGGGGTTTGAGGTGTAGGGCCTTAGGTGACAGCGGCGTTAGGTTAGGGGGCTGCGGGGGCTTAGGGTGTAGGGCTTTAGCGAGAGGGGCAGGGGACAGCGGCGGGAGGTTAGGGGCGGCGGTGCCTTAGGGGATAGGCGTCGGGGCTTAGGGGGTATCGGTGGGTCGGGGCTTAGGGTGTAGGGGTGCGGCGGTGCCTTAGGGGATAGGCGGCGGGGCTTAGGGGGTATCGGCGGGTCGGGGCTTAGGGTGTAGGGGTGCGGCGGTGCCTTAGGGGATAGGCGGCGGGGCTTAGGGGGTATCGGCGGGTCGGGGCTTAGGGTGTAGGGGTGCGGCGGTGCCTTAGGGGATAGGCGGCGGGGCTTAGGGGGTATCGGCGGGTCGGGGCTTAGGGTGTAGGGGTGCGGCGGTGCCTTAGGGGATAGGCGGCGGGGCTTAGGGGGTATCGGCGGGTCGGGGCTTAGGGTGTAGGGGTGCGGCGGGTCGGGGCTTAGGGTGTAGGGGTGCGGCGGTGTTAGCGACAGCGGCGTGCATAGGTAGGAGGCGGCGGGGCTTAGAGGGTAGGGGGTTAGGTGCGACGGGGCTTAGGGTGTAGGGGAGCAGCGGCGGGGTAGTGTGTAAGAGCGGAGTAGGGGAGCAGCGGCGGGGTAGTGTGTAAGAGCGGCAGGGGCTGTAGTGTACAGCGCGATGGTATACTACAGTCCCATGGCGCTTATGGGCATGGGACTGTAGTATACTATAGCGGTGTAGAGTAGAGTACTATGGGCTTCTGTGGCGCGGCAGGGGCTGTAGTGTACAGCGCGATGGTATACTACAGTCCCATGGCGCTTATGGGCATGGGACTGTAGTATACTATAGCGGTGTAGAGTACAGTACTATGGGCTTCTGTGGCTTGGTTAGTGGTGGGGGTAGTGTGTAAGAGTGGCGTAGGGGAGCAGCGGCGGGGTAGTGTGTAAGAGCGGCAGGGGCTGTAGTGTACAGCGCGATGGTATACTACAGTCCCATGGCGCTTATGGGCATGGGACTGTAGTATACTATAGCGGTGTAGAGTAGAGTACTATGGGCTTCTGTTGGGCGGCAGGGGGCTGTAGTGTACAGCGCGATGGTATACTACAGTCCCATGGCGCTTATGGGCATGGGACTGTAGTATACTATAGCGGTGTAGAGTACAGTACTATGGGCTTCTGGTGGTATTGGGTTAGTGGTGGGGGGTAGTGTGTAAGAGTGGCGTAGGGGAGCAGCGCGGCGGGGGTAGTGTGTAAGAGCGGCAGGGGCTGTAGTGTACAGCGCGATGGTATACTACAGTCCCATGGCGCTTATGGGCATGGGACTGTAGTATACTATAGCGGTGTCACTACAGTAGTATGGGCTTCTGTGGCTTGGTTAGTGGGTGTCAGCGACTCGCAATGCCGCTTCGCGGCATTGCTTCGCGAGGCTGCAACGACTCGCAATGCCCGCTTTGCGGGCATTGCTTCGGGAGTC
This sequence comes from Allobates femoralis, assembly GCA_033576535.1. Lineage (NCBI taxonomy): Eukaryota > Metazoa > Chordata > Amphibia > Anura > Aromobatidae > Allobates > Allobates femoralis. Next base: position 155,391,159 of record JARQOC010000011.1, on the reverse strand, counting down.
GCCGTGGCCGCTACGCGGCCACGGGGAGAGTCCAGCAGAGGCAGCTCGGACTCGCTAACCAAGCCACCGGAAGCAGCACCGCTCCGACGGAAGTCGCTACGGCAATTATATAATAGATTTATCAGAGGATTCACGAAGCTAGCAGCTCCTCTGCAAGACATTCTGGTAGGACGATCAAAGAAGACTTCATCCTGTAATTTCCTGACACGGTGGGATGAGGAAAGAGAAGATTCCTTCAACAAGCTGAAAAGTGCACTGACGGAAGAAGAGATCCTGGCATACCCTGATTACCATCAACCCTTCATTCTATGCACGGATGCCAGCAACGTGGGACTGGGAGCAGTATTGTCGCAGAAGCAAGGAGGCAAAGAAAGAGTTATTGCCTTTGCAAGCAGGAAGCTCCGGCCTACAGAAAGAAATCCCGAGAACTACAGCTCCTTCAAGTTAAAGCTACTGGCAGTAGTTTGGGCTGTGACTGAACGTTTTAAACATTACTTGGCAGGTGCAGAATTCACCATCTACACGGATAACAACCCGTTGACTCACCTGAATACAGCAAAATTAGGAGCTCAGGAGCAGAGATGGATAGCCCGGCTATCTAATTACAACTTTGTCATCAAATACAGGGCAGGTCGCAAGAACGGGAACGCAGATGCCTTATCACGGATGCCGCACCTGAAAGACGTGGAAGAGGAACCGGAAGAGTTGGAAGAGATTGAACTACCGGCCTTTCATCGTTCAAAGGTACAAGATTATCAACCCGGCGCCTACCAAAGAAAGCAGGAAGTAAATCTTAACCCGTTAAGACACTACGGATGGGCTGAAGCCCAAGATAATGATCCAGCTGTGAAGCTAGTGAAAGAACTGCTTACGCAACAACGCGCACACCCTGATCAAAATGCCCCAGCTGAAGCTATACAGCTATGGAAAGATAGAGGCAAGTTGTTCCTGCATCAAGGGAAGCACTGCAGAACACATACCAATCCTAAAACGCATGAACTGGTCTGGCAGATAATTTTGCCCAAGCGAGCCACTCAGATGGTCTTAGAAGCTTATCATGACTACGCAGGTCATTTCGGATGGAAGAAGTTAGAAGCAATCCTGAGAGAAAGATTCTATTGGGTTGGCATGAGAAGATCCATTGAACGTTGGTGTTGAGTATGTGCCGCATGCAACCTCAGAAGGAAAGATCCACAGAAAGCTTTGCTTCAACCAATAGTAACCAAGCAGCCACTCGAGCTAGTCGCATTAGACCACGTCAAGTTGTCACCAAGCTGGTCAGGCTATGTCTATGCCTTAACCGTCGTGGACCATTACTCATGCTTCTTACTGGTGGTACCTGTTAAAGATTTGACAGCAAAGACAGCAGCAAAAGCATTCCAGACGCATTTCTGTAGACCGCATGGTTATCCAGAACAAGTCCTTGCAGACCAAGGTCCAGCTTTTGAATCTGAACTATTCAAGAAATTCTGCAATATGTACGGTTGTAAGAAGATCCACACAACAAAGTACCATCCCCAAACAAATGGTTTATGCGAGAAGATGAATCATATTGTAATTGAACTGTTAAAGACCATACCAGAATCAGAAAGAAACCAGTGGCCAGATAAATTACCTGACTTGGTAGAATTATACAACCATGTACCCGTGAGTTCTACAAACTGCACTCCAGCCTACCTTATGCGTGCAAGACCCGATAAGCTACCAATTGATCTAGAAATGGGAATCGTAAAACCAGATACAGAAGTAGAAGAAGAATCAGATTGGGATACCAAACTTCAGAAACAGTATCAACAAGTGCAAGAATGCGTAGAAAGAAACTTACAGCAAGCAAGAGCAAGACAAGAGAAAACCTTTAACAAACATGCTCAAGCAATGCCATTACAAGAAGGTGATCAAGTGCTCAAGAGAAAGAGACGCACAAATAAACTGGATAATCAGTGGGAAACCGTCCCATACACAGTCTTACCATCTAACCTAGACAATGTAAAAACCTGTTTAATAAGCAAAGATGAAGGAAAAACTTCAGCAGTCGTATCTCGTGATCAACTTAAACTGTGTACTGAAAAACACTAAAGACACCTGAAGTCGTAGAACCCGTACAGGTCCAACCTACTAAGGAAAAAGAAGTATTCCACACGGTACTAGGAGATTTCCCTAAAACATGGCCAAATTACCATGGAGCAGTTGTCGTACCAATGATTGCGTTCCCTTCAATGGTGGACCCAAAACCAGAACCTGTGTTACCTGAACCCGTGTTACCAGAACCCGTGGTACCTGAAGAAGACCCAAGACTTGAAGAACTGGAAGTAGAATCTGAAGAGGAAGAACAAATTCCTGGTCCTAGCGAACTTGCCAGTCCTGCAGTCAGATACCCATCTGCCATAATACCAAGCACCCCAAATAGGTACACGTCCACTCACACTATCAGACTAAGTCCACCAACATCGCGCAGATCAGAGCGTAGTACGCAAGGTCAGTTACCAGCTACGTACAAAGATTAAGATGTAATTAAATGTGTAATGTAAATAAGTTTGTTTAAATGTAAAGTAAACGTAAATTGAACCCGGTAGACTGTGTCCAAGAGGGTGGAGGAACTGGATTGACCCCCATGTATATTAAGTTAGGGAAAGAAAGTGCCTGGGGGTGGTGTAGTGAATCCAGGCCTCCTAAGCAGAAACGCCCGTGGACAAATGTATATAGTTGTGCAATGTTAAAAAGCTCAGTACCTACAGAGACTATCCTGTATGAACTTTGAACTTTTCTTCTTATTCATTTATGGACCATATATACCACGGACTGGTTGTGGTAAGAACTCTTGTGAATACATGTATCAGCCCGGAGGCAATAGACTAAATCCCCGGAATGACTGCTTTTTGACTTTTTGGACTCTTTTTCACATTCTAGTGATTTTTGTACTTTTTCACTTTTAAGTCTATGTCAATATTAATTGTGTTTAACAGTTTGTTACTTGTTTTTCTACAGTCCCGGAGTACTGTATTTAACTAAGGGGGAATGTGGCACCACATGGGTTAATGTGCCACAATAACACCACATAGGTTCTCTCCCCACTACACACTGACAAACACTAGCACCTCTGGGCCAGGAGGGGGAGCACCACCTGCTCCCTTAAATACTCCTGCTCATGAGGGAAAGCTGAGTTCAGCTCGGAGCAGGGCTGTGACGAGGACACTTAGAGCAGAGTTAGCTCAGTGCAGACCTAGCAAGGGTCGGAGGAACAGGAGAACTACAGACAGAGGAACACGTCTGGGAGCTGGAGTGATACCTTCACTTGCCCCAGAAGAGCGCACGGAACGGACACCGGATCCGGTACTGTGTCTGGCACCCACAGCACACTGAATCCATGAACAGTGGGATCTCTAGATGCCCCTAGTACCAGTGCAAAGCAACACGGAGGGGTCAGCACAGCACAGAGGACTCAAGTTGCCTAGCCAAGTGGTACCAGCAGAACGCAGAGAAAGAGTGAGAAGTCCCAGCAGCTTAGCTAGAAGCAGCAGCTCAGGACACACACACAGTGCAGCACGAGGAAGCTGACGACCCGGACAGGGTGGGGAGAGAGCTTAGCCCCATTACAGACTCCGTGGACTATAACCTGCAACAACATCTGCAGTAAAGCTTTGGAAAACAGCAGAACTGTAAGTCTGTGTATTGATTGCAACCTTTGCCCTACATTCAGTAACAGAGAGCTCCAACCTACAGAGCTATCAGCCTGTGAGCTCTGCACACGGATTAGAAGAAGCTGCATCAACAGGAGAAGAGGAGAATTGCACCTTTGACTACTAAACGTGAGTGTGTGTCCTTTAACCCCGTCTTCACCATTCATATCCATTATAGACTATACCATCACTGCCCCGGGGAATACAGTTCTACCCACTGGAACTATTACACCTAAGCTGCTATTCCATCATCCCCGGAGGTTCTGCAGCAGCGGCGGTCCCATGACTGGCCGCATATGGTGGGTGGCGTCACGACTGACAATCCCTTGTAAATATACCCCTTTTATTTGCCTGGGCCCGGGAAACGGACCGGACCAGGACCACCCGTGACTTTCCCCGCAGCAGACACGGTCCGGTACCAAGTACCCTCGTCCCATTGGGCTCGACAAAAACTACAAAAGGCCCACTTGCTTACAATGGGCACATTTTTTGAAAAGATCCTCATGCACGCCTCTATCCAATGGCATATTGGTGCCTCCCAATTTTTGGCTTCCCTGCCTAGGGCAATACTACAAAAGACCCACTTGCTTAAAATGGGCACATCATTTAAAGAGGCCCTCATGCACGCCTCTATCCAGAGGCATCAGAGTGCCACACAATTTTTGGCTTTCCTGCCTAGGGCAATACTACAAAAGACCCCCTTGCTTAAAATGGGCACATCATTTTAATAGGCCCTCATGCACACCTCTATCCAGGGGCATTGAAATGCAAAACAATGTTTGACTTCCCTGCCTAGGGCAATACTACAAAAGACCCAGTTGCTTAAAATGGGCACATTTTTTGAAAAGGCCCTCATGCACGCCTCTATCCAGGGGCATCTTGGTTCCTCCCAACCTTTGGCTTCCCTGACTACGGAAATACTACAACAGACCCACTTGTTTAAAATGGACACATCATTTAAAGAGGACCTCATGCACGCCTCTATCCAGTGGCATATTGGTGCCTCACAATTTTTGGCTTCCCTGCCTAGGACAATACTACAAAGGACCCACTTGCTTAAAATGGGCACATCATTTAAAGAGGCCCTCATGCACGCCTTTATCCAGGGGCATCTTGGTTTCTCCCAACCTTTGGCTTCCGTGCCTAGGGAATACTACAACAGACCCACTTGATTAAAATGGGCACATCATTTAAAGAGGACCTCATGCACGCCTCTATCCAGTGGCATATTGGTGCCTGCCAATTTTTGGCTTCCCTGCCTAGAGCAATACTACAAAAGACCCACTTGTTTAGAATGGTCACATTTTTTGAAAAGGCCCTCATGCACGCCTCTATCCAGGGGTATTTTGGCTCCTCCCAATTTTAGGCTTCCTGCCTAGGGCAATACTAAAAAAGACCACTTGTTTAAAATGGGCACATCATTTAAAGAGGACCTCATGCACGCCTCTATCCAGTGGCATATTGGTGCCTCCCAATTTTTGGCTTCCCTGCCTAGGGCAATACTGCAAAAGACCCTCTTGCTTGAAATGGGCACATTTTTTGAAAAGGCCTTCATGCACGCCTCTATCTAGGGGCATCTTGTTGCCTCCCAACCTTTGGCTTCCCTGCCTAGGGAAATACTATAACAGACCCACTTGGTTAATAAGGGCACATCACTTAAAGAGGCCCTCATGCACGCCTGTATCCAGTGCCATATTGGTGTCTCACAATTTTTGGCTTCCCTGCCTAGGGCAATATTACAAAAGACCCACTTACTTAAAATGGGCACATCTTTTAAAGAGGCCCTCATGCACGCCTCTATCCAGGGGCTTCAGAGTGCCACAACATTTTTGGCTTCCCTGCCTAGGCCAATACTAAAAAAGACCCACTTGCTTAAAAAGGGCACATCATTTAAAGAGGCCCTCATGCACGTCTCTATCCAGGGATATTGAAGTGCCTCCCAATTTTTGGCTTTCCTGCCTAGGGCAATGCTACAAAACCCACACTTCCTTACAATAGGCACATCATTTAAAGAGGCCCTCATTCACGCCTCAATCCAGTGGCATGTTGGTGCCTCCCAATTTTTGGCTTCCCTGCCTAGGGCAATTCTACCAAAGACCCACTTGCTTAAAATGGGCACATTTTTTGAAAAGGCCCTCATGCACGCCTCTATCCAGGGGCTCATTCCTATCAGGACCCTGACGGGGGCGGACCTATCACTGAAAGAAGGACCGTGCTGAAAAACGCCTATCCCCATTTGGGAATTATTGAAATATAGCAAACCACCTTAATCAAGCGTTCGCCACCAAGGAAAGACGCCTCTTTCTAATCTTATCCTAGAATATTCCATGACCTACACCTGCCAATTGTCGTGATCAAGGCTTTGGTTAAAGCCAAAACGCGTTGACATCTGTGGTCATTAACTGTTCATAATAAACCTTGCATCAAAAACATCTAAAGGAGTGTGCAACTTTGTATCCATATTTGTTTTTTCTATCCAGGGGCAACTTGGTTCCTCCCAACCTTTGGCTTCCCTGCCTAGGGCAATACTACAACAGACCCACTTGTTTAAAATGGGCACATCATTTAAAGAGGACCTCATGCACGCCTCTATCCAGTGGCATATTGGTGCCTCCCAATTTTTGGCTTCCCTGCCTAGGGCAATACTACAAAAGACCCACTTGCTTAGAATGGGCACATTTTTTGAAAAGCCACTTATGCATGCCTCTATCCAGTGGCATATTGGTGCCTCCCAATTTTTGGCTTCCCTGCCTAAGGCAATACTACAAAAGACCCACTTGCTTAAAATGGGCACATCATTTAAAGAGGTTCTCATGCACACCTCTATCCAGAGACATCAGTGTACCACACAATTTTTGGCTTTCCTGCCTAGGGCAATACTACAAAAGACCCACTTGCTTAAAATGGGCACATCATTTAAAGAGGTTCTCATGCACACCTCTATCCAGGAGCATTGAACTGCAAAACAATGTTTGGCTTGCTTGCCTAGGGTAATACTACAAAAGACCCACTTGCTTAAAATGGGCACATCATTTAAAGAGGCCCTCATGCACACCTCTATCCAGTGGCATATTGGTGCCTCCCAATTTTTGGCTTCCCTGCCTCAGGCAATGCTACCAAAGACCCACTTGCTTAAAATGGGCACATCATTTAAAGAGGCGCTCATGCACGCCTCTATCCAGGGGCAATGAAGTGCAAAACAATGTTTGGCTTCCCTGCCTAGAGCAATACTACAAAAGACCCACTTGCTTAAAATGGGCACATCATTTAAAAAGGCCCTCATGCACGCCTCTATCCAGTGGCATATTGGTGTCTCACAATTTTTGGCTCCCCTGCCTAGGGCAATACTACAAAAGACCCACTTACTTAAAATGGGCACATCATTTAAAGAGGCCCTCATGCACGTCTCTATCCAGGGATATTGAAGTGCCTCCCAATTTTTGGCTTTCCTGCCTAGGGCAATGCTACAAAACACACACTTCCTTACAATAGGCACATCATTTAAAGAGGCCCTCATTCACGCCTCTTTCCAGGGGCATCTTAGTGCCTCCCAACCTTTGGCTTCCCTGCCTAGGGCAATTCTACAAAAGACTCACTTGCTTAAAATGGGCACATTTTTTGAAAAGGCCCTCATGCACGCCTCTATCCAGTGGCATATTGGCGCCTCCCAATTTTTAGCTTCCTGCCTAGGGCAATACTACAAAAGACCGACTTGCTTAAAATGGGCACATCAATTAAAGAGGCCCTCAGGCACGCCTATATCCAAGGGCATCAGAGTGCCACAAAATTTTTGGCTTCCCTGCCTAGGGCAATACTACAAAAGACCCACTTGATTAAAATAGGCACATCATTTAAAGAGGCCCTCATGCACGCTTCTATCCAGTGGCATATTGGTGTCTCACAATTTTTGGCTTCCCTGCCTAGGGCAATACTACAAAAGACCCACTTACTTAAAATGGGCACATCATTTAAAGAGGCCCTCATGCACGTCTCTATCCAGTTACATATTGCTGCCTCCCAATTTTTTACTTCCCTGCCCAGAGCAATACTACAAAAGACCCACTTGCTTAAAATGGGCACATCATTTAAAGAGGCCCTCATGTACACCTCTATCTAAGGGCATCAGAGTGCTACGCAATTTTTGGCTTCCCTGCCTTGGGCAATACTACAACAGAACCACTTGCTTAAAATGGGCACATAATTTAAAGAGGCCCTTGTGCCCGCCTCTATCCAGTGGCATATTGGAGCCTCCCAATTTTTGGCTTCCCTGCCTAGGGCAATACTACAAAAGACCCACTTGATTAAAATGGGCACATCATTTAAAGAGGCCCTCATGCACGTCTCTATCCAGTGGCATATTGCTGCCTCCCAATTTTTTACTTCCCTGCCCAGAGCAATACTACAAAAGACACACTTGCTTAAAATGGGCACATCATTTAAAGAGGCCCTCAAGTACACCTCTATCCAGGGGCATTGAAATGCAAAACAATGTTTGACTTCCCTGCCTAGGGCAATACTACAAAAGACCCACTTGCTTAAAATGGGCACATCATTTAAAGAGGCCCTCATGCACGCCTCTATCTAGGGGCATCTTGTTGCCTCCCAACCTTTGGCTTCCCTGCTTAGGGAAATACTATAACAGACCCACTTGTTTAATAAGGGCACATCATTTAAAGAGGCCCTCATGCACGCCTCTATCCAGTGGCATATTGGTGTCTCACAATTTTTGGCTTCCCTGCCTAGGGCAATACTACAAAAGACCCACTTGCTTAAAATGGGCACATCATTTAAAGAGGCCCTCAGGCACGCCTCTATCCAGGGGCATCAGAGTGCCACACAATTTTTGGCTTCCCTGCCTAGGGCAATACTACAACAGACCCACTTGTTTAAAATAGGCACATCATTTAAAGAGGTTCTCATGCACACCTCTATCCAGGGGCATTGAACTGCTAAACAATGTTTGGCTTCCCTGCCTAGGGTAATACTACAAAAGACCCACTTGCTTACAATAGGCACATCATTTAAAGAGGCCCACATTCACGCCTCTATCCAGGGGCCTCTATCCAGGGGCATTGAAGTGCAAAACAATGTTTGGCTTCCCTGCCTAGGGCAATACTACAAAAAACCTACTTGCTTAAAATTGGCACATCATTTAAAGAGGCCCTCATGCACGCCTCTATCCAGTGGCATATTGGTACCTCTCAATTTTTGGCTTCACTGCCCAGGGAAATACTACAAAAGACCCACTTACTTAAAATGGGCACATCATTTAAAGAGGCCCTCATGCACGCCTCTATCCAGGGGCTTCAGAGTGCCACTGTTTCAACCAGAGCTGGGGTGCATGAGGTACTCGGTCACCGGGGCTTCTGTGTGGGATGTCACGGATGGTCGGTATCCCCGGTGCCGTGCCCTGGCGAACAATTATACCAGGTGTTGATGGTAAAACGGTGGGGGTGAAAGGGGTTATTTACAGGGGAACGTGACGCCACCTGTAGAGTTCGGTAAGGTGGTACCAGCGCTGCCAGCCAGCCGCTGAGTTGATGGAGGGGGCAGCAGTGTGTGGTACAGCTCCCCACAGGTGGAGCTTTACCTCAGGGCAGCTGTGGTGGTGGTGAGACGGTGAGGGAGGACAGTGATGGTAATGTGGTGCAGTTCTTACCCCTCTGCTGTTGATGTTGATGATAAGTCCTTTGAGCTGCGGCAGGAAGAATAACAGAAACCAGTTCTTGTTTAACTTTACTTTACTCGGTACCGGCTGATGGCATAACAATACACGGTACAGTTTGGTTTAGGGTGTTGTTACCAACTCAGGATTTCTCTTAAGGAGTCTTTAGATGTTCTCTCTCTGTCTTTCAGGGTTTCTATTCTCTTTCTAGATCTTTCTGTCTTTCCCACCTTTGAAAAGCTCCCCCGCCAGTCCTACGGCCTGTTTCTAGGAGATAAGGTCTGTCCACTACCCGGTCTGGACAGGGCAACCCGAGACTACAAAGTTCCCTTTCAGCACCGTAGTAAATGTCTGTCCCTTTTTATTTCTCCTAGTGTCCTGAACCGGTTTTCAGTCCTGAGGGGAGAGGTACCTTTGTGGTGCTCTCAGCAACCCGGTTCTGTTGGGCCTGCAGCTCGTCGGCTTTGCAGTCAGGGATGAACTCCTGGCTGCCTCGGTCGTCCTTGTCACCTGTGTACCCTCAACATGACCAGCTGGCTCCTACCAGTCTTGGTCCGTTGCCATCTGTCCTGGGCCCCCTCATAAAGATGGGGTACCCTCCACTCAGCTGAGCCGCCAGGGGTGACCACACTGTCTGCCTTCCCAGCACCGACTGAGGTAAATCTCAACTGTCACTCTAACTCTATCCTAAGCTCCGCCCCCACCTGTGGAACCTACCATATTACCAGTTCCCCCTACACTAAGTGGTGCGGTCCTAGTGAGTGCTAAAAATAGACTCCATAAGATTTAAATCCTAACCTAGCAACTTACAAGGAAAAACACATTTTATATTCAAGTGTAATACCATTCTGTGGCGCATACCCGCAGGGGCGCCACACCACAACATTTTTGGCTTCCCTGCCTAGGCCAATACTACAAAAGACCCACTTGCTTAAAATGGGCACATCATTTAAAGAGGCCCTCATGCACGTCTCTATCCAGTGGCATATTGGTGCCTCCCAATTTTTTACTTCCCTGCCTAGAGCAATACTACAACAGACCCACTTGCTTAATATGTGCACATCATTTAGAGAGGTTCTCATGCACACCTCTATCCAGGGTCATTGAAATGCAAAACAATGTTTGACTTCCCTGTCTAGGGCAATACTACAAAAGACCCCCTTGCTTAAAATGGGCACATCATTTAAAGAAGCCCTCATGCACGCCTCTATCTAGGGGCATCTTGTTGCCTCCCAACCTTTGGCTTCCCTGCCTAAGGCAATACTACAACAGACCCACTTGCTTAATATGTGCACATCATTTAAAGAGGTTCTCATGCACACCTCTATCCAGGAGCATTGAAGTGCAAAACAATGTTTGGCTTCCCTGCCTAGGGCAATACTACAAAAGACCCACTTCCTTAAAATGGGCACATCATTTAAAGAGGCCCTCATGCACGCCTCTATCCAGTGGCATCTTAGTGCCTCCCAACCTTTGGCTTCCCTGCCTAGGGCAATACTACAACAGACCCACTTGCTTAAAATGGGCACATCATTTAAAGAGGATCTCAGGCACGCCTCTGTCCAGTGGCATATTGGTGCCTCCCAATTTTTGGCTTCCCTGCCTAGGGCAATTCTACAAAAGACTCACTTGCTTAAAATAGGCACATCATTTAAAGAGGCCCTCATGCACGCCTCTATCCAGGGACATTAAAGTGCCTCCCAATTTTTGGCTTCCCTGCCTAGGACAATACTACAAAAGACTCACTTGCTTAAAATGGGCACATCATTTAAAGAGGCCCTCATGCACGCCTCTATCCAGGGGCATCTTGATTCCTCCCAACTTTTGGCTTCCCTGCTTAGGGAAATACTACAACAGACCCACTTGTTTAAAATGGGCACATCATTTAAAGAGGACCTCATGCACGCCTCTATCCAGTGGCATATTGCTGCCTCCCAATTTTTGGCTTCCCTGCCTAGGACAATACTACAAAAGACCCACTTGCTTAAATGTGCACATCATTTAGAGAGGCCCTCATGCACACCTCTATTCAGGGGCATTGAAGTGCAAAACAATGTTTGGCTTCCCTGCCTAGGGCAATACTACAAAAGACCCACTTGCTTAAAATGGGCACATCATTTAAAGAGTCCCTCATGCACGTCTCTATCCAGTGGCATATTGCTGCCTCCCAATTTTTTACTTCCCTGCCTAGAGCAATACTACAAAAGACACACTTGCTTAAAATGGGCACATCATTTAAAGAGGTTCTCATGCACAATTCTATCCAGTGAGCATTGAAGTGCAAAACAATGTTTGGCTTCCCTGCCTAGGGCAATACTGCAAAAGACCACTTGCTTAAAATGGGCACATCATTTAAAGAGGCCCTCATGCACGCGTCCATCCAGTGGCATATTGGTGTCTCACAATTTTTGGCTTCACTGCCTAGGGCAATACTACAAAAGACCACTTACTTAATATGGGCACATCTTTTAAAGAGGCCCTCATGCACGCCTCTATCCAGGGGCATCAGAGTTGCCACAAAATTTTTGGCTTCCCTGCCTATGGCAATACTACAAGAGACCCAGTTGCTTAAAATGGGCACATTTTTGAAAAGGTCCTCATGCACTCCTCTATCCAGTGGCATGTTGGTGCCTCCCAATTTTTGGCTTCCCTGCCTAGGGAAATACTAAAACAGACCCACTTGTTTAAAATGGGCACATCATTTAAAGAGGCCCTCATGCACGCCTCTATCCAGTGGCATATTGGTGCCTCCCAATTTTGGCTTCCCTGCCTAGGACAATACTACAAAAAGACCCACTTGCTTAGAATGGGCAAATTTTTTGAAAAGCCCCTTATGCACGCCTCTATCCAGTGGCATATTGGTGCGTCCCAATTTTTGGCTTCCCTGCCTAGGGCAATACTATAAAAGACCCACTTGCCTAAAATGGGCACATCATTTAAAGAGGCCCTCATGCACGCCTCTATCCAGAGACATCAGTGTACACACAATTTTTGGCTTTCCTGCCTAGGGCAATACTACAAAAGACCCACTTGCTTAAAATGGGCGCATCATTTAAAGAGGTTCTCATGCACACTCCATCCAGGAGCATTGAACTGCAAAACAATGTGTGGCTTCCCTGCCTAGGCCAATACTACAAAAAACCCACTTGCTTAAAATGGGCACATCATTTAAAGAGGCCCTCATGCACGTCTCTATCCAGTGGCATATTGCTGCTTCCCAATTTTTTACTTCCCTGCCTAGAGCAATACTACAAAAGATCCACTTGCTTAAAATAGGCACATCATTTAAAGAGGCCTCATGCCGTCTCTATCCAGGGATATTGAAGTGCCTCCCAATTTTTGGCTTTCCTGCCTAGGGCAATGCTACAAAACACACACTTCCTTACAATAGGCACATCATTTAAAGAGGCCCTCATTAACGCCTCTATCCGGGGGCATCTTAGTGCCTCCCAACCTTTGGCTTCCCTGCCTAGGGCAATACTACAAAAGACCTACTTGCTTAAAATTGGCACATCATTTAAAGAGGCCCTCATGCACGCCTCTATCCAGTGGCATATTGGTACCTCTCAATTTTTGGCTTCATTTCCTAGGGCAATACTACAAAAGACCCACTTACTTAAAATGGGCACATCTTTTAAAGAGGCCCTCATGCACACCTCCATCCCAGTGGCATATTGGTGCCTCCCAATTATTGGCTTCCCTGCCTCAGGCAATGCTACCAAAGACCCCCTTGCTTAAAATGGGCACATCATTTAAAGAGGCCCTCATGCACGCCTCTATCTAGGGGCATCTTGTTGCCTCCCAACCTTTGGCTTCCCTGCCTAAGGCAATACTACAACAGACCCACTTGCTTAGAATGGGCAAATTTTTGAAAAGCCCCTTATGCACGCCTCTATCCAGTGGCATATTGGTGCGTCCCAATTTTTGGCTTCCCTGTCTAGGGCAATACTACAAAAGACCCACTTGCTTAAAATAGGCACATCATTTAAAGAGGTCCTCATGCACACCTCCATCCAGTGGCATATTGGTGCCTCCCAATTATTGGCTTCCCTGCCTCAGGCAATGCTACCAAAGACCCCCTTGCTTAAAATGGGCACATCATTTAAAGAGGCCCTCATGCACGCCTCTATCTAGGGGCATCTTGTTGCCTCCCAACCTTTGGCTTCCCTGCCTAAGGCAATACTACAACAGACCCACTTGCTTAAAATGGGCACATCATTTAAAGAGGTTCTCAGGCACGCCTCTGTCCAGTGGCATGTTGGTGCCTCCCAACCTTTGGCTTCCCTGCCTAGGGAAATACTACAACAGACCCACTTGTTTAAAATGGGCACATCATTTAAAGAGGACCTCATGCACGCCTCTATCCAGTGGCATATTGGTGCCTCCCAATTTTTGGCTTCCCTGTCTAGGACAATACTACAAAAGACCCACTTGCTTGGAATGGGCACATTTTTTGAAAAGCCCCTTATGCAGTCCTCTATCCAGTGGCATCTTGTTGCCTCCTAATTTTTGGCTTCCCTGCCTAGGGCATTACTACAAAACACCCACTTGCTTAAAATGGGCACATCATTTAAAGAGGTTCTCATGCACACCTCTATCCAGGGGCATTGAACTGCAAAACAATGTTTGGCTTCCCTGCCTAGGGTAATACTACAAAAGACCCACTTGCTTAAAATAGGCACATCATTTAAAACGGCCCTCATGCACGCTTCTATCCATTGGCATATTGATGCCTCCCAATTTTTGGCTTCCCTGCCTAGGGTAATACTACAAAAGACCCACTTGCTTAAAATGGGCACATCATTTAGAGAGGCCCTCATGCACGCCTCTATTTAGGGGCATTGAAGTGCAAAACAATGTTTGGCTTCCCTGCCTAGGGAAATACTACAAAAGACCCACTTGCTTAAAATGGGCACATCATTTAAAGAGGCCCTCATGCACGTCTCTATCCAGTGGCATATTGCTGCCTCCCAATTTTTTAATTCCCTGCCTAGAGCAATACTACAAAAGACACACTTGCTTAAAATGGGCACATCATTTAAAGAGGCCCTCATGCACGCCTCTATCCAGTGGCATATTGGTGCCTCCCAATTTTGGCTTCCCTGCCTAGGACAATACTACAAAAGACCCACTTGCTTAGAATGGGCAAATTTTTTGAAAAGCCCCTTATGCACGCCTCTATCCAGTGGCATATTGGTGCCTCCCAATTTTTGGCTTCCCTGCCTAGGGCAATACTACAAAAGACCCACTTGCCTAAAATGGGCACATCATTTAAAGAGGCCCTCATGCACGCCTCTATCCAGAGACATCAGTGTACCACACAATTTTTGGCTTTACTGCCTAGGGCAATACTACAAAAGACCCACTTGCTTAAAATGGGCTCATCATTTAAAGAGGTTTTCATGCACACCTCCATCCAGGAGCATTGAACTGCAAAACAATGTGTGGCTTCCCTGACTAGGGTAATACTACAAAAGACCCACTTGCTTAAAATAGGCACATCATTTAAAAAGACCCTCATGCATGACTCTATCCAGTGGCATATTTGTGCCTCCCAATTTTTGGCTTCCCTGCCTAGGGCAATACTAAAAAAGACCCACTTCCTTAAAAAGAGCACATCATTTAAAGAGGCCCTCATGCACGTCTCTATCCAGGGATATTGAAGTGCCTCCCAATTTTTGGCTTTCCTGCCTAGGGCAATGCTACAAAACATACACTTCCTTACAATAGGCACATCATTTAAAGAGGCCCTCATTAACGCCTCTATCCGGGGGCATCTTAGTGCCTCCCAACCTTTGGCTTCCCTGCCTAGGGCAATACTACAAAAGACCTACTTGCTTAAAATTGGCACATCATTTAAAGAGGCCCTCATGCACGCCTCTATCCAGTGGCATATTGGTACCTCTAAATTTTTGGCTTCATTTCTTAGGGCAATACTACAAAAGACCCACTTACTTAAAATGGGCAAATCTTTTAAAGAGGCCCTCATGCACGCCTCTATCCAGGGGCATCAGAGTGCCACAACATTTTTGGCTTCCCTGCCTAGGCCAATACTACAAAAGACCCACTTGCTTAAAATGGGCACATCATTTAAAGAGGCCCTCATTCACGCCTCTATCCAGTGGCATATTGGTGTCTCACAATTTTTGGCTTCCCTGCCTAGGGAAATACTACAACAGACCCACTTGCTTAAAATGGGCACATCATTTAAAGAGGTTCTCAGGCACGCCTCTATCCAGGGGCATGTTGGTGCCTCCCAATTTTTGGCTTCCCTGCCTAGGGCAATTCTACAAAAGACTCACTTGCTTAAAATGGTCACATCATTTAAAGAGGCCCTCATGCACGCCTCTATCCAGGGGCATATTGGTTCCTCTGAACCTTTGGCTTCCCTGCCAAGGGAAATACTACAACAGACCCACTTGCTTAAAATGGGCACATCATTTAAAGAGGTCCTCATGCACGCCTCTATCAGTGGCATATTGGTGTCTCACAATTTTTGGCTTCACTGCCTAGGGCAATACTACAAAAGACCCACTTACTTAAAATGGGCACATCTTTTAAAGAGGCCCTCATGCACGCCTCTATCCAGGGGCATCAGAGTGCCACAAAATTTTTGGCTTCCCTGCCTATGGCAATACTACAAGAGACCCAGTTGCGTAAAATGGGAACATTTTTTGAAAATGCCCTCATGCACGCCTCTATCCAGTGGCATATTGGAGCCTCCCAATTTTTGGCTTCTCTGCCTAGGACAATACTACAAAAGACCCACCTGCTTAGAATTGGCAAATTTTTTGAAAACCCCCTTATGCACGCCTCTATCCAGTGGCATATTGGTGCCTCCCAATTTTTCGCCTCCTGCCTAGCGCAATACTACAAAAGACCCACTTGCTTAAAATGGGCACATCATTTAAAGAGGCCCTCATTAACGCCTCTATCCGGGGGCATCTTAGTGCCTCCCAACCTTTGGCTTCCCTGCCTAGGGCAATACTACAAAAGACCTACTTGCTTAAAATTGGCACATCATTTAAAGAGGCCCTCATGCACGCCTCTATCCAGTGGCATATTGGTACCTCTAAATTTTTGGCTTCACTGCCTAGGGCAATACTACAAAAGACCCACTTACTTAAAATCGGCACATCTTTTAAAGAGGCCCTCATGCACGCCTCTATCCAGGGGCATCAGAGTGCCACAACATTTTTGGCTTCCCTGCCTAGGCCAATACTACAAAAGACCTACTTGCTTAAAATGGGCACATCATTTAAAGAGGCCCTCATGCACGCCTCTATCCAGTGGCATATTGGTAGCTCTAAATTTTTGGCTTCACTGCCTAGGGCAATACTACAAAAGACCCACTTACTTAAAATCGGCACATCTTTTAAAGAGGCCCTCATTCACGCCTCTATCCAGGGGCATCTTAGTGCCTCCCAACCTTTGGCTTCCCTGCCTAGGGCCATACTACAAAAGACCCACTTGCTTAAAATGGGCACATCATTTAAAGAGGTTCTCAGGCACGACTCTATCCAGCGGCATGTTGGTGCCTCCCAATTTTTGGCTTCCCTGCCTAGGGCAATTCTACAAAAGACCCACTTGCTTAAAATGGGCACATCATTTAAAGAGGCCCTCATGCACGCCTCTATGCAGGGGCATCTTGGTTCCTCCCAACCTTTGGCTTCCCTGCCAAGGTAAATACTACAACAGACCCACTTGCTTAAAATGGGCACATCATTTAAAGAGGCCCACATTCACGCCTCTATCCAGGGGCATTGAAGTGCAAAAACAATGTTTGGCTTCCCTGCCTAGGGCAATACTACAAAAGACCTACTTGCTTAAAATTGGCACATCATTTAAAGAGGCCCTCATGCACTCCTCTATCCAGTGGCATATTGGTGCCTCCCAATTTTTGGCTTCCCTGCCTAGGACAATACTACAAAAGACCCACTTACTTAAAATGGGCACATCATTTAAAGAGGCCCTCATGCACGCCTCTATCCAGTGGCATATTGGTGCCTCCCAATTTTTGGCTTTCCTGCCTAGGGCAATACTACTAAAGACCCACTTGCTTAAAATGAGCACATCATTTAAAGAGGCCCTCATGCACTCCTCTATCCAGGGCCATTGAAATGCAAAACAATGTTTGACTTCCCTGCCTAGGGCAATACTACAAAAGACCCACTTGCTTAAAATAGGCACATCATTTAAAGAGGCCCTCATGCACGCCTCTATCCAGGGCATATTGGTGCCTCACAATTTTTGGCTTCCCTGCCTAAGGCAATACTACAAAAGACCCACTTGCTTAAAATGGGCACATCACTTAAAGAGGCCCTCATGCACGCCTGTATCCAGTGCCATATTGGTGTCTCACAATTTTTGGCTTCCCTGACTAGGGCAATATTACTAAAGACCCACTTACTTAAAATGGGCATATCTTTTAAAGAGGCCCTCATGCACGCCTCTATCCAGGGGCATCAGAGTGCCACAACATTTTTGGCTTCCCTGCCTAGGCCAATACTACAAAAGACCCACTTGCTTAAAAAGGGCACATCATTTAAAGAGGCCCTCATGCACTCCTCTATCTAGGAGCATTGAACTGCAAAACAATGTTTGGCTTCCCTGCCTAGGGTAATACTACAAAAGACCCACTTGCTTAAAATAGGCACATCATTTAAAGAGGCCCTCATGCACGCTTCTATTCATTGGCATATTGGTGCCTCCCAAATTTTGGCTTTCCTGCCTAGGGCAATACTACAAAAGACCCACTTGCTTAAAATGGGCACATCATTTAAAGAGGCCCTCATGCACGTCTCTATCCAGTGGCATATTGCGGCCTCCCAATTTTTTACTTCCCTGCCTAGAGCAATACTACAAAAGACACACTTGCTTAAAATGGACACATCATTTTAATAGGCCCTCATGCACACCTCTATCCAGGGGCATTGAAATGCAAAACAATGTTTGACTTCCCTGCCTAGGGCAATACTACAAAAGACACACTTGCTTAAAATGGACACATCATTTAAAGAGGCCCTCATGCACGCCTCTATCCAGGGGCATCAGAGTGCCACAAAATTTTTGGCTTCCCTGCCTATAGCAATACTACAAGAGACCCAGTTGCTTAAAATGGGCACATTTTTTGAAAAGGCCCTCATGAACGCCTCTATCCAGGGGCATCTTGGTTCCTCCCAACCTTTGGCTTCCCTGCCTACGGAAATACTACAACAGACCCACTTGTTTAAAATGGGCACATCTTTTAAAGAGGACCTCATGCACGCCTCTATCCAGTGGCATATTGGTGCCTCCCAATTTTTGGCTTCCCTGCCTAGGACAATACTACAAAGGACCCACTTGCTTAGAATTGGCAAATTTATTGAAAAGCCCCTTATGCACACCTCTATCCAGTGGCATATTGGTGCCTCCCAATTTTTGGCCTCCCTGCCTAGGGCAATACTACAAAAGACCCACTTGCTTAAAATGGGCAAATCATTTAAAGAGGCCCTCATGCACGTCTCTATCCAGTGGCATATTGCTGCCTCCCAATTTTTTACTTCCCTGCCTAGAGTAATACTACAAAAGACACACTTGCTTAAAATGGGCACATCATTTTAATAGGCCCTCATGCACACCTCTATCCAGGGGCATTGAAATGCCTAGGGCAATACTACAAAAGACCCACTTGCTTAAAATAGGCACATCATTTAAAGAGGCCCTCATGCACACCTCTATCCAGTGGCATATTGGTGCCTCCCAATTTTTGGCTTCCCTGCCTCAGGCAATGCTACCAAAGACCCCCTTGCTTAAAATAGGCACATCATTTAAAGAGGCCCTCATGCACACCTCTATCCAGTGGCATATTGGTGCCTCCCAATTTTTGGCTTCCCTGCCTCAGGCAATACTACAACAGACCCACTTACTTAAAATGGGCACATCATTTAAAGAGGCCCTCGTGCACGCCTCTATCCAGTGGCATATTGGTGTCTCACAATTTTTGGCTTCCCTGCCTATGCAAATACTAAAAAAGACCCACTTGTTTAAAAAGGGCACATCATTTAAAGAGGCCCTCATGCAAGTCTCTATCCAGGGATATTGAAGTGCCTCCCAATTTTTTGCTTTCCTGCCCAGGGCAATGCTACAAAACCCACACTTCCTTACAATAGGCACATCATTTAAAGAGGCCCTCATTCACGCCTCAATCCAGTGGCATGTTGGTGCCTCCCAATTTTTGGCTTCCCTGCCTAGGGCAATTCTACCAAAGACCCACTTGCTTAAAATGTGCACATTTTTTGAAAAGGCCCTCATGCACGCCTGTATCCAGGGGCTCATTCTTATCAGGATCCTGACGGGGGCGGACCTATCACTGAAAGAAGGACCGTGCTGAAAAACGCCTATCCCCATTTGGGAATTATTGAAATATAGCAAACCACCTTAATCAAGCGTTAGCCACCAAGGAAAGACGCCTCTTTCCAATCTTATCCTAGAATATTCCATGACCTACACCTGCCAATTGTCGTGATCAAGGCTTTGGTTAAAGCCAAAACGCTTTGACATCTGTGGTCATTAACTGTTCATAATAAACCTTGCATCAAAAACATCTAAAGGAGTGTGCAACTTTGTATCCATGTTTGTTTTTTCTATCCAGGGGCAACTTGGTTCCTCCCAACCTTTGGCTTCCCTGCCTAAGGCAATACTACAACAGACCCACTTGTTTAAAATGGGCACATCATTTAAAGAGGACCTCATGCACGCCTCTATCCAGCGGCATATTGGTGCCTCCCAATTTTTGGCTTCCCTGCCTAGGGCAATACTACAAAAGACCCACTTGCTTAGAATGGGCACATTTTTTGAAAAGCCACTTATGCATGCCTCTATCCAGTGGCATATTGGTGCCTCCCAATTTTTGGCTTCCCTGCCTAGGGCAATACTACAAAAGACCCACTTGCTTAAAATGGGCACATCATTTAAAGAGGCCCTCAGGCACGCCTCTATCCAGGGGCATCAGAGTGTCACACAATTTTTGGCTTCCCTGCCTAGGGCAATACTACAAAAGACCCACTTGCTTAAAATGGGCACATCATTTAAAGAGGCCCTCATGCACACCTCTATCCAGGAGCATTGAACTGCAAAACAATGTTTGGCTTCCCTGCCTAGGGTAATACTACAAAAGACCCACTTGCTTAAAATGGGCACATCATTTAAAGAGGCCCTCATGCACGCCTCTATCCAGTGGCATATTGCTGCCTCCCAATTTTTTACTTCCCTGTCTAGGGCAATACTACAAAAGACCCACTTGCTTAAAATGGGCACATCATTTAAAGAGGCCCTCATGCACGCCTCTATCCAAGGGCATCAGAGTGCCACGTGTGGCGCCCCTGCGGGTATTAGCCACAGTATAAGATCATAATAGTTGCACTCACTTAGAAAGCCATGCCACTGCACTACCACCTTTGGCCAGTAGGGGGAGCTCCAGAGACACCAGAGACTTCCCTAGAGATAAAACACTGGTCTGAGGTAAATTTTCAGACAGTTGGAGCCAGGAGCTCAGAGTGACAGGAGCTGCATTGAGTTCCTGAGGA
This sequence comes from Allobates femoralis, assembly GCA_033576535.1. NCBI lineage: Eukaryota > Metazoa > Chordata > Amphibia > Anura > Aromobatidae > Allobates > Allobates femoralis. The sequence continues at coordinate 155,370,250 of JARQOC010000011.1, read as the reverse complement.
CTGACTGACAATTTCCAGGGCCAAGCCATCGGTCTGAGGGGGAGAAAACTGATAAGAGGAACACTTTCAGAATCGGGTAGCATCATTATCTACCCTAGATAAAAAGCGCAGATACGGATACCGGATCCGTGGCTGCATTAGTTATATACAATACAGCAACCGGAAAAACGTGAGGTAACAACAAGCTTCACAGGGCCAGACACAGCAACATACTAAGAGTTCAGCAGTACTCCCGGAGGGGGTAAGCAGAGAGAGACAAAGGACTCAAGTTGCCTGTTGAGTGGGACCCAGAGAGGACAGATTTGGGCCGGCAGCGAGTTCACACACGGCAGTAGGGCCACATAGACAGCGCAAGCAGGAGGTAAAGGACCCGATGGGGCCTGAGCAACTGAACCCCTATTGCAGACTCCGGAGACGGGACTTGTTGTATTATAGTTTGGTTGAAAGTAAACCAGTTAAACCTCATCTGTGCCTCAGCCTCTGATTTAACAGCTACCATCTATCCAGGATTGGGACCATCACCGCTGAGAGAATTTGCTGTGAATCAAGTAAGTGTCTGTGCCCTTAACATCTCCTCACCATACTTCCATCTTCATCCATCATTAACTTTAACATCACCTGTCCAGGGGAATCTACAGCCCTACCCGGAAAAGGGCTATACCATCTCAGCTGCCTCTCACCATCATCCCCTGGCCAGTACAAGGCAGCGGTGGCCATATATAGCCACATTATTCCGGGTGGCGTCACGACAATAACATCTACAAACTTTATAAATTATATAAACTTCTAAATCCCCTGTAAATACCCCCTTTTAGGAGTGTGCCAGCCTGGGGCCACGGCCTGGGTCCAGCCACCAGTGACTTCCCCCAAGGAAAGGGACCCTGCGCCGGGTATCCCGGTCCCATAAGCTGGGCGGCACATCTCTCTTTGGCGTCACGAACAGGATCTACCGTGCCTGGTTAAATCGGGTACTGTGTGCCGTGATTAATGCCAAAAATTGTGAGAAAATCCGAGAAAAATTGACTTTTTTTTAATTTTTTTGTCAAAAAGTGATTTTGCCATTGGAAACCATTGAAATAGACTTTTCCCCATTGACTAACATTGAAACAAAATGGCCGCCAGCCTCTGAGGTAAAAATTGCATCATCACTAATTACCTCATAACTGCCACAGCACGAGACTGCTATTTGAACTGTGTCATAGCCCTGAGCTCTGATCTGACTGAAAAATTTCAGATTCCGCCATTACTGAGCTCGCGGCGAGCAGAAGCAGTAGGGGGCGTGTCTTTGTGGGCGGCACCAAGCTGAGAGCTCTGACGTCGGCAAAAGGGGAAAACCAATCCTGCTGCACAGCGGAACGATTATACGCCATCCCGACGGAAGCAGAGGACCGGAAGGGTCCGGATTAACTAAGGGGGCGCAACATGTCGCAGCACGGAGACGCCGAAACACCCGGCGACACATATGCAGCTGAAGCACAAAACAGAGCGCTCAGCAGCACAGCGGCGCAAGGTGCAGCGCCCATTATGCCGATGTTGATGCCATATACCCCAGGTGCTCCATGGCTTCCAGTGTATGAAGGTAAGCCTAATACTTTTGATGATTTTAAAGAAAAACTGCTGGCCTATTTAAACATGTTTCCAATGGCAGAAGCTCAGCGTGTCGGTTTGCTGATGGCACAGTTAAGTGGTAATGCCAAGCGAGAAGTCACAGCATGGTCCGCTGATCTAAAAGACACTGCTGAGCATATTCTAGCTGGATTAAAGGCAGTATTTGAAACTACTGCTGGTAGCAAAGCAAAGACCAAATTCTTCAATTGCAAACAAAAGGCCAATGAGAGTGTGAGAGACTTTGCCCTGAATTTACAGGAGGCCCTTAAAGCGCTTACACTGGCTGAACCAATGTTTAACACTGGCGCTGATAAATTGCTAAAAGATCAATTCATTGAGGGACTATTAACCCCTTCTCATCGAGGGCATGCGAGTATGCTGACTTTCAAGGACCCTGAGGTGACATTTGCCCAGTTAAAGGAGAGCGCTCTTCGTCTCCAGCAGGCAGAGGCACTTTGGGATCAGGATCCTGAGCAATCCATTACAGAAACCCCTCAACAACAGAGAGTGCCAGTGACATCAGTTAAGCCCCTGGAGGCCAGTGTTAATGATGCTTTCCAGCAAAAGCTTGACTCTCTAACAGACATTGTCACCTCAATGGCTAAAACCATGCAGGAAATGAGAGAATCACAGACTACATCCAAGATGGAGTTGGCGAACCGCAGAGAGGATATTCCCTGGATGAGACCCCAGAGATACCCAGCGTGGAGAGGACGACCCAACGACCGTTACCAGCCGGATGGACAGCCTATTTGCCGCCGTTGCCGGAAGCCAGGCCACATCGCCCGCAATTGTGATTTAAACAAGGATCCCCTGGGAATGCGGGCCGCTTCGCAGGAGTGAACTTTCAAGGCCCAACATCCTGGCACGATAAGTACGTCGGAGGACGTCCCATTATCCCCATCGTGCTGGACGGTATTCCTCTCAATGCCTTGTTGGACACTGGTTCCCAGATTTCATCTATACCACATATCCTTTATAAGAGGTACTGGGCAGATTCAGACATTGATAAAAGACCATCTAATGTTGAGCTAAGTATATATGCTAGTAATGGAAAATTGGTACCGCAAGTAGGATTTAGAGAGATGACCATTAAGATTGGTAGAGCAGAATTAAAAAATCAGGGTATCATAATTGTTGATGTTAACCGACGGGAACCTTTTGTATTGGTAGGTATGAATGTTTTAGAAAATTGTTTTTCCGAGGTTATTACTATTTTACAGCAATTTGCGGAAACTGCCCAATCCTGCCAGCAGAGAATTCTCCGGAGAGAGATAAAAGCATTGGTGCTGAAGCAACAAGTAGAGGTTGCAGGTGGAGAAATCGGCAGTGTGAGGGTAAGTGACCCAACTCCTATAGTAATACCTCCAAAAACTGAAATGCTGGTATGGTGTAGAGCAGCCATTGGTATTAAAGGACGAGATTACCAAGCCTTGGTAGAGCCTGTGTACACTGATAGTAGACCCACGATATTAACGGCTAGAGGAATAGTCGAGGTACACAGGGGAAGAGTGCCCATACGTCTTTTGAATTGTGGAGAGGAAGAGGTCACTTTACCAAGGTACGCTACAATGGCCAAGCTATACACTGTTGACAACAATGCCATCATAGCCATTGGGCCCTTGAATCCATCATGTCAGGCAGACGACAATGGTTCAAGTGGAGAATTAGACGATTGGTGTCAGCAGTTGCATATAGGTACAGATTCAACACCTACCCACCAAAAACAAGGGGTGTACCGACTAGTAGAAGAATATGAACGGGTCTTCAGTAAACACCCATTAGACTTCGGACAGATTAAAGGGGTAGAACATACAATTCCTACCGGTAACCACCCACCAATAAAAGAGAGATATAGACCCATACCGCCCGCTCATTATCAATGTGCTAAAGACATGCTGAGGGAGATGAAACAGGCCGGGGTAATTAGAGACAGTTGTAGCCCCTGGGCAGCCCCTCTGGTAATAGTTAAAAAGAAAGACGGAACCATGAGAATGTGTGTAGACTACCGGCAGATTAATCACATTACCCATAAAGACGCCTACCCCTTACCTAGAATTGAAGAATCATTAGCCGCTTTAAGATCTGCTAACTATTTTTCCACCTTAGACTTAACAAGTGGGTATTGGCAAGTCCCTGTGGCTGAGGAAGATAAAGAGAAGACAGCGTTTACCACACCGATGGGTCTCTGTGAATTTAATTGTATGCCGTTCGGACTCTGCAACGCACCCGGTACCTTTCAGCGATTGATGGAATGCTGTCTCGGACACAAGAACTTAGAAGCCGTCCTTCTGTACCTAGATGATGTAATAGTCTACTCAAAGACTTACGAACAACATCTACAAGACCTGGCAGAAGTGTTCGAAGCCTTATCCCGGTATGGTATGAAGATCAAGCCATCAAAATGTCACCTTCTAAAGCCAAAGGTACAATACCTGGGACACGTCGTAAGTTCAGAAGGAGTAGCACCGGATCCCGAGAAAGTAACCGCAATAAGGGATTGGCCAAGACCTACCAGCGTGAAACAGGTGAGGCAATTCCTGGGACTGGTGGGCTACTATCGTAGATTCATCCAAGGGTTCACCAAGCTAGCAGCACCTCTACAAGACATCCTGGTAGGGCAGTCGAAGAAGCCTTCAAACCGCAATCCTCCTTTCCAGTGGAGTGATGAGAGGGAAGATTCCTTTGAAAAGTTGAAGAAGGCATTGACCGGAGAAGAAGTTCTGGCATACCCCGATTACCATCAACCTTTCATCCTTTACACAGATGCCAGTAATGTGGGACTGGGAGCAGTACTATCTCAGAAGCAAGGAGGCAAGGAGAAAGTCATCGCCTTTGCAAGTAGAAAGCTCCGGCCTACTGAAAGAAATCCTGAAAATTACAGCTCCTTCAAGTTAGAACTACTGGCAGTAGTCTGGGCTGTGACTGAGCGTTTCAAACACTACTTGGCAGCTGCAGAATTCACCGTCTATACTGATAACAACCCATTGACCCACCTGGATACAGCCAAGCTAGGTGCGCTGGAACAGCGATGGATAGCCCGGCTGTCTAATTACAACTTCGTGATCAAGTATAGAGCAGGCCGAAAGAATGGAAATGCAGACGCCTTATCCCGGATGCCGCACTTGAGAGACGTGGAAGAAGAACCGGTAGAACTTGAAGAAATTGAACTACCCGCCTTCCATCGTCCCAAGGTAGGACAGTATCAATCCAGTGCCTACCAGAAACATCAACAAGTGAATCTCAACCCATTAGCACACCACAGATGGGCTGACACTCAAGACAGCAATCCAGCTGTGAAGTTGGTGAAAGAACTGCTGACTGAGCAAAGTGCGTATCCCAATGAAAATGCACCGAAAGAGACACATCAACTCTGGAAAGAGAGAGGCAAAATGTTCCTGTACCAAGAAAAGCTGTGCAGAAGATATACCAATCCAAAGACGCATGAGCTAGTATGGCAGATCATTGTGCCTAAGCAAGATGTAAAAATGGTCCTAGAAGCTTATCACAATGGTGCTGGTCACTTCGGGTGGAAAAAGCTAGAAGTACTTTTAAGAGAAAGATTCTACTGGGTTGGAATGAGAAGATCAATTGAAGAATGGTGCAGAAACTGTGGTCCGTGCAACCTCAGAAGAAAAGATCTAAAAAACCAAAGAGCACCACTCCAGCCTATAGTTACCAAGCAACCACTTGAGCTCGTAGCAATAGATCACGTGAAATTGACACCAAGCCGGTCCGGCTATGTCTATGCTTTAACCATCGTGGACCATTACTCACGCTTCCTGGTAGTAGTGCCCGTGAAAGATCTCACTGCAAAGACAGCAGCTAAGGCGTTCCAGACATACTTTTGCAGACCTCATGGATATCCGGAACAAGTACTCGCAGACCAAGGCACAGCATTTGAATCAGAGATCTTCAGAGAATTTTGCAATATGTATGGCTGCAAGAAGATCCGTACAACAGCCTATCATCCACAAACAAATGGCTTATGCGAAAAAATGAACCATATTGTAATCGATCTTTTAAAGACTTTACCAGAGACAGAGAGAAATCTATGGCCAGAGAAATTGCCTGACTTGGTAGACCTCTATAACAATGTCCCGGTAAGCTCCACAAACTGTACCCCAGCTTACCTTATGCGTGCAAGACCTGGCAAGCTACCAATAGATCTAGAAATGGGCATCGTAAAACCTGACGCAGAAGTGCAGGATTCCAACTGGGTCTCCCTACGCCAACAACAGTATCGCCAAGTGCAAGAATGCGTAGAAAGGAATCTCCAGAAAACTAGAGAAAGACAAGAGCAATACTTCAACCAGAATGCTCTAGCAACCCCATTAAAACCTGGTGATCAAGTGCTCAAGAGAAACCGTCGCACTAATAAATTGGACAATCAGTGGGAATCCGTCCCATATACAGTTTTACCAATGAGAGTGAACAATCCTAAAATGTGTCTTATAAGCAAAGATGGTGGATTAACATCAGTACTAGTGTCAAGAGACAATCTAAAACTATGTCCAGAGACATTGAAAGAAAAAGAAGTCATTCAACCTGAACCAGAAGTTATTCAACCAGTACCGGTTCAACCTGTTAACGAAAAAGAAGAAGATGGAGTATATCACACCTATCTAGGAGACTTTCCTAAAACCTGGCCAACCTACAATGGTGCAGTAGTAGTTCCCATGATGGCCTTCTATCAAACACCAGAGCCTGTAATACCAGAAGTCCCAAGACAGGAAGAACAAATTCCTAGTAATAATAGTCCTGGACACGGTGGAATTGCCAACCCCACAAATGTGGAATTATCCCTAGCAGAACCAGAAGTACTTACTAGGTATACATCCACTCACACCATCACATTGAGTACACCCAGTACACAAGCGTTACGCAGATCACAGCGTAGTACTCAGGGTCAATTACCAGCAAGATATGCAGACTACCAAATGTAAATAGATTTCATGTGCATTGTCTATATGTTAAAGTTATGTAATTGAATAGAATCCTAAAAGGTATGATGTAAAGTGGCAGTCACGAAGAGTTAAAACTTGGCCTCATATGCGGTGACCCGAGGGCCTTGAGGCCTACTGCACTTACAACCAGAAATATCTGAAAGGAACTTGTCTAGTTGTTAATTAGTAGTTATTAGATGTAACGTTAAAAAGCTCAGTACCTACAGAGACTATTCTGTATGAACTACTTGCATATTCTTGAGTTCTTTTCTTCATTTATCAGCCCGGAGGTGGTAAATTAAAGCTCCGGAAAGACTGCTTTTTAAACATTCTTAAGTTTATTCATAAACTTTGTTGGAAAAATGGACGCTAAGTGCAGTGCCTTTCCTAACAAATAAATAGCCCTCAAGGACAGAGCTGTATTAATGGACGCTATTTGAAGTGACTTTTTACAAGACTCTATTTTTTAAATTTGTGGTTTTTGTAACTTTTTTTTTTTTTTTTTTTAGACTCTGTAGATATTATCTGTTATATCTTATGTTTATTGTCCCACAGTCCCGGAGTACTGTTCTTAACTAAGGGGGAATGTGGCGCCCCTGCGGGTATTAGCCACAGTATAAGATCATAATAGTTGCACTCACTTAGAAAGCCATGCCACTGCACTACCACCTTTGGCCAGTAGGGCGAGCTCCAGAGACACCAGAGACTTCCCTAGAGATAAAACACTGGTCTGAGGTAAATTTTCAGACAGTTGGAGCCAGGAGCTCAGAGTGACAGGAGCTGCATTGAGTTCCTGAGGACTGACTGACAATTTCCAGGGCCAAGCCATCGGTCTGAGGAGGAGAAAACTGATAAGAGGAACACTTTCAGAATCGGGTAGCATCATTATCTACCCTAGATAAAAAGCGCAGATACGGATACCGGATCCGTGGCTGCATTAGTTATATACAATACAGCAACCGGAAAAACGTGAGGTAACAACAAGCTTCACAGGGCCAGACACAGCAACATACTAAGAGTTCAGCAGTACTCCCGGAGGGGGTAAGCAGAGAGAGACAAAGGACTCAAGTTGCCTGTTGAGTGGGACCCAGAGAGGACGATTTGGGCCGGCAGCGAGTTCACACACGGCAGCAGGGCCACATAGACAGCGCAAGCAGGAGGTAAAGGACCCGGTGGGGCCTGAGCAACTGAACCCCTATTGCAGACTCCGGAGACGGGACTTGTTGTATTATAGTTTGGTTGAAAGTAAACCAGTTAAACCTCATCTGTGCCTCAGCCTCTGATTTAACAGCTACCATCTATCCAGGATTGGGACCATCACCGCTGAGAGAATTTGCTGTGAATCAAGTAAGTGTCTGTGCCCTTAACATCTCCTCACCATACTTCCATCTTCATCCATCATTACCTTTAACATCACCTGTCCAGGGGAATCTACAGCCCTACCCGGAAAAGGGCTATACCATCTCAGCTGCCTCTCACCATCATCCCCTGGCCAGTACAAGGCAGCGGTGGCCATATATAGCCACATTATTCCGGGTGGCGTCTCGACAATAACATCTACAAACTTTATAAATTATATAAACTTCTAAATCCCTGTAAATACCCCTTTTAGGAGTGTGCCAGCCTGGGGCCACGGCCTGGGTCCAGCCACCAGTGACTCCCCCAAGGAAAGGGACCCTGCGCCGGGTATCCCGGTCCCCTAAGCTGGGCGGCACACACGCAATTTTTGACTTCCCTGCCTTGGGCAATACTACAACAGACCCACTTGCTTAAAGTGGGCACATCATTTAAAGAGGCCCTCGTGCACGCCTCTATCCAGCGGCATATTGGAGCCTCCCAATTTTTGACTTCCTGCCTAGGACAATACTACAAAAGACCCACTTGCTTAAAATGGGCACATTTTTTGAAAAGGCCCATGCACGCCTCTATCTAGGGGCATCTTGTTACCTCCCAACCTTTGGCTTCCCTGCCTAGGGAAATACTACAAAAGACCCACTTACTTAAAATGGGCACATCATTTAAAGAGGCCCTCATGCACGTCTCTATCCAGGGATATTGAAGTGCCTCTCAATTTTTCGCTTTCCTGCCTAGGGCAATGCTACAAAACACACACTTCCTTACAATAGGCACATCATTTAAAGAGGCCCTCATTCACGCCTCTATCCATTGGCATGTTGGTGCCTCCCAATTTTTGGCTTCCCTGCCTAGGGAACTACTACAACAGACCCACTTGCTTAATATGTGCACATCATTTAAAGAGGTTCTCATGGACACCTCTATCCAGGGGCATTGAAGTGCAAAACAATGTTTGGCTTCCCTGCCTAAGGCAATACTACAAAAGACCCACTTGCTTAAAATAGGCACATCATTTAAAGAGGCCCTCATGCACGCCGCTATCCAGTGGCATATTGGTGCCCCCCAATTCATGGCTTCCCTGCCTCAGGCAATACTACCAAAGACACACTTGCTTAAAATGGGCACATCATTTAAGAGGCCCTCATGCAGGCCTCTGTCTAGTGGCATATTGGTGCCTCCCAATTTTTGACTTCCCTGCCTCAGGCAATACTACCAAAGACCCACTTGCTCAAAATGGGCACATCATTTAAAGAGGTCCTCATGCACGCTCTATCCAGGGCATTGAAGTGCAAAACAATGTTTGGCTTCCCTGCCTAGGGCAATTCTACAAAAGACCCACTTGCTTAAAATAGGCACATCATTTAAAGCGGCCCTCATGCACGCCTCTATCCAGTGGCATATTGGTGCCTCCCAATTTTTGGCTTCCCTGCCTAGGGCAATACTACAAAAGACCTACTTGCTTAAAATTGGCACATCATTTAAAGAGGCCCTCATGCACGCCTCTATCCAGTGGCATATTGGTGCCTCCCAATTTTTGGCTTTCCTGCCTAGGGCAATACTACTAAAGACCCACTTGCTTAAAATAAGCACATCATTTAAAGAGGCGCTCATGCACTCCTCTATCCAGGGCCATTGAAATGCAAAACAATGTTTGACTTCCCTGCCTAGGGCAATACTACAAAAGACCCACTTGCTTAAAATAGGCACATCATTTAAAGAGGCCCTCATGCACGCCTCTATCCAGGGGCATATTGGTGCCTCACAATTTTTGGCTTCCCTGCCTAAGGCAATACTACAAAAGACCCACTTGCTTAAAATGGGCACATCACTTAAAGAGGCCCTCATGCACGCCTGTATCCAGTGCCGTATTGGTGTCTCACAATTTTTGGCTTCCCTGCCTAGGGCAATATTACAAAAGACCCACTTACTTAAAAAGGGCACATCATTTAAAGAGGCCCTCATGCACGCCTCTATCCAGGGGCATCAGAGTGCCACAACATTTTTGGGCTTCCCTGCCTAGGCCAATACTACAAAAGACCCACTTGCTTAAAAAGGGCACATCATTTAAAGAGGCCCTCATGCACTCCTCTATCTAGGAGCATTGAACTGCAAAACAATGTTTGGCTTCCCTGCCTAGGGTAATACTACAAAAGACCCACTTGCTTAAAATGGGCACATCATTTAAAGAGGCCCTCATGCACGCTTCTATTCATTGGCATATTGGTGCCTCCCAAATTTTGGCTTCCCCTGCCTAGGGCAATACTACAAAAGACCACTTGCTTAAAATGGGCACATCATTTAAAGAGGCCCTCATGCACGTCTCTATCAAGTGGCATATTGCTGCCTCCAATTTTTTACTTCCCTGCCTAGAGCAATACTACAAAAGACACACTTGCTTAAAATGGACACATCATTTTAATAGGCCCTCATGCACGCCTCTATCCAGGGGCATTGAAATGCAAAACAATGTTTTACTTCCCTGCCTAGGGCAATACTACAAAAGACCCACTTGCTTAAAATAGGCACATCATTTAAAGAGGCCCTCATGCACGCCTCTATCCAGGGGCATCAGAGTGCCACAAAATTTTTGGCTTCCCTGCCTATAGCAATACTACAAGAGACCCAGTTGCTTAAAATGGGCACATCTTTTAAAGAGGACCTCATGCACGCCTCTATCCAGTGGCATATTGGTGCCTCCAATTTTTGGCCTCCCTGCCTAGGGCAATACTACAAAAGACCCACTTGCTTAAAATGGGCAAATCATTTAAAGAGGCCCTCATGCACGTCTCTATCCAGTGGCATATTGCTGCCTCCCAATTTTTTACTTCCCTGCCTAGAGCAATACTACAAAAGACACACTTGCTTAAAATGGGCACATCATTTTAATAGGCCTTAATGCACACCTCTATCCAGGGGCATTGAAATGCAAAACAATGTTTGACTTCCCTGCCTAGGGCAATACTACAAAAGACCCACTTGCTTAAAATAGGCACATCATTTAAAGAGGCCCTCATGCACACCTCTATCCAGTGGCATATTGGTGCCTCCCAATTTTTGGCTTCCCTGCCTCAGGCAATGCTACCAAAGACCCCCTTGCTTAAAATAGGCACATCATTTAAAGAGGCCCTCATGCACACCTCTATCCAGTGGCATATTGGTGCCTCCCAATTTTTGGCTTCCCTGCCTCAGGCAATACTACAACAGACCCACTCACTTAAAATGGGCACATCATTTAAAGAGGCCCTCGTGCACACCTCTATCCAGTGGCATATTGGTGTCTCACAATTTTTGGCTTCCCTGCCTATGCAAATACTAAAAAAGACCCACTTGCTTAAAAAGGGCACATCATTTAAAGAGGCCCTCATGCAAGTCTCTATCCAGGGATATTGAAGTGCCTCCCAATTTTTTGCTTTCCTGCCCAGGGCAATGCTACAAAACCCACACTTCCTTACAATAGGCACATCATTTAAAGAGGCCCTCATTCACGCCTCAATCCAGTGGCATGTTGGTGCCTCCCAATTTTTGGCTTCCCTGCCTAGGGCAATTCTACCAAAGACCCACTTGCTTAAATGGGCACATTTTTTGAAAAGGCCCTCATGCACGCCTGTATCCAGGGGCTCATTCTTATCAGGATCCTGACGGGGGTGGACCTATCACTGAAAGAAGGACCGTGCTGAAAAACGCCTATCCCCATTTGGGAATTATTGAAATATAGCAAACCACCTTAATCAAGCGTTAGCCACCAAGGAAAGACGCCTCTTTCCAATCTTATCCTAGAATATTCCATGACCTACACCTGCCAATTGTCGTGATCAAGGCTTTGGTTAAAGCCAAAACGCTTTGACATCTGTGGTCATTAACTGTTCATAATAAACCTTGCATCAAAAACATCTAAAGGAGTGTGCAACTTTGTATCCATGTTTGTTTTTTCTATCCAGGGGCAACTTGGTTCCTCCCAACCTTTGGCTTCCCTGCCTAGGGCAATACTACAACAGACCCACTTGTTTAAAATGGGCACATCATTTAAAGAGGACCTCATGCACGCCTCTATCCAGTGGCATATTGGTGCCTCCCAATTTTTGGCTTCCCTGCCTAGGGCAATACTACAAAAGACCCACTTGCTTAGAATGGGCACATTTTTTGAAAAGCCACTTATGCATGCCTCTATCCAGTGGCATATTGGTGCCTCCCAATTTTTGGCTTCCCTGCCTAGGGCAATACTACAAAAGACCCACTTGCTTAGAATGGGCACATTTTTTGAAAAGCCACTTATGCATGCCTCTATCCAGTGGCATATTGGTGCCTCCCAATTTTTGGCTTCCCTGCCTAGGGCAATACTACAAAAGACCCACTTGCTTAAAATGGGCACATCATTTAAAGAGGCCCTCAGGCACGCCTCTATCCAGGGGCATCAGAGTGCCACACAATTTTTGGCTTCCTGCCTAGGGCAATACTACAAAAGACCCACTTGCTTAAAATGGGCACATCATTTAAAGAGGCCCTCATGCACACCTCTATCCAGGAGCATTGAACTGCAAACAATGTTTGGCTTCCCTGCCTAGGGTAATACTACAAAAGACCCACTTGCTTAAAATGGGCACATCATTTAAAGAGGCCCTCATGCACGCCTCTATCCAGTGGCATATTGCTGCCTCCCAATTTTTTACTTCCCTGTCTAGGGCAATACTACAAAAGACCCACTTGCTTAAAATGGGCACATCATTTAAAGAGGCCCTCATGCACGCCTCTATCCAAGGGCATCAGAGTGCCACGCAATTTTTGACTTCCCTGCCTTGGGCAATACTACAACAGACCCACTTGCTTAAAGTGGGCACATCATTTAAAGAGGCCCTCGTGCACGCCTCTATCCAGTGGCATATTGGAGCCTCCCAATTTTTGACTTCCCTGCCTAGGACAATACTACAAAAGACCCACTTGCTTAAAATGGGCACATTTTTTGAAAAGGCCCTCATGCACGCCTCTATCTAGGGGCATCTTGTTACCTCCCAACCTTTGGCTTCCCTGCCTAGGGAAATACTACAACAGACCCACTTGCTTAAAGTGGGCACATCATTTAAAGAGGCCCTGATGCACGCCTCTATCCAGTGGCATAATGGTGTCTCACAATTTTTGGCTTCCCTGCCTAGGGCAATATTACAAAAGACCCACTTACTTAAAATGGGCACATCATTTAAAGAGGCCCTCATGCACGTCTCTATCCAGGGATATTGAAGTGCCTCTCAATTTTTTGCTTTCCTGCCTAGGGCAATGCTACAAAACACACACTTCCTTACAATAGGCACATCATTTAAAGAGGCCCTCATTCACGCCTCTATCCATTGGCATGTTGGTGCCTCCCAATTTTTGGCTTCCCCGCCTAGGGAACTACTACAACAGACCCACTTGCTTAATATGTGCACATCATTTAAAGAGGTTCTCATGCACACCTCTATCCAGGGGCATTGAAGTGCAAAACAATGTTTGGCTTCCCTGCCTAGGGCAATACTACAAAAGACCCACTTGCTTAAAATAGGCACATCATTTAAAGAGGCCCTCATGCACGCCGCTATCCAGTGGCATATTGGTGCCTCCCAATTTTTGGCTTCCCTGCCTCAGGCAATACTACCAAAGACACACTTGCTTAAAATGGGCACATCATTTAAAGAGGCCCTCATGCATGCCTCTATCTAGTGGCATATTGGTGCCTTCAAATTTTTTACTTCCCTGCCTAGGGCAATACTTCAAAATACACACTTGCTTAAAATGGGCACATCATTTAAAGAGGTTCTCATGCACACCTCTATCCAGGGGCATTGAAGTGCAAAACAATGTTTGGCTTCCCTGCCTAGGGCAATACTACAAAAGACCCACTTGCTTAAAATGGGCACATCATTTAAAGAGGCCCTCATGCAGGCCTCTGTCCAGTGGCATATTGGTGCCTCCCAATTTTTGGCTTCCCTACCTCAGGCAATACTACCAAAGACCCACTTGCTCAAAATGGGCACATCATTTAAAGAGGTCCTCATGCACGCCTCTATCCAGGGGCATTGAAGTGCAAAACAATGTTTGGCTTCCCTGCCTAGGGCAATTCTACAAAAGACCCACTTGCTTAAAATAGGCACATCATTTAAAGCGGCCCTCATGCACGCCTCTATCCAGTGGCATATTGGTGCCTCCCAATTTTTGGCTTCCCTGCCTAGGGCAATACTACAAAAGACCTACTTGCTTAAAATTGGCACATCATTTAAAGAGGCCCTCATGCACGCCTCTATCCAGTGGCATATTGGTGCCTCCCAATTTTTGGCTTTCCTGCCTAGGGCAATACTACTAAAGACCCACTTGCTTAAAATAAGCACATCATTTAAAGAGGCGCTCATGCACTCCTCTATCCAGGGCCATTGAAATGCAAAACAATGTTTGACTTCCCTGCCTAGGGCAATACTACAAAAGACCCACTTGCTTAAAATAGGCACATCATTTAAAAAGGCCCTCATTCACGCCTCAATCCAGTGGCATGTTGGTGCCTCCCAATTTTTGGCTTCCCTGCCTAGGGCAATACTACAAAAGACCTACTTGCTTAAAATTGGCACATCATTTAAAGAGGCCCTCATGCACTCCTCTATCCAGTGGCATATTGGTGCCTCCCAATTTTTGGCTTCCCTGCCTAGGACAATACTACAAAAGATCCACTTACTTAAAATGGGCACATCATTTAAAGAGGCCCTCATGCACGCCTCTATCCAGTGGCATATTGGTGCCTCCCAATTTTTGGCTTTCCTGCCTAGGGCAATACTACTAAAGACCCACTTGCTTAAAATGAGCACATCATTTAAAGAGGCCCTCATGCACTCCTCTATCCAGGGGCATTGAAATGCTAAACAATGTTTGACGTCCCTGCCTAGGGCAATACTACAAAAGACCCACTTGCTTAAAATAGGCACATCATTTAAGAGGCCCTCATGCACGCCTCTATCCAGGGGCATCAGAGTGCCACAAAATTTTTGGCTTCCCTGCCTATAGCAATACTACAAGAGACCCAGTTGCTTAAAATGGGCACATTTTTTGAAAAGGCCCTCATGCACGCCTCTATCCAGGGGCATCTTGGTTCCTCCCAACCTTTGGCTTCCCTGCCTACGGAAATACTACAACAGACCCACTTGTTTAAAATTGGCACATCATTTAAAGAGGACCTCATGCACGCCTCTATCCAGTGGCATATTGGTGCCTCCCAATTTTTGGCTTCCCTGCCTCAGGCAATGCTACCAAAGACACCCTTGCTTGAAATGGGCACATAATTTTAATAGGCCCTCATGCACACCTCTATCCAGGGGCATTGAAATGCAAAACAATGTTTGACTTCCCTGCCTAGGGCAATACTACAAAAGACCCACTTGCATAAAATAGGCACATCATTTAAAGAGGCCCTCATGCACGCCTCTATCCAGTGGCATATTGGTGCCTCACAATTTTTGGCTTCCCTGCCTAGGGCAATATTACAAAAGACCCACTTACTTAAAATGGGCATATCTTTTAAAGAGGCCCTCATGCACGCCTCTATCCAGGGGCATCAGAGTGCCACAACATTTTTGGCTTCCCTGCCTAGGCCAATACTACAAAAGACCCACTTGCTTAAAATAGGCACATCATTTAAAGAGGCCCTCATGCACGCTTCTATTCATTGGCATATTGGTGCCTCCCAAATTTTGGCTTCCCTGCCTAGGGCAATACTACAAAAGACCCACTTGCTTAAAATGGGCACATCATTTAAAGAGGCCCTCATGCACGTCTCTATCCAGTGGCATATTGCTGCCTCCCAATTTTTTACTTCCCTGCCTAGAGCAATACTACAAAAGACACACTTGCTTAAAATGGACACATCATTTTAATAGGCCCTCATGCACACCTCTATCCAGGGGCAGTGAAATGCAAAACAATGTTTGACTTCCCTGCCTAGGGCAATATTACAAAAGACCCACTTGCTTAAAATAGGCACATCATTTAAAGAGGCCCTCATGCACGCCTCTATCCAGGGGCATCAGAGTGCCACAAAATTTTTGGCTTCCCTGCCTTTTGCTTAAAATGGGCACATTTTTTGAAAAGGCCCTCATGAACGCCTCTATCCAGGGGCATCTTGCTTCCTCCCAACCTTTGGCTTCCCTGCCTACGGAAATACTACAACAGACCCACTTGTTTAAAATGGGCACATCTTTTAAAGAGGACCTCATGCACGCCTCTATCCAGTGGCATATTGGTGCCTCCCAATTTTTGGCTTCCCTGCCTCAGGCAATGCTACCAAAGACCCCCTTGCTTAAAATAGGCACATCATTTAAAGAGGCCCTCATGCACACCTCTATCCAGTGGCATATTGGTGCCTCCCAATTTTTGGCTTCCCTGCCTCAGGCAATACTACAAACAGACCCACTTACTTAAAATGGGCACATCATTTAAAGAGGCCCTCATGCAAGTCTCTATCCAGGGATATTGAAGTGCCTCCCAATTTTTGGCTTTCCTGCCCAGGGCAATGCTACAAAACCCACACTTCCTTACAATAGGCACATCATTTAAAGAGGCCCTCATTCACGCCTCAATCCAGTGGCATGTTGGTGCCTCCCAATTTTTGGCTTCCCTGCCTAGGGCAATTCTACCAAAGACCCACTTGCTTAAAATGGGCACATTTTTTGAAAAGGGCCTCATGCACGCCTGTATCCAGGGGCTCATTCTTATCAGGATCCTGACGGGGGCGGACCTATCACTGAAAGAAGGACCGTGCTGAAAAACGCCTATCCCCATTTGGGAATTATTGAAATATAGCAAATCACCTTAATCAAGCGTTAGCCACCAAGGAAAGACGCCTCTTTCCAATCTTATCCTAGAATATTCCATGACCTACACCTGCCAATTGTCGTGATCAAGGCTTTGGTTAAAGCCAAAACGCTTTGACATCTGTGGTCATTAACTGTTCATAATAAACCTTGCATCAAAAACATCTAAAGGAGTGTGCAACTTTGTATCCATGTTTGTTTTTTCTATCCAGGGGCAACTTGGTTCCTCCCAACCTTTGGCTTCCCTGCCTAGGGCAATACTACAACAGACCCACTTGTTTAAAATGGGCACATCATTTAAAGAGGACCTCATGCACGCCTCTATCCAGTGGCATATTGGTGCCTCCCAATTTTTGGCTTCCCTGCCTAGGGCAATACTACAAAAGACCCACTTGCTTAGAATGGGCACATTTTTTTGAAAAGCCACTTATGCATGCCTCTATCCAGTGGCATATTGGTGCCTCCCAATTTTTGGCTTCCCTGCCTAGGGCAATACTACAAAAGACCCACTTGCTTAAAATGGGCACATCATTTAAAGAGGCCCTCAGGCACGCCTCTATCCAGGGGCATCAGAGTGCCACACAATTTTTGGCTTCCCTGCCTAGGGCAATGCTACAAAAGACCCACTTGCTTAAAATGGGCACATCATTTAAAGAGGCCCTCATTCACGCCTCTATCCATTGGCATGTTGGTGCCTCCCAATTTTTGGCTTCCCTGCCTAGGGAACTACTACAACAGACCCACTTGCTTAATATGTGCACATCATTTAAAGAGGTTCTCATGCACACCTCTATCCAGGGGCATTGAAGTGCAAAACAATGTTTGGCTTCCCTGCCTAGGGCAATACTACAAAAGACCCACTTGCTTAAAATGGGTATGACTCACCGTGATCGGGGTGTTCACATCGCAGGCGTTGACTCTCCTCTTGTCACGGAACCGCGCCTGCGGCTGTGAGACCCGGTGGTCTAGAACAATAGGGGGGATGGCTGAACAGTAGGGGTTAATTGTCTTCGTGACGCCACCTGCGGGTGTTTCGGTAACTGTACCGACGCTGCTAGGCCTCAGGGGGATGTTAGGCAGCAAGATGGGATGCTCCCCACAGGATGAGCGGGAGTCCCCGGAGCCAGGAGCTGCACAAGATGTTGTGAGGCAGCTGCGGTAGCACTGCTGTTAGGCCCAAGAGTCAGACACAGACACGCCAAAGTCTTTTAAGTACCTTTACTGATGGTTTTCAGGTACGCCAGACCGGGTTAGTGAAGTTGACAATCCTGGAGGTTCACAGCAAGCAGTGTTGTAGGCTTCCTTTCTCTCTGTACTTTGGTGCTAAGGTCGGGTGGATGTGGAATCCAGCCGGACCGGGCAGTGTGTTCGATGGAACAGATTTCACCTGGGTAGCTGCACTGAGGGCACTGTATAAGGGTGATGATAATTCTACCTTCTTCCCTGGGCTCTCGCTGGTAGGTGCGGCAGGTGACCAGGGGGCTAGACTCCCTGTGTAGTATGCTGGTTCTCTGTGGTGGCTGGTAGCTCTCACAGCTTCGGTTCCAGTAATCGGTGGGTAAGGGAGAGAGTTTAGATTACTCTGGTGTCCCTGAGAGGTGTCTTCTCCTTTCCTCTGACCCCAATTGCAAGGGTCTCTCTCACTGGCTAGCTGGCTGATTGGGTCTAGTGTGTCCCTCATAGGATGGAGGTTACACGCGGCCTGGCAGCTCTTGTAGCGACTGCACACACTGTGAAGTTTCTCCCTCCAAGACTCTATTTATAGGGGGAACTGGCTCAAAGTGACAAGTGGAGCTCCCCTAGAGGCTTGGTGTGAAACCAGGTGTTCTAAGGTGTTGTAAGTGTTTTGTTTGTTTGTGAGTTTGCTTTGCTGTTACTTACTCCATTCATGTCCTAAGGATTCTGTGGTGCCCAACAGGTGCCAGGGTGCCACATTCCCCTTATTTAACCTCAGTTCTCCCGGCTGAGCAAAAAGTTTATTTTACAACTTAACCTCTAAGCATTTTATAACAGAGTCCTAAAGAAAAATACAAAAATCACTGAAAAAGGAAGGGAAAAATATGAAAAATATGAAAAGCAGTCCATACGGCACTAGTTCATCTGCTGCAGGCTGAAAAGGTAAAGTTTTAGGTCACACAAGTCCTGTGACAATTGTCCAAAGGGAAAAAGGTAAAGTCCACACATATTTAAACTTTATACATTCCCTATGGGTGTCTCTGCTTGGCAGGCCGGTACTAACCTTCTTTACCTTACCAGGCGCTTTCTGTCCCCAACTTAATATACTTGGGACAGGGCCCAGTTCCTCCACCCTTCTGTACACTACTTTTTACAGGTTTTGAAAACAGTTACTATTTACAAACACTTACAGGTAATATGGTTCCACTACATTTTAAACCCATTCTCCAAGTCTGTTTGGGGCTTGTCCTAATGTACTACGTGTGGATCTGCGTAGTGTGGGTGTTTCCAAAGCTGTTGGTGTAGTGTACGAAGTGGTTGTTGGTGGTAGTGTAGGCAGTTGTCTACGAGTACTTTGTCTTACTGTGAGATTAGCAAGTTCACCGATTACAGGAATCTCAGGTTCCACTATAACAGGCTGCATATCTTGCACTTGAACTTGTTCTTGTTGAACTTGTGGATTTAGAATTGGTTGTTGTTCTTCTATAGGTTGATAGAAGTGCATAACTGGTATGATGTATGCTCCATCGCATTGTGGCCAGTCTGCTGGTAAGTATCCAATGTCTGTAAGGACTAGATTTTCTTTAGTTTCTTCATCTGTAGTTACAGTAGGGTAACTGGTTACTTGTGGGATTAACTGTGCTGGACATTTCTTCAAATGGTCCCTTGAAACAGTTGCAATAGTATTCCCATTGTCTTTGCTGATAACACAAGTTTTGGAATTGTCATACTGTGATGGCATAACGGTGTAGGGTACAGATTCCCAACTGTTATCCAATTTGTTGGTTTTCCTCTTTCTTTTTAGCACTAGGTCTCCTGTGGCTAGAGGTTCAGCTTAGGCGTGCTTGTGAAAGTCTTTTTCTTGTTTAGTTCTGCTGATTTCTAGGTTTCTTTCAACACTTTCTTGTACTTTTCTGTACTGCTCTTGGCGTTGGCTGACCCAGTCTTCATCAGAAGAATCTTCTGTGGGCTCGATGGTTCCCATCTGTAAATCAGTAGGCAATTTTCCTGGTCTTTCTCGCATCAAGTAAGCAGGTGTATAGTTAGTTGAACTGGCAGGTATGTGGTTGTAGATGTCCACGAGATCTGGAAGCTTTTCAGGCCATTGATTTCTCTCTTCAACTGGTAAGGTCTTGAGCATGTCAATGACTATGTGGTTCATCTTCTCACATAAACCGTTCGTCTGGGGATGATAAGGTGTGGTGTGGATCTTTTTACACACATATAGCCCTAGGAATTCTTGGAACAGAGCTGATTCGAAGGCTGGCCCTAGGTCAGTCAAGACTTGGTCTGGATACCCATGGGGGCAACAGAAGTAACTCTGGAACGCTTTGGCTGCTACCTCTGCAGTTAAATCCTTAACTGGGACTACTACCAGGAATCTTGAATAGTGGTCAACAATGGTGTAGCGTAAGCGTAAGTGTACCCGGTTCGACTTGGGGTAAGCTTCACGTGGTCGAGACCAACTATTTCAAGAGGTTTGGTGATAACAATTGGCTGCAACGGAGCTTTCTGAGTTAGATGGTCTTTCCTTCGAAGGTGACATGGTCCACAGTTTTTACACCACTTGTCAATTGAGCCTCGCATACCGAGCCAGTAGAACCAATCTTGTAGGAGTCTCTCCAGCTTCTTCCATTCAAAGTGTCCGGCATCATCATGGTATGCTTCAAGGATCATTTGGACTTCAGTCTTGGGTGCTACAATCTGCCAGATTAGTTCGTGGGTTCTTGGATTGAGGTATCTTCTGCATAGTTTACCTTGGTAGACAAACAACCTTCCTTTCTCCTTCCTTAGGCGTTTAGCAGTTTGTGAGGCATCAGGGTCCATGTTGGCGTGTTCTTGAGTGATCAGCTCCCTTACCAGGCTAACATCTGGATCGTTAGGTTGTACCTCCTTCCAGTCATGGTGGGGTAAAGGGTTCACGGTCCTCTCTACACGTTTCTGGTCTCTCTGATGACACGTTGCCGTACCCGTACGGTGGAAAGCAGGTAGTTCAATCTCCTCCAGGTCATCTATGTCTTTTCCCTCTTCAGGAAGGTTAGGCATTCTGGACAGGGCATCAGCATTGCCATTCTTGTGACCTGCCCGGTATTTTACAGTGAAATCATAGTTTGAGAGTCTTGCTACCCCACGCTGCTCTAGGGCTCCCAGCTTTGCAGTCTCTAAATGGGTTAGAAGATTGTTGTCTGTGAAAGCTGTGAACGGGGCGGATGCCAGGTAATGCTTGAAACGCTCTGTGATTGCCCAGACCAGGGCCAGGAACTCTAGCTTGAAGGAGCTGTAGTTCTCCGGGTTCCTTTCCGTGGGACGGAGCTTTCTGCTGGCGTAGGCTATCACCTTCTCCTTGCCCTGCTGGCGTTGAGCTAGGATGGCTCCTAGGCCTTCATTGCTTGCATCAGTGTACAGTAAAAACGGGAGATTGTAATCAGTATAGGTCAGGATTTCTTCTCCAGTGAGAGCGTCTTTTAGCTTCTGGAAGGATTGTTCCTGTTCTGGTCCCCAGTGGAATGGGGGTCCCCTGATTTTGCCGGTTTTGGATTGACCTACTAAGAGATCTTGCATAGGTGCTGCTATCTTGGTATAGCCTTTGATGAATCGTCGGTAGTACCCGACCAGTCCTAGAAATTGACGTACCTCTTTGTGAGAAGTGGGTGCTGGCCAGTCCTTGATGACGGTTACTTTATCCGGATCGGGTGCTACGCCTTCAGCGCTTACCACATGTCCTAGGTATTGGACCTTGGGTTTCAGCAGGTGGCACTTGGATGGTTTCAGTTTCATCCCGTACTTTGACAGTGACTCGAAAACTTCACTCAGGTGCTGTAGGTGGTCTTCATAGGTCTGAGAGTATACAATGACATCATCAAGGTGTAACAGGACAGTTTCAAAGTTCTTGTGGCCCAAACAACACTCCATCAGCCTCTGAAATGTTCCTGGGGCATTGCACAACCCGAATGGCATACTGTTGAACTCGCATAGTCCCATAGGTGTCGTTATGGCTGTCTTCTCACGATCTTCCTCTGCAACGGCAACCTGCCAGTACCCACTAGTAAGATCTAATGTGGAGAAGTAGTTGGCAGATTTGAGTGCAGCTAGTGACTCTTCTATGCGGGATAACGGGTATGCATCCTTGTGTGTGACTTTATTGATATGTCTGTAGTCTACGCACATCCTCATACTACCATCTTTCTTTTTAACCAGGACTAGTGGTGCTGCCCAGGGACTACAGCTATCACTAATGATTCCTGCATTCTTCATGTCCTGAAGCATCTCTTTGGCTTTTGGTAGTGTGTGGGTGGTATAGGCCTGTACCTTTCTTTGATAGGTGCATGGTTGCCTGTGGGGATATGGTGTTGTACCCCTTTAATCCTCCCAAAGTCAAGTGGGTGTTTCCTGAACACTTGCTCATACTCCCGAACTACCCGGTATACTCCATTTTTCTGATGAGAGGGTGTGTTGTCAGTTCCTACACTGAGCTCCTGACACCATTTCTCTAACTGATCTTTGGAGTGAGGGGGTTCATCAGTGACTGATGTAAAATCCTCAGCACAAACAATGATAGCATCATCTTTAACCTGGTACAGTTTTGCGACAGTTGCATATCTAGGCAGTCTGACTTCGTCATCACCATAATTTAATATGCGTACGGGGACTCTCCCTTTTCTCACATCGACCAACCCTCTGGCTGTCAAGAGCGTAGGACTACTATCGGACATTACAGGTTCTACTACAGCTTGGTAGTCCTGCCCTCTGAGGCCTATGGCTGCTCGACACCAGATCATCATTTCACTTCTGGGTGGTACCACAATTGGAATGGGATCTGGGACCCGTACTCTGCCAATTTCACCATTAGACAATGTTACCTGTTGTTGATAAACCAGAGATCGCATTTGCTTTTGGATGGCTCTCTTCTCTCTGGGTCTACCAGCTTCAACACTCTGTTGGAGTAAAAACAACACTTCATCGATGCATTTAACCATAACATTTGTACCCAGTATTACATAGGGATCTTTGTTGTTTGGTTTATCCTTCACTACTAAGATACCCTGGTTCTTCAGCTGCACCCTCCCTACCCTTACTGTAGCTTCCCATTGCCCCTCTATTGTAACTAGAATACCAATAGTGGCTTCAAGGTTCAGATCGGGGTTTGGGGGTTCCAGCTTAACGTCTGGCCAGAACCGCTTGTAAAGGGTACTCGGGATGGATGTCACCTGGGATCCAGTAATATGGGAAAGGAAACGGTGTTCACCAGTCCGCGCTGCCAGGATCCACTTATTCCAGGGAAGAAACTCACGATCAGATGTGGTATATTCAAATCCTTTATTGCATCCTACGCATTTCAGTGCCCTCCTGGCACCTTCCTCAGTGCCAGGAGGGCACTGAAACGCGTAGTATGCAATAAAGGATTTGAATATACCACATCTGATCGTGAGTTTCTTCCCTGGAATAAGTGGATCCCGGCAGCGCGGACTGGTGAACACCGTTTCCTTTCCCATATTACTGTGTGACTCCACGTGCAAGTGGTCGGTGGGAGTCCAGCAGCAGCCATCTGGATAATACACTATATGTCTGTACACCAGTTGTGGGTCGCACAACTGAAATAGGTGAGTGGTTCTTTTATACCACCGTACTGTGAGTGTCTAAGTGATAAGGCACTATTGCGCCTCTTGTTCCCCTTCCCCCTTTTTCTTTCATTTACCTGGGATCCAGTGTCTATCAAGGCAGATATAGCGATGCCATCGATGACGATTGGTAGATATGGAAGGTCTCCTACATACTTGTGTTCCCAGCTGGTCGTAGGGCCTGGATAGTCTACTCCTGGGGTTGGCTCTTCTCGCCCAGGGGTTGCCCGTTTAAAGGACGGGACTGTTGATTACGTCCTCCTAAGTCATTCTGCTGACTGGTGCGGCGTCTGTCAGGACTGCGGCGGTCTGCAGGTTTTCCTCGCGGCGGCTGTGTCTTTCTCTTCATCCATGGGACGTCGTCAGGGCTGTCTGGTAGCTGAATCTTGTCCGATGACCTTGCATCTGTCTTGGGTCTTCTTGCAGCTTGTAGCTTGGCCACGTCCTTCATTAGCTGCTCGACATTAGCACACAGTTGTTCAAATTGGTCAGGTGTTGCAGTCTGTGCACTGGACTGAACCGCAGGGATTGGAGATGCTGCTGCCGGCACCGAAGGGGTGTCAATATACTGCTGCTGCTGTGAAGCGGGGTCAGGCACTGCGGTGAGCCGTTGTCCCCAAACTGTTAAGTCTCTCAGGGTGTCAAACTCTGCGCCAGGATTTTGTATGGACCACCAGCTTGCTTGCTTTCTATCTTTGGATAGTCTAAGGCCCACAATAAATTGTTCAATTAACGCTTTGTTTTCATCTCTGACACCATCAGGATCAACTTGTTTTAACAGTGTTAATGCTTCTTGCAAGCGCAGTGAATAATCTAGGACACTTTCTTGTGCCGCTTGGTTACAACGATAGAAGGACAGTCTGAATTCAGCTTCGGTATGGCGTTCAAAAACCCGGGTTAATTTAGCGAATATCTGCTCCACAGATTCCTGAGTTTCTACAGGCCAGCTGTGGCTCTGCAGCTCGGCTGCGTCCGTTAACTCTCCCACACAACTGAAGCTCTCTGCTTACCGGTCATAGCGTACATGTCCAGCGTTTGGCATATCTTCCTCTGGAAGGTCTAAAAGGTGCTGGGTGTACCGCTGTACTTAGGTAACCAGTTCGCACTCTGAACGTAAGGCAGAGATATCGGCATAATCGGAGTGGGTTGCTGTGGCATACCGCAGGCTTGTTGCTGTCCGTCTGGAGGTATGTTTTGTTGTGCCGCTTGGTTTAGCGGGGGTACCGCGTTGTTGGGAACCCGGTTATTCATGGTCGCTCCCCCTTAGTTAAGCACGGCCAGTCCCTTGGTTTCAAACGGAAGTGTCGGCCTCGCGGTGAGGAGTGAAGCACCACAGGAGTTTCCGGTTCCTGCTGCGTACAGGGGAAGTCGTCAGAGCGTAGGGGGCGGGACCTATCTTCGCGCCCTTTGCCTAGGAAGGCCCCTTCTTTTCCCGCCTTTCGCGCAACAATGGCTGTTCAAATTTACAGTTCGATATTTACAGTCATTAAATAGCACACAATACCCGTGATAACGGGCCTGCTCGTATCCTGTTCGTGACGCCAAATTCTGACTCACCATGACCGGGGTGTTCACGTCGCAGGCGTTGACTCTCCTCTTGTCACGGAACCGCACCTGCGGCTGTGAGGCCTCTGTCCAGTGGCATATTGGTGCCTCCCAATTTTTGGCTTCCCTGCCTCAGGCAATACTACCAAAGACCCACTTGCTTAAAATCAGCACATTTTTTTGAAAAGGCCCTCATGCACGCCTCTATCCAGGGGCATCTTGTTGCCTCCCAACCTTTGTCTTCCCTGCCTAAGGCAATACTACAACAGACCCACTTGCTTAATATGGGCACATCATTTAAAGAGGCCCTCATGCACGCCTCTATCCAGTGGCATATTGGTGCCTCCCAATTTTTGGCTTCCCTGCCTAGGGCAATACTAAAAAAGACCCACTTGCCTAAAATGGGCACATCTTTTAAAGAGGCCCTCATGCACGTCTCTATCCAGTGACATTGAAGTGCCTCCCAATTTTTGGCTTCCCTGCTTAGGGCAATGCTACAAAACACACACTTCTTTACAATAGGTACATTATTTAAAGAGGCACTTATGCACGCCTCTATCCAGGGGCATTTGATGCCTCCCAACCTTTGGCTTCCCTGCCTAGGGCAATACTACAACAGACCCACTTGCTTAAAATGGGCACATCATTTAAAGAGGACCTTATGCACGCCTCTATTCAGTGGCATATTGGTGCCTCCCAATTTTTGGCTTCCCTGCCTAGGGCAATACTACAAAAGACCCACTTGCTTAAAATGGGCACATCATTTAAAGAGGCCCTCATGCACGCCTCTATCCAGGGGCACCAGAGTGCCACACAATGTTTGGCTTCCCTGCCAAGGGCAATAATACAAAAGACCCACTTGTTTAAAATGGGCACATCATTTAAAGAGGCCCTCATGCACACCTCTATCCAGTGGCATATTGGTGAATTCCAATTCTTGGCTTCCCTGCCTAGGGCAATTCTACAAAAGACCCACTTGCTTAGAATGGGCATATTTTTTGAAAAGGCCCTCATGCATGCCTCTATCCAATGCCATATTGATGCCTCCAAAATTTTGGCTTCCCTGCCTACGGCAATACTACAAAAGACCCACTTGTTTAAAATGGGCACATCATTTAAAGAGGCCCTCATGCACGCCTCTATCCAGGGACATCTTGTTGCCTCCAAACATTTGGCTTCCCTGCCTTGGGAAATACTACAAAAGACCCACTTGCTTAAAATGGGCACATCATTTAAAGAGGCCCTCATGCACGCCTCTATCCAGTGGCATATTGGTGCCTCCCAATTTTTGGCTTTTCTGCCTAGGGCAATAGCACAAGAGACCCACTTGCTTAAAATGGGCACATCATTTAAAGAGGCCCTTATGCACGCCTCTATCCAGGGGCATCAGAATTCCACACAATTTTTGGCTTCCCTGCCTAGTGCAATACTACAAAAGACCCACTTGCTTAAAATGGGCACCTCATTTAAGGAAGCCCTCATGCACGCCTCTATCCAGAGGCATATTGGTGCCTCCCAATTTTTGGCTTCCATGCCTAGGGCAATACTACAAAAG
The DNA here is from genome assembly GCA_033576535.1 of Allobates femoralis. Classification (NCBI taxonomy): domain Eukaryota; kingdom Metazoa; phylum Chordata; class Amphibia; order Anura; family Aromobatidae; genus Allobates; species Allobates femoralis. The sequence continues at coordinate 155,343,624 of JARQOC010000011.1, read as the reverse complement.
ACCCACTTGTTTAAAATGGGCACATCATTTAAAGAGGCCCTCATGCACGCCTCCATCCAGTGGCATATTGGTGCCTCCCAATTTTTGGCTTCCCTGCCTAGGGCAATACTACAAAAGACCCACTTGCTTAAAATGGGCACATCATATAAATAGGCCCTCATGCACGCCTCTATCCAGTGGCATATTGTTGCCTCCCAATTTTTGGCTTCCCTGCCTAGGGCAATACTACAAAAGACCCACTTGCTTAAAATGGGCACATCATTTAAAGAGGCCCTCATGCACGTCTCTATCCAGGGGCAAATTGGTGCCTCCCAAATTTTGGCTTCCTTGACGAGGGCAAAACTACAAAAGACCCACTTGTTTAAAATGGGTACATCATTTAAAGAAGCCCTCATGCACGTCTCTATCCAGTGGCATATTTGTGCCTCCCAACCTTTGGCTTCCCTGCCTAGGGCAATACTACAAAAGACCCACTTGCTTAAAATGGGCACATCATTTAAAGAGGCCCTCATGCACGTCTCTATCCAGGGGCATATTTGTGCCTCCCAACCTTTGGCTTCCCTGCCTAGGGCAATACTACAGAAAACCCACTTGCTTGTAATGGGCACATCATTTAGAGAGGCCCTCATGCACGCCTCTATTCAGGGACATTGAAGTGCAAAACAATGTTTGGCTTCCCTGCTTAGGGCAATACTACAAAAGACCCACTTGCTTAAAATGGGCACATCATTTAAAGAGGCCCTCATGCACGCCTCTATTCAGGGGCATTGAAGTGCAAAACAATGTTTGGCTTCCCTGCTTAGGGCAATACTACAAAAGACCCACTTGCTTAAAATAGGCACATCATTTTAAGAGGTGCTCATGCACGTCTCTATCCAGTGGCATATTGGTGCCCCAAATTTTTGGCTTCCTTGCCTAGGGCCATACTAAAAAAGACCCACTTGCTTAAAATGGGCACATCATTTAAAGAGGCCCTCATGCACATCTCTATTCAGGGGCATTAAAGAGCCTCCCAATTTTTGGCTTCCCTGCCTAGAGCAATGCTACAAAACACACTTCCTTACAATAGGTACATTATTTAAAGAGGCCCTCATGCACGCATCTATCCAGTGTAATATTGGTGCCTCCCAATTTTTGGCTTCCCTGCCTAGGGCAATACTACAAAAAACTCTCTTGCTTAAAATGGGTACATCATTTAAAGAGGCACTCATGCACACCTCTATCCAGTGGCATATTGGTGCCTCCCAATTTTTGGCTTCCCTCCCTCTGACAATACTACCAAAGACCCATATGCTGAAAATGGGCACATCATTTAAAGACGCCCTCAAGCACGCCTCTATCCAGTGCCATATTGGTGCCTTCCACTTTTTGGCTTCCCTGCCTAGGACAATACTACAAAAGACCCACTTGCTTCAAATGGGCACATCATTTAAAGAGGCCCTCATGCACGCCTCTATCCAGGAGCATTGAAGTGTAAAACAATTTTTGGCTTCCCTGACTAGGGCAATACTACAAAAGACCCACTTGCTTAAAATGGGCACATAATTTAAAGAGGCCCTCATGCACGCCTCTATCCAAGGGCATCAGAGTGTAACTCAATTTTTGGCTTCACTGCCTAGGGCAATACTACAACAGACCCACTTGCTGAAAATGGGCACTTTATTTAAAGAGGCCCTCATGCACGCCTCTATCCAGTGGCATATTGGTGCCTCCCAATTTTTTACTTCCCTGCCTAGGCCAATACTACAATAGACCCACTTGCTTAAAATGGGCACATCATTTAAAGAGGCCCTCATGCACGCCTCTATCCAAGGGCATCAGAGTGTAACTCAATTTTTGGCTTCACTGCCTAGGGCAATACTACAACAGACCCACTTGCTGAAAATGGGCACTTCATTTAAAGGGGCCCTTATGCACGCCTCTATCCAGTGGCATATTGGTGCCTCCCAATTTTTGGCTTCCCTGTCTAGGCAATACTACAAAAGACCCACCTGCTTAAAATGGGCACATCATTTAAAGAGGCCCTCATGTACGTCTCTATCCAGGGACTTTAAAGTGACTCCCAATTTTTGGCTCTCCTGCCTAGGGCAATGCTACAAAACACACAATTCCTTACAATAGGCACATTATTTAAAGAGGCCCTCATGCACGCCTCTTTCCAGGGGCATCTTGGTGCCTCCCAACCTTTGGCTTCCCTGCCTAGGGCAATAGTACAAAAGACCCACTTGCTTAAAATGGGTACATCATTTAAAGAGGCCCTCATGCACGTTTCTAACCAGGGGCATTAAGGTGCCTCCCAATTATTGGCTTCCCTGCCTGGAGCAATACTACAATAGACCCACTTGCTTAAAATGGGCAAATAATTTAAAGAGGCCCTCATGCAATCCTCTATCCAGGGGCATCAGATTGCCACCCAATTTTTGGCTACCCTGGCTAGGGCAATACTACAAAAGACCCCCTTGCTTAGAATGGGCACATCATTTAAAGAGGCCCTCATGCACGCCTCTATCCAGTGGCATATTGGTGCCTCCCAATTTTTGGCTTCCCTGCCTCGGGCAATACTACCAAAGACCCACTTGCTTAAAATGGGCACATCATTTAAAGACGCCCTCATGGATGCCTTTATCCAGTGGCATATTGGTGCCTCCAATTTTTGGCTTCCCTGCCTAGGGCAATAATACAAAAAACTCACTTGCTTAAAATGGGCACATCATTTAAAGAGGCCCTCATGCACGCCTCTATCCAGGAGCATTGAAGTGCAAAACAATGTTTGGCTTCGCTGCCTAGGGCAATACTACAAAAGACCCACTTGCTTAAAATGGGCACATCATTTAAAGACGCCCTCATGCACGCCTCTATCCAGTGGCATATTGGTGCCTCCAAACCTTTGGCTTCCCTGCCTAGGGTAATACTACAAAAGACCCAGTTGCTTAAAATTTGAACATCATTTAAAGAGGCCCTCATGCACGCCTCTATCCAGGGGCATTGAAGTGCAAAACAATGTTTGGCTTCCCTGCCTAGGGTAATACTACAAAAGACCCACTTGCTTAAAATGGGGACATTGTTTGAAAAGGCCCTCATGCACGCCTCTATCCAGGGGTATCACAGTGCCACACAATGTTTGGCTTCCCTGCCTAGGGCAATACTAAAAAAGACCCACTTGCTTAAAATGGGCACATCATTTAAAGAGGCCCTCATGCACGTCTCTATCAAGGGGCATATTTGTGCCTCCCAACCTTTGGCTTCCCTGCCAAGGGCAATACTACAAAAGACCCACTTGCTTAAAATGAGCACATCATTTAAAGAGGCCCTCATGCACGCCTCTATTCAGGGGCATTAAAGTGCAAAACAATGTTTGGCTTCCCTGCCTAGGGCAATACTACAAAGACCCACTTGCTTAAAATGGGCACATTTTTTGAAAAGGCCCTCATGCACGCTTCTATCCAGGGGCATATTGTTGCCTCCCAACCTTTGGCTTCCCTGCCTAGGGAAATACTACAACAGACCCACTTGCCTTAAATGAGCACATCTTTTAAAGAGGCCCTCATGCACGCCTCTATCCAGTGGCATATTGGTGTCTCACAATTTTTGGCTTTCCTGCCTGGGGCAATACTACAAAAGACCCACTTGCTTAAAATGGGCACATCATTTAAAGAGGCCCCCATGCACGCCTCTATCCAGGGGCATCAGAGTGCCACACAATTTTTGGCTTCCCTGCCTAGGGCAATGCTACAAAACACACACTTCCTTACAATAGGCACATTATTTAAAGAGGCCCTCATGCACGTATTTATCCAGGGGGCTTAACTGCCTATACATTGCAATATATATATAGCCTATATATTGCAATACTACAAAAGACCCACTTGCTTAAAATGGGCACAACTTTTAAAGAGGCCTTTATGCACACCTCTATCCAGTGGCATATTGGTGCCTCCCAATTATTGGCTTCCCTGCCTAGGGCGATACTACAAAAGACCCACTTGCTTAAAATGGGCACATCTTTTAAAGCGGCCCTCATACACGCCTCTATCTAGGGGTATCAGAGTGCAACACAATTTTTGGCTTCCCTGCCTAGGGCAATTCTACAAAATCCCCACTTGCTTAAAATGGGCACCTCATTTAAACAGGTCCTTAAGCACGTCTGTGTCCAGTGGCATATTGGTGCCTCCCAATTTTTGGCTTCCCTGCCTAGGCAATGCTACAAAACACCCACTTCCTTACAATAGGCACACTATTTAAAGAGGCCCTCATGAACGCCTCTATCCAGGGGCATCTTGTAGCCTCCCAACCTTTGGCTTCCCTGCCTAGTGAAATACTACAAGAGACCCTCTTGCTTAAAATGGGCACATCTTTTAAAGAGGCCCCCATGCACGCCTCTATCCAGTGGCATATTGGTGCCTCATAATGTTTGGCTTCCCTGCTTGGGGCAATACTACAAAAAACCCACTTGCTTAAAATGGGCACATCATTTAAAGAGGCCCTTATGCACGCCTCTATCCAGGGGCATCAAAAAGCCATACAATTTTTGGCTTCCCTGCCTAGGGCAATACTACAAAAAACCAACTTGATTAAAATGGGCACATCATTTAAAGAGGCCCTCATGCACGTCTCTATCCAGGATCATTGAAGTGCCTCCCAATTTTTGGCTTCCCTGCCTAGGGTAATGCTACAAAACACACACTTCCTTACAATAGGCACACTATTTAAAGAGGCCCTCATGAACGCCTCTATCCAGGGGCATCTTGTAGCCTCCCAACCTTTGGCTTCCCAGCCTAGTGAAATACTACAACAGACCCACTTGCTTAAAATGGGCACATCTTTTAAAGAGGCCCTCATGCACGCTTCTATCCAATGGCATATTGGTGCCTCCCAATGTTTGGCTTCCCTGCCTAAGGCAATACTACAAGATACCCACTTGCTTAAAATGGGCACATCATTTAATGAGGCTTTCATGCACGCCACTATCCAGTGGCATATTTGTGCCTCCCAATTATTGGCTTCCCTGCCTAGGGCAATACTACAAAATACCCACTTGCTTAAAATGGCCACATCTTTGAAAGAGACCCTCATGCACGCCTCTCTCTATCCAGGGGCATCAGAGTGCCACACAACCTTTGGCTTCCCTACCTAGGGAAATACTACAAAATACCCACTTGCTTAAAATGGGCACATCATTTGAAGACGTCCTCATGCATGTCTCTATACAGTGGCGTATTGGTGCCTCCCAATTTTTGGCTTCCCAGCTTAGGGCAATACTACAAAAGGCCCACTTGCTTAAAATGGGCACATCTTTTAAAGAGGCCCTCATGAACGCCTCTATCCAGTGAAATATTGGTGCCTCTCAATTTTTGGCTTCCCTGCCTAAGGAAATACTACAAAAGACCCACTTGCTTAAAATAGGCACATTTTTTTGAAAAGGCCCTCATGCACGCCTCTATCCAGGGGCATTGAAGTGCAAAACAATGTTTGGCTTCCCTGCCTAGGGCAATACTACAAAAGACCCACTTGCTTAAAATGGGCACATCATTTAAAGAGGCCCCTATGCACGCCTCTATCCAGGGGCATCAGAGTGCCACACAATTTTTGGCTTCCATGCCTAGGGCAATACTACAAAAGACCCACTTGCTTAAAATGGGCACATCATTTAAAGAGGCCCTCATGCACGCCTCTATCCAGTGGCATATTGGTGTGTCCCAATGTTTGGCTTCCCTGCCTAAGGCAATACTACAAGATACCCACTTGCTTAAAATGGGCACATCATTTAATGAGGCTTTCATGCACGCCACTATCCAGTGGCATATTTGTGCCTCCCAATTATTGGCTTCCCTGCCTAGGGCAATACTACAAAATACCCACTTGCTTAAAATGGCCACATCTTTGAAAGAGACCCTCATGCACGCCTCTCTCTATCCAGGGGCATCAGAGTGCCACACAACCTTTGGCTTCCCTACCTAGGGAAATACTACAAAATACCCACTTGCTTAAAATGGGCACATCATTTAAAGAGGCCCCTATGCACGCCTCTATCCAGGGGCATTGAAGTGCAAAACAATGTTTGGCTTCCCTGCCTAGGGCAATACTACAAAAGACCCACTTGCTTAAAATGGGCACATCATTTAAAGAGGCCCCTATGCACGCCTCTATCCAGGGGCATCAGAGTGCCACACAATTTTTGGCTTCCATGCCTAGGGCAATACTACAAAAGACCCACTTGCTTAAAATGGGCACATCATTTAAGGAGGCCCTCTTGTACGCCTCTATCCAGTGGCATGTTGGTGCATCCCAATTTTTGGCTTCCCTGCCTAGGGCAATACTACAAAAGACCCACTTGCTTAAAATAGGCACATCATTTAAAGAGGCCCTCATGCATGCCTCTATCCAGTGGCATATTGGTGCCTCCCAATTTTTGCCTTTTCTGCCTAGGGCATTAGTACAAAAGACCCACTTGCTTAAAATGGGCACATCATTTAAAGAGGCCCTCATGCTCGTCTCTATCCAGGGACATTGAAGTGCCTCCCAATTTTTGGCTTCCCTGCCTAGGGTAATGCTACAAAACACACACTTCCTTACAATAGGCATGCTATTTAAAGAGGCCCTCATGAACGCCTCTATCCAGGGGCATCTTGTAGCCTCCCAACCTTTGGCTTCCCTGCCTAGTGAAATACTACAAGAGACCCACTTGCTTAAAATGGGCACATCATTTAAAGAGGCCCTTATGCACGCCTCTATCCAGGGTCATCAAAAAGCCACACAATTTTTGGCTTCCCTGCCTAGGGCAATACTACAAAAAACCAACTTGATTAAAATGGGCACATCATTTAAAGAGGCCCTCATGCACGCCTCTATCCAGTGGCATATTGGCGCCTCCCAATTTTTGGCTTCCCAGCTTAGGGCAATACTACAAAAGGCCCACTTGCTTAAAATGGGCACATCTTTTAAAGAGGCCCTCATGAACGCCTCTATCCAGTGAAATATTGGTGCCTCTCAATTTTTGGCTTCCCTGCCTAAGGAAATACTACAAAAGACCCACTTGTTTAAAATGGGCACATTTTTTTGAAAAGGCCCTCATGCACGCCTCTATCCAGTGGCATATTGGTGTGTACCAATTTTTGGCTTCCCTGCTAGGGCAATACTACAAGAGACCCACCTGCTTAAAATGGGCACATCATTTAAAGAGGCCCCTATGCACGCCTCTATCCAGGGCATCAGAATGCCACACAATTTTTGGTTTCCTGCCTAGGGCAGTACTACAATAGACCCACTTGCTTAAAATGGGCACATCATTTAAGGAGGCCCTCTTGTACGACTCTATCCAGTGGCATATTGGTGCATCCCAATTTTTGGCTTCCCTGCCTAGGGCAATACTACAAAAGACCCACTTGCTTAAAATGGGCACATCATTTAAAGAGGCCCTCATAGTAACATAGTAACATAGTTTTTAAGGTTGAAGGAAGACTTTAAGTCCATCTAGTTCAACCCATAGCCTAACATGTTGATCCAGAGGAAGGCAAAAAAAAAACCCATGTGGCAACACTTAACTCCACATTGGGGGAAAAAATTCCTTCCTGACTCCAGATATGGCAATCAGACTAATTCCCTGGATCAACGGCCTATCAAAGAATCTAGTATATATAACTGGTAATATTATAGTTTTCAAGAAAGGCATCCAGGCCCTTCTTAAATGTTAGTAGTGAGTCACTCATTACAACATCATGTGGCAGAGAGTTCCATAGTCTCACTGCTCTTACAGTAAAGAATCCGCGTCTGTGATTATGATTAAACCTTCTTTCCTCCAGACGTAGAGGATGCCCCCTTGTCCCAGTCTCAGGCCTAAGAGTAAAGAGATCATTAGAAAGGTCTCTGTACTGTCCCCTCATATATTTATACATTATTATAAGATCACCCCTAAGCCTTCATTTTTCCAAGCTAGATAACCCCAAGTTTAATAACCTGTCTTGGTATTGCAGACCCCTTAGTCCTCTAATGACTTTTGTCGCTCTTCTCTGGACCCACTCTAGTTCAGCTATGTCTTTCTTATACACCGGAGACCAGAATTGTACACAGTATTCTAAGTGTGGTCGCACTAGTGACTTGTATAGAGGTAAAATTATGTTCTCCTCATGAGCATCTATGCCTCTTTTAATGCATCCCATTATTTTATTTGCCTTTGCAGCAGCTGCCTGACACTGGCCACTAAATGTGAGTTTGTCATCTACCCATACACCCAGGTCTTTTTCAGTGACAGTTTTGCCCAGTGTTTTACAATTAAGCACATAATTGTACCTTTTGTTTCCTCTGCCCAAGTGCATGACTTTACATTTATCCCCATTAAAGCGCATTTGCCATTTAGCAGCCCAAGCTTCTAGTTTACATAAATCCTCCTGTAATATAAAATTGTCCTCCTCTGTATTGATTACCCTGCAGAGTTTAGTGTCATCTGCAAATATTGAGATTCTACTCTGTATGCCCCCTACAAGGTCATTAATAAATATATTAAATAGAAGCGGGCCCAACACTGACCCCTGTGGTACCCCACTGTTAACTGTGACCCATTCTGAGTGTGTTCCATTAATAACCACCCTTTGTTTCCTATCACTAAGCCAGTTCTTAACCCACTTACACATATTTTCCCCTATCCCCATTGCCCTCATTTTATGTATCAACCTTTTGTGTGGCACCGTATCAAAAGCTTTTGAAAAGTCCATATACACCACATCCACTGCATTTCCTTGGTCCAGTCCAGAACTTACTTCTTCATAGAAGTTTATTAGATTAGTTTGACAGGAACGGTCCCTCGTAAAACCATGTTGATAATGGGTCATGAGGTTATTTTTGTTCAGATACTCCAGTATAGCATCTCTTAGAAAACCCTCTAGGATTTTACCCACAGTAGAGGTTAAGCTTACTGGCCTATAATTTCCAAGTTCAGTTTTTGTCCCCTTTTTGAATATTGGCACCACATTTGCTATACGCCAGTCCTGTGGTACAGACCCTGTTTTTATGGAATCTTTAAATATTAAAAATAATGGTCTATCTATGACAGTACTTAATTCCTGCAGCACTCTGGGGTGTATCCCATCCGGGCCCGGTGATTTGTCAATTTTAGTGATTTTTAGACGATGCCGTACTTCCTCTTGGGTTAAGCAGGTGACATTTAATTGAGACTTTTTGTTATCACTGATCATATTGTCTGTCATGGGATTTTCTTGTGTAAATACTGTTGAAAAAAAGTCATTTAGCATATTGGCTTTTTCCTCATCCTCATCCACCATTTCACCCAGACTATTTTTAAAGGGGCCAACACCATCATTTTTTACTTTCTTACTATTTATGTAGTTAAAAAATATTTTGGGATTCTTTTTACTTTCTCTGGCAATGAGTCTCTCTGTCTCAATCTTTGCTGCCTTGATTTGCTTTTTACAAATGTTATTTAATTTTCTGTATTTATTTAATGCTTCATCACTACCTACTTGCTTTAATTCCCTAAATGCTTTCTTTCTGTCACATATTGCACTTCTTACCGCTTTATTTAGCCATAGTGGTTTCCTCCTATTTCTAGCATGCTTATTCCCATAGGGTATATATTGTGCACAGGTCCTATTCAGGATGCTAATAAACATCTCCCATTTGTGTTGTGTACTTTTATGTCTCAGGACATCGTCCCAGTTTATTGCACTAAGATCATCTCTCAACCGTTGGAAATTTGCCTTCCTGAAGTTTAGTGTCCTTGTGGCCCCTCTACTACACGACTTAGTAAAGGATACTTGAAAGCTTATTAAGTTATGATCACTATTACCCAAGTGACCACCAACCCGTATATTTGATATGCGGTCTGGCCTGTTGGTTAATATTAGGTCCAGCAGTGCCCCCCTTCTTGTTGGGTCCTGAACCAGTTGTGAAAGGTAATTGTCTCTCATAGTTTTCAAAAACTTATTACCTTTGCTGGAACTGCAGGTTTCTGATCCCCAATGTATTTCAGGGTAGTTGAAGTCCCCCATAATAATGACTTCTCCCTGAGTCGCTGCTTCATCTATTTGCTTTATGAGGATATTCTCCTCCACTTCCATTATTGTTGGAGACTTATAAAAAACCCCTATCAGTAATTTATTATTTTTTCCCCCTCCCCTTATCTCCACCCACAGGGACTCTACATTTCCATTAGATTCACCTATATTATCACGCAGGATGGGTTTTAAGGATGATTTTACGTATAAACATACACCTCCTCCTCGCCTATTTGTACGGTCATTTCTGAACAGACAATAGCCCTGTAAATTAACAGCCCAGTCATGGCTCTGGTCCAGCCAAGTCTCCGAAATCCCCACCATGTCATAATTATTTTCCAACAAAATCAATTCTAATTCCTCCATTTTGTTGGTGAGGCTTCTGGCATTAGTGAACATGCACTTTATGCATCTCTCATTACCTCTCTTCCTTCCTACTAGATTGTCTGTTCTAACCCCACCCCCCATGCCACCCCAATTTTATTACTTGTGCCCAGGTTACAGTTTACACTATCTTCCCCTCCTATACAATGAATACCCTCCCCCCCAATCCCTAGTTTAAACACTCCTCCAACCTTCTAGCCATTTTCTCCCCCAGCACAGCTGCACCCTCCCCAGGGGCATCAGAGTGCCACACAATTTTTGGCTTCCCTGCCTAGGGCAATACTATAAAAGACCCACTTGCTTAAAATAGGCACATCATTTAAAGAGGCCCTCATGCACGCCTCTATCCAGGTGCATCAGAGTGCCACACAATTTTTGGCTTCCCTGCCTAGGGCAATACTACAAAAGACCCACTTGCTTAAAATGGGCACATCATTTAAAGAGGCCCCTATGCACGCCTCTATCCAGGGGCATCAGAATGCCACACAATTTTTGGTTTCCTGCCTAGGGCAGTACTACAATAGACCCACTTGCTTAAAATGGGCACATCATTTAAGGAGGCCCTCTTGTACGACTCTATCCAGTGGCATATTGGTGCATCCCAATTTTTGGCTTCCCTGCCTAGGGCAATACTACAAAAGACCCACTTGCTTAAAATGGGCACAACATTTAAAGAGGCCCTCATGCACGCCTCTATCCAGAGGCATCAGAGTGCCACAAAATTTTTGGCTTCCCTGCCTAGGGCAATACTATAAAAGACCCACTTGCTTAAAATAGGCACATCATTTAAAGAGGCCCTCATGCACGCCTCTATCCAGTGGCATATTGGTGCCTCCCAATATTTGACTTCCCTGCTTAGGGCAATACTACAAAAGACCCACTTGCTTAAAATGGGCACATCGTTTAAAGAGGCCCTCATGCACGACTCTATCCAGTGGCATATTGGTGCATCCCAATTTTTGGCTTCCCTGCCGAGGGCAATACTACAAAAGACGCACTTGCTTAAAATGGGCACATCATTTAAAGAGGCCCCCATGCACGCCTCTATCCAGGGGCATCAGAGTGCCACACAATTTTTGGCTTCCCTGCCTAGGGCAATACTACAAAAGACCCACTTGCTTAAAATGGGCACATCATTTAAAGAGGCCCTCATGCACGCCTCTATCCAGTGGCATATTGGCGCCTCTCAATTTTTGGCTTCCCTGCCTAGGGCAATACTACAAGAGACCCACTTGCTTAAAATGGGCACATCATTTAAAGAGGCCCTTATGCACGCCTCTATCCAGGGCATCAGAATTCCACACAATTTTTGGCTTCCCTGCCTAGTGCAATACTACAAAAGACCCACTTGCATAAAATGGGCACCTCATTTAAAGAAGCCCTCATGCATGCCTCTATCCAGGGGCATATTGGTGCCTCCCAATGTTTGGCTTCCCTGCCTAGGGCAATACTACAAAAGACCCACTTGCTTGCAATGGGTACATCATTTAAAGAGGCCCTCATGTACGCCTCTATCCAGTGGCATATTGGTGTCTCCCAATTTTTGGCTTCCCTGCCTACGGTATTACTAAAAAAGACCCAGTTGCTTAAAATGGGCACATCATTTAAAGAGGTCCTCATGCACGCCTCTATCCAGGGACATTGAAGTGCCTCCCAATTTTTGGCTTCCCTGCCTAGGGTAATGCTACAAAACACACACTTCCTTACAATAGGCACACTATTTAAAGAGGCCCTCATGAACGCCTCTATCCAGGGGCATCTTGTAGCCTCCCAACCTTTGGCTTCCCTGCCTAGTGAAATACTACAAGAGACCCACTTGCTTAAAATGGGCACATCTTTTAAAGAGGCCCTCATGCACGCCTCTATCCAGTGGCATATTGGTGCCTCATAATTTTTGGCTTCCCTGCTTGGGGCAATACTACAAAAAACCCACTTGCTTAAAATGGGCACATCATTTAAAGAGGCCCTTATGCACGCCTCTATCCAGGGGCATCAAAAAGCCACACAATTTTTGGCTTCCCTGCCTAGGGCAATACTACAAAAAACCCACTTGATTAAAATGGGCACATCATTTAAAGAGGCCCTCATGCACGCCTCTATCCAGTGGCTTATTGGTGCCTCCCAATTTTTGGCTTCCCTGCTTAGGGCAATACTACAAAAGACTCACTTGCTTAAGATGGGCACATCATTTAAAGAGGCCTCATGCACGCCTCTATCCAGGGGCATTGAAGTGCAAAACAATGTTTGGCTTCCCTGCCTAGGGCAATACTACAAAAGACCCACTTGCTTAAAATGGGCACATCATTTAAAGAGGCCCTCATGCACGCCTCTATCCAGGGGCATAAGAGTGCCACACAATTTTTGGCTTCCCTGCCTAGGGCAATACTACAAAAGACCCACTTGCTTAAAATGGGCACATCATTTAAAGGGGCCCTCATGCACACCTCTATCCAGTGGCATATTGGTGCCTTTCAATTTTTGGCTTCCCTGCCTAGGACAATGCTACAAAACACACACTTCCTTACAATAGGCACATTATTTAAAGAGGCCCTCATGCACGTCTCTATCCAGGGGCATCAGAGTGCCACACTATTTTTGGCTTCCCTGCCTAGGGCATTACTCCAAAACACACACTTCCTTACAATGGGCACATTATTTAAAGAGGCCTTCATTTACGTCTCTTCCCAGGGGCATGGGAGTTCCACCCAATTTTTTTTTAAAAAATCTTTATTTTAATCCAAAAAACTAACATACACCAACTCTGTCCCACGAGTGGGTATGAGCCCTTAATATCTTTTCCATGAAAATCCGGTTTGGTTTCATTTTGGACCGTTTTCTTGACAGTCCGTAAAAGTGGCATAATAGTCTGACAACATTGTTGACATCAGTGACCTTGGGGTCTGAAATTCTTCCAGGGGTCTTCCCCATGCTGTTCCCATATCATTTCAGCACTGTTCTGATACTTTTGTGACATTTTTAGGGTTTTTACATGCTGCAGGGGTTCATGTCAGAAAAATACTCTAATCTGTCCTGTCAAAGTTCTCAAATGGAAGATCTTGTCCTATGATTTATAGCATGTTGCAAAGATTGCTAATGTTCTATTAGTAAATTTAGTTTTGCCATATTAAAATGCTTTCAATCGAATCTGACTCTCTTAGGCTAGGGTCACACTTGTGTTTTTTTCAGGCTTTTTTGGAGACCTGTGTTTTTAAAAAAGCATGTAAAAATGCACCCATAGGCCCCCATGTTAAAAATTGCATGCCCTAATAGCAAAAACACGTGTGACAGTACCATGCGTTTTTGTGTGCATTTTTGCACTTATGTGTGTAGCTGCCATCAAAAACGCATGCAAAAACGTATGGTACATTAGTACCATTTAGTACCATCCAAAAACGCATGCGTTTTCCATAGGGGCCAATGTTAAAAAAATGCATGCACTTCTAAAAAAAACGCATGCGTTTTTAAAACAGCACCAAAAAATAGTGCATGCACTATTTTTGGGTGCTGATTTAAAAACGAATGCAAAAACGCAGGGTGCCATCAGACACCATAAAAAACGCATGCACAAATGGAAAAAAGCATACAGAAACGCATGTTTTTTGTTAAGGCACTAAAAAACTCATGCCAAGTGTGACCCTAGCCTTAGAAGAGTATGATAGCATCCTTCTTGAACAGCAGAAAAAGTAAAATTAAAACAACATCAAAATTGAAAGTCAAAGCAATGCATGCTTTGTACATCCCATTGACTGTATTGTTAATGCATTACCTTAAATATTGAGTCAGGTTGTGTGCCCGGAAACGTAGAAACCAGATGTTGGCATCTGATGAGGACTTTGACTAGTCTTTGCTTTATTGCTGAAGATTGTACATCGGCCTTTGCCAAAATGTACTTAATTCCCACAGTGGACATTACCTAGAGTTAAACTAGCTCATCAGAAATGTAATTTGGCCATGTTTTGGGGAAATCTCCTAGCACCGTATGAAATACCTCATCTTCTTACTCTTTGACAGGTTGGACCTGTACGGGTACTATTACTTCTGGTGTCTTCAGGGTTTCAGGGCACGGTTTGAGATGGTCTCTGGACACAATTACTGACGTTCTTCCTTCATCTTTGCTTATTAGACTCATTTTAGCATTGTCTAAATTGGATGGTAAGACTGTGTATGGGATGGTTTCCCACTGATTATCCAATTTGTTAGTGCGTCTCTTTCTTTTGAGAACTTGCTCACTGGATTGTAATGGAGTTGCTTGAGCACTTTGGTTATAGGTCCTCTCTTGTCTTGCTCTGGCTTGCTGAAGATTTTTCTCTACGCACTCTTGTACTAGGCGATACTGTTGCTGACGTAGGGTATCCCAATCGGATTCTTCAACTTCTGCATTTGGTTTCACGATTCTCATATCTAAGTCAATTGGTAGCTTGCCGGGTCTTACACGCATAAGATAAGCTGGGGTGCAGTTTGTAGAACTCACTGGAACATGGTTGTATAAGTCTACCAAATCAGGTAATTTATCTGGCCATTGATTTCTCTCAGATTCTGGTAACGTTTTCAATAGGTCTATTACAATATGGTTAATCTTCTCGCATAAGCCATTTGTTTGGGGATGGTACGCTGTTGTGCGGATCTTCTTACAGCCGTACATATTGCAGAATTCTTGGAAAATCTCTGATTCAAAGGCTGGACCTTGATCTGCAAGGACTTGTTCTGGGTAACCATGCGGTCTACAGAAATGGGTCTGAAATGCTCTTGCTGCCGTCTTCGCTGTCAGGTCCTTGACAGGTACCACCACTATGAAGCGTGAGTAATGGTCCACGATGGTTAAGGCATAGACATAACCTGACCGGCTTGGTGACAACTTGACGTGGTCAATTGCAACTAACTCTAGTGGTTGCTTGGTTGCTATGGACTGGAGTGGGGCTCTCTGCTGATCTTTTCTTCTGAGGTTGCATGGGCCACATTTTCTACACCAATCTTCAATTGATTTTCTCAACCCAATAGATCTCTCTCTTAGGAGCACTTCCAACTTTTTCCATCCGAAATTACCTGCACCGTCTTGGTAGGCTTCTAAGACCATTTTGACATCTCGCTTGGGTACGATTATCGGCCAGACCAATTCATGTGTTTTGGGATTGGTATGCCTTCTACAGAGCTTCCCTTGATACAGGAACAACTTGCCTCTCTCTTTCCAGAGTTGTTGGGTCTCTGCTGGGGCATTCTGGTTAGGGTACACACCTTGTTGTGTATACAGTTCTTTCACTAGCTTCACAGCTGGATCACTATCTTGGGTATCAGCCCATCTATGGTGTGCTAACGGGTTAAGACTTACCTGTTGTTCTCTTTGTTAGATGCCGGGTTGATACTTGTCTACCTTTGAACGATGAAAGGCCGGTAGTTCAATTTCTTCCAACTCTTCTGGTTCCTCTTCCACGTCTCTCAGGTGTGGCATCCGGTATAAGTCATCTGTGTTCCCGTTCTTGAGGCCTGCCCTATATTTGATGACAAAATTGTAGTTAGACAGCCGGGCTATCCATCGCTGCTCCAATGCACCTAATTTTGTTGTATCCAGGTGGGTCAACGGGTTGTTATCCATGTAGATGGTGAATTCTGCAGCTGCCAGATAGTGCTTGAAACGTTCAGTTACAGCACAAACTACAGCCAGTAGTTCTAACTTGAAGGAGCTGTAGTTCTCTAGATTTCTTTCTGTAGGCCGGAGCTTCCTACTTGCAAAGGCAATAACTCTCTCTTTGCCTCCTTGCTTCTGCGACAACACTGCTCCCAGTCCCATGTTGCTGGCATCCGTGTATAGAATGAATGGTTGATGGTAATCAGGGTATGCCAAAATCTCTTCTCCCGTCAATGCACACTTCAGTTTGTTGAAGGAGTCTTCCTTCTCTTCACTCCACTGGAAAGGAGGATTACGGGTTGAAGACTTTCTAGATTGTCCTACCAGGATGTCTTGTAGAGGAACTGCTAGCTTCGTGAATCCACTGATAAATCTTCTATAATAGCCTACCAGGCCCAGGAATTGCCTCACTTCTTTCATGTTAGTAGGTCTTGGCCAATCCCTTATCACTGTGACTTTATCAGGATCTGATGCTACTCCCTCTGAACTCACGACATGTCCCAGGTACTGTACCTTTGGTTTGAGAAGGTGACATTTAGATGGCTTGATTTTCATGCCATATTTGGACAAGGCTTCGAACACTTTTGCCAGGTCTTGTAGATGTTGCTCATACATCTTGGAGTAGACTTTGACGTCATCTAGGTACAGGAGGACAGTTTCAAAGTTCTTGTGTCCTAGGCAGCTCTCCATGAGGCGTTGGAATGTCCCGGGTGCGTTGCAGAGTCCGAACGGCATACAATTAAACTCACAGAGGCCCATCGGCGTAGTAAACGCTGTCTTCACCATGTCGGCCTCGGCCACAGGAACCTGCCAGTACCTACTAGTCAGATCAAGGCTGGAAAAGTAGTTAGCAGATTTTAATGCAGCTAATGACTCCTCAATCCTAGGTAATGGGTATGCGTCCTTATGTGTGATGCGGTTAATCTGCCGGTAATCTACGCACATTCTCATGGTCCCATCCTTCTTTTTAACTAACACTAGAGGTGCTGCCCAGGGGCTACAACTGTCTCTTATTACCCCTGCAGATTTCATTTCTCTGAGCATGTCTTTGGTGGTTTGGTAGTGAGCGGATGGTAATGGTCTATACCTCTCTTTTATAGGCTGATGGTTACCTGTGGGTATAGTGTGCTCTACCCCTTTGATTTGCCCAAAGTTTAACGGTGTTTGCTGAATATCTGCTCATATTCTTTCACTACCTGGTATACTCCATGCTTTGATGGGACGGTGTAGAACTGGTACCTACATGTAGCTTTTGGCACCAATCCTCCAGCTTTTCCCTTGAGCCATTGTCATCCGCCTGACTTAACGGGTCCAAGGGCTCGACGGCTGTGATGTTGTTATTATCAACCGTGTACAACTTAGCCATGGTAGCATACTTTGGTAATGTGATCTCATCCTCTCCGCAATTTAGCAGGCGTAATGGCACTCTTCCCCGGTGAACCTCAACCACTCCTCTAGCTGTGAGTATAGTAGGTCTACTGTCTGAGTACATGGGTTCTACCAGGGGTTGATAGTCTTGCCCTTTGATGCCTATTGCGGCTCTACACCAGACCAACATTTCAGTTTTGGGAGGTATTACAATGGGTATTGGATCACTTACTCGTACACTGCCGATTTCACCTCCGGATATTTCTACCTGCTGCTTTAACATCAGAGCTTTTATTTCTTTGTGCAAAAGCCTCTGCTGTCCGCTTCCGGCAGTCTCGGCGATCTGCTGCAAAACAGTAATTACCTCGGAAAAACATATTTCAATTACATTCATTCCTAGTAACTGGTTCACGATCTCGCCGATCAACATTTATAATTATAATACCCTGGTTCTGCAATTCTACCTTTCCAATCTGAATGGTTATTTCTCTGAACCCAACCTGTGGTATTAATTGTCCATTACTAGCCCATACGTTCATTTTAAAGTCTGATGGACCATTATCAATGTCTGAATCAGTACCTTTTATATAAAACTTGTGGAATCGATGTTATCTGGGACCTGGTATCCAACAAGGCATTAAAGGGAATGCCATTCAACATGATAGGGATCACCGGCTGTCCTTCCATGAATCTGTCAAACCAGGCTGAAGGACCTTTAGAGTTCATACCTGAGGAGCGGCCTGCCTGCCCAGGGAATCTCCGTTTAAAGCATACTCTCGGGCAAAGTGACCTGTTTCTGGCAACGGCGGCAAATGGGCTGTCCATCTGGCTGATAGTGGTCGCTGGGTCGTCCTCTTGTCGCTTGATATCTCCTGGGCCTCATCCACGGGACATACTCTCTGCTGGTCACCAACTTGATCTTGGGTGCAGGCTTTGACTCTCGCAGCTCCTTGATGACCTTGGCCATGGAGATGACGGTGTCTGTCAGGGTATCTGCTTCTGAACACAGAGAGGCTATCTCTAACGAGGACCTCAACCAAAAGCTAGTCGTTGACATGGCAGATGTCGCTGATGCTATCGGTTGCTGAGGTGCTACTACAGGGCCCTATATAGATTGTAGATTCCGGGGCTCCTATACCTGCTGCAGACGAATAGCTCTGTCTTTTAACTCAGCAAATGTCATTTTAGGATTCTGGATGAGCATCATACTCAACTGTCCTCTGTGGGACGGGGATAAGAGACCCTCTATGAATTGGTCATTTAACATTTTGTCAGCTCCCGGGGCTAAGGCAGGTTCTGGTAGCTTAAGTGCTTTGAGTGCTTCCTGCAGATTTAAAGCAAAGTCTCTGCATGTCAACAAAAGCCTGAAGAGAGTGCCAAAGAACCTCATTTTAGCCCGGGTATCAGCAGTAGATTCAAATTCTGCTTTTAATCCAGCTATAAGATGCTCTACAGTGTCCTTTTCTGTAGCCAGCCAGGATGCGACTCCCGCTGTGCATTGCCTGTTAATTGTCCAATAATCATCCCTACACGTTGGGCTTCAGTGAGGGGTACATCACATAATGACTTTATCAGCAAGATAAAAGCATACTAAGAGTGTTAGGCTCCCCGGAGTATTGAGGCAGCCACATTGCCCCTGGAGCATACGGCATCAGGATTGGCATAATAGGCGCTGCTCCGCCACTGCTTAGCACCGCTGGCTGCGACATCCTGTGCCCCCTTAGTTAAGGTCCGCCCTCCTGTCTTCCGCTTCCGTCCAGATGTCTCACAAAGGTTCCGCTGCGCACCAGGATTCTCTTCCCTTCCGGATGACGTCAGAGCGGTGAGTGGTTTTTCTTCCCGCACGTGCTCTATAATGGCGGATTTTGAAATTTACAGTCTATGTGGCTCAGTTAAAATTCAGCTTGCCGCGCGCCCAGCAATGGCGGCTGATTTAAAATGGTCACTAATCACGGCACACAATGCCCAATACCGGGCACGGTAGATCCTGTTCGTGACGCCAGGTTGTGGAGCCCACTGGGACGGGGTACTCGGTACCGGACCGGGGTACTGCTGGGGAATGTCACGGCGGTCCTGGTCCGGACCGTGTCCCAGGTTCACACAACTAAATGGGGTGTATTTACAAGGGATTAGTTTGTCGTGACGCCACCCACGGGTTGTGGTCAAGGTGACCACCGCTGCTGCAGAACCTCCGGGGATGAGGTTTGGCAACTGTAGATGGAACGGCTCCCTGCAGGTAGAGCCTGCTTCCCCAGGGCAGTATAATTAAAGTTTGTGATGGTTGTTATAGATGTTGCAGGAAAGTAGGGGTAGTAGTAGAGATGATGAGAGTAGAGGTAATGGCAGTTTATGAGGGAAAGTGGGGCTTCTGCACAATGATCACACACACTCACGTTTGTTGTTGTTTTCCAAGTCTTTACTGTGCAGATGGTAAAGCAGAGTATTGTCCACGGAGTCTGTACCGAGGCCGGGTTGCTCCCACCCTGACCGGGTCCTTGGCTTCCTACTTCTGCGCTTTGTGTGTGGCCCTGCTGCCGCTTTAGCTGAACTGTTGGCCCTGTCTCCCCTCACGGGTACCAATCTGCTAGGCAACTTGAGTCCTCTGTGTCACTGACCCCTCCGTGTTGCTTTGCTATGGTACAGTGAAGATGGTGGACCTTCACTATCCCGGTATTCACTGTCCTGTCTGTCTCAGGCACAGCCTCGGATCCGGTATCTGTCCTAAGCGCCTCTTCGGGGTGAGTTTAGGGTAACTCCTTGTCCCGGATGTGTTCCTCTGATTCTCTGACTCCTTCCTTCAGACCTCTCAGGACCTCCACTCCAACTCGACTTGCCTCCAACTCCAGACTCAAACTGAACTCAAACTGACTAACTGTCACTCCTGCTCTCAGGTAAACAACATTAGCTCCTCCCACTCTTGCAGGTGCCACCTAATCTCCTCCCACTTTCTAGTGTAGAGTTGTGTGGAGAGTAAACCCGTGTTGCTGTTTCTGTGGCACATTAACTCTTGGGGTGCCACATAATACTAAAACCTAAGCATTGCATTCATTTCTGATAGAGTTTGAGCTAGTTTAACTCTAGGTAATGTCCACTGTGGGGATTAAGTAAATTTTGGCAAAGGCCGATATACAATCTTCAGCGATAAAGCAAAGACTAGTCAAAATCCTCATCAGATGCCAACATCTGGTTTCTATGGTTCCGAGCACACAACCTGACTCTATATTTAAGGTAAGGTATTAACAATACAGTCAATGGGATGTACAAAGCATGCATTGCTTTGACTTTCAATTTTGATGTTGTTTTAATTTTACTCTTTCTGCTGTTCAAGAAGGATGCTATTATACTCTTCTAAGAGAGTCAGATTCAATTGAAATCATTTTAATATGGCAAAACTATATTTACTGAGGGGGCGGGGCTAAGTCGCGTCATACCGGAGCACCGCCCCCTTTCATAACGCGACCAGGACTCTTACCAAGGCATCAAGCAGAGAGGGGCGTGCATAATTACAAGGCAGCAGACAGGCACGCCTATTTGCGGCTTCCTCAGTAAGAGAGAACTCACACAGGACAAAGTAAATATAAGTTTTTCTCTACTTTACAAAATCGATTTTTTTCTTCGAAAGAGATGGCTAGAAATGATAAGAGGGATTGCAGGGACAGGTCTAAAGATGCGGGGGGGGTCAGTTTGTGAGGTCTGGATCACTTTAAATATACTGTCAATGGGATGTCCAAAGCATGCATTGCTTTGACTTTCAGTTTTGATGTTTTAATTTTACTTTTTCTGCTGTTCAAGAAGGATGCTATCATACTCTTCTAAGAGAGTCAGATTCAATTGAAAGCATTTTAATATGTCAAAACTATATTTACTGATAGAACATTAGCAATCTTTGCATCATGCTAAAAAGCATAGGACAAGATCTTCCATTTGAGCACTTTGACAGGAGAGATTCGTAAGCTCTTCATTGCACTGATTCCCCCGATTCCCCCTGTTCTCTGCCCCTGATTCCCTCCCTATTCTCTGCCCCTGATTCCCCCTTCCTGTCTCTGACTCGCCCCTGTTCTCTGCCCCTATCGCCTATTCTCTGCCCTTGATTCCCCCCTGTTCTTGCCCTGATTCCCCCCTGTTCTCTGCCCCGATTCGCCCCTGTTCTCTGCCCCTGATTCGCCCTTTCTCTGCCCCTGATTCCCCCTGTTCCTTGCCCTGATTCCCCCTGTTCTTTGCCCCTGAATTCCCCCTGTTCTCTGCCCCTGATTCCCCCTGTTCTCTGCCCCTGATTCGCCCCTGTTCCTGCCCCTGATTCCGCCCCTGTTCTCTGTCTGGATTCCCCCTGTTCTTTGCCCCTGAATCCCCCTGTTCTCTCCTGTCTCTGCCCTGATTCCCCCCTGTTCTCTGCCCCTGATTCCCCCCTGTTCTCTGCCCCTGTTCTCTCCCCCTGATTCCCCTGTTCTCTGCCCTGATTCCCCCCTGTTCTCTGCCCCTGATTCCCTTTCCTGCCCTGATTCCCCCCTGTTCTCTGCCCTGATTCCCCCCTGTTCTCTGCCCCTGATTCCCCCCTGTTCTCTGCCCCTGATTCCCCCTGTTCTCTGCCCTGATTCCCCCTGTTCTCTGCCCCTGAATTCGCCCCTATTCTCTGCCCTGATTCCCCCCTGTTCCTTGCCCTGATTCCCCCCTGTTCTCTGCCCCGATTCCCCCCTGTTCTCTGCACCTGATTCCCCCTGTTCTCTGCCCCTGATTCCCCCTGTTCTTCTGCCCCTGATCGCCCCTGTTCTCTGTCCCTGATTCCCCCCTGTTCTCTGCCCCTGATTCCCCCCTGTTCCCTGCCCCTGATTCCCCCCCTGTTCTCTGTACTGGATTCCCCCCTGTTCTCTGCCCCTGATTCCCCCCTGTTCTCTGCCCTGTTCTCTGCCCCTGATTCCCCCCCTGTTCTATGCCCCTGATTCCCCCCTGTTCTCTGCCCCTGTTCTCTGCCCTGATTCCCCCCTGTTCTCTGCCCCTGATTCCCCCCTGCTCTCTGCCGCTGATTCCCCCCTGCTCTCTTGCCCCTGATTCCCCCTTGTTCTCTGCCCCTGACTCCCCCCTGTTCTCTGCCCCCGATTTCCCCCCTGTTCTCTGCCCCCGATTCCCCCCTGTTCTCTGCCCCTGATTCCCCCCTGCTCTCTGCCCCTGATTCCCCTTGTTCTCTGCCTCTGATCCCCCCTGTTATCTGCCCCTGATCCCCCCCTGTTCTCTGCCCTGATTCCCCTTGTTTTCTGCCCCTGATTCTCCCCTTGTTTCTGCCCTGCCCCCTGATTCCCCCCTGTTCTCTGCCCCTGATTCCCCCCTGTTCTCTGCCCCTGTTCTCTGCCCCTGATTCCCCCCTGTTCTCTGCCCCTGATTCCCCTGTTCTCTGCCCTGATTCCCCCCTGTTCTCTTGCCCCTGATTCCCCCTGTTCTCTGCCCCTGATTCCCCCCTGTTCTCTGCCCTTGATTCCCCCTTGTTCTCTGCCCCTGATTCCCCCCTGTTCTCTCTGATTCCCCTTTGTTCTCTGCCCTGATTCCCCCCTGTTCTCTGCCCCTGATTCCCCCCTGTTCTCTGCCCCTGATTCCCCCTCTGTTCTCTGCCCCTGATTCCCCCTGTTCTCTGCCCTGATTCCCCCTGTTCTCTGCCCTGATTCCCCCTGTTCTCTGCCCCTGATTCCCCCTGTTCTCTGCCCCTGATTCCCCCCTGTTTTCTGCCCCTGATTCCCCTGTTCTCTGCCCCTGATTCCCCCCTGTTCTCTGCCCCTGATTCCCCCCTGTTCTCTGCCCTGATTCCCTGTCTCGCCCTGATCCCCTGTTCTCTGCCCCTGATTCCCCCCTTGTCTCTGCCCCTGATTCCCCCTTGTTCTCTGCCCCTGATTCCCCCCTGTTCTCTGCCCCTGATTCCCCCCTGTTCTCTGCCCCTGATTCCCCCTGTTCTCTGCCCCTGATTCCCCCTGTTCTCTGCCCCTGATTCCCCCCTGTTTCTGCCCTGATCCCCCTATTCTCTGCCCTGATTCCCCTTCTCTGCCCCTGATTCCCCTGTTTCTGCCCTTGTTCTCTGCCCCTGATTCCCCCCTGTTCTCTGCCCTGATCCCCCTGTTCTCTCCCTGATCCCCTGTTCTCTGCCCCTAATTCCCCCCCTGTTCTCTGCCCCTGATTCCCCCTGTTCTCTGCCCTATTCCCTGTTCCTGCCCTGTCCCCCTGATTCTTGCCCGATTCCCCCTGTTCTCTGCCCCTGATTCCCCCCTGTTCTCTGCCCCTGATTCCCCCCTGTTCTCTCCCCTTGATTCCCCCTGTTCTCTGCCTTCTGTTCTCTGCCCCTGATTCCCCCCCTGTTCTCTGCCCCTGATTCCCCCCTGTCTCTGCCCTGATTCCCCCTTGTTTCTCCTGATCTTCTTGTTCTCTGCCCCTGATCCCCCCCTGTTCTCTGCCCCTGATTCCCCCTGTTCTCTGCCCCTGATTCCTCCCCTGATTCTTTTGTCCTCCTGATTCCCCCCTGTTCTCTGCCCCTGATTCCCACCCTGTTCTCTGCCCCTGATTCCTCCCTGTTCTCTGCCCCTGATTCCCCCCTGTTCTCTGCCCCTGATTCCCCTTGTTCTCTGCCCCTGATTCCCCCCTGTTCTCTGCCCCTGATTCCCCCTGTTCTCTGCCCTGATTCCCCCTGTTCCCTGCCCCTGATTCCCCCTGTTCTCTGCCCCTGATTCCCCCCTGTTCTCTGCCCTGATTCTCTCCTTGTTCTCTGCCCCTGATTCCCCCTGTTCTCTCCTGCCCCTGTTCTCTGC
The DNA here is from genome assembly GCA_033576535.1 of Allobates femoralis. NCBI lineage: Eukaryota > Metazoa > Chordata > Amphibia > Anura > Aromobatidae > Allobates > Allobates femoralis. The sequence goes on along the minus strand of JARQOC010000011.1, from coordinate 155,319,460 downwards.
CCCTGATTCCCCCCCTTGATTCCCCCTTGTTCTCTGCCCCTGATTCCCCCCTGTTCTCTGCCTCTGATTCCCCCTTGTTCTCTGCCCCTGATTCCCCCCTGTTCTCTCAGTTTGATTCCCCCCTGTTCTCTCCCCTTGATTCCCCCCTGTTCTCTGCCCGATTCCCCCCTGTTCTCTGCCTCTGATTCCCCCTTGTTCTCTGCCCCTGATTCCCCCTGTTCTCTGCCTCTGATTCCCCCTTGTTCTCTGCCCCTGATTCTCCCTTTTTCTCTGCCTCTCATTCCCCCCTGTTCTCTGCCCCTTATTCCCCCCTGTTCTCTGCCCCTGTTCTCTGCCCCTGATTCCCCCCTCTTCTCTGCCCCTGATTCCCCTTGTTCTCTGCCCCTGATTCCACCCTGTTCTCTGCCTTTGATTCCCCTTGTTTTCTGCCCCTGATTCTCCCTTGTTCTCTGCCCCTGATTCCCCCTGTTCTCTGCCCCTATTCTCTGCCCTTGATTCCCCCCTGTTCTCTGCCCCTGATTCCTCCCTGTTCTCTGCCCCTGTCCTTTGCCCCTGTGTCCCCCTGCCCTCTTCCCCTGTCCTCTGCCCCTGTCCTCTACCTCTGTTCTCCCCCTTCTATCGGCGTTACCATTGCAGGCTAACGTCTGCAGGAAGACAATCTGTGTGAAGCCAGTCATGTGACAGGGTGGGCTGATGTGACTTCTCACAGGGCCTCTCGCATGACTGGCTCCAAATAAATTGTCTTCCTCCTGCCTTCAGCATGCAATGGTAACGCCGGGGAGAACAGAGCGGGGAGGGGGGAGGACGGAGCGGCGGGGGGGAGGAGGAGGGAGAGCGATCAGTGGGGAGAGCGGGCGGCAGCCCCGCTACTGACCGCTATATGGGAAAACCCATAACTTGGGTGTTCCAATATGGCGGTCGGCGCCCTTCCGGTTGAGCGCAGCCAGTAGATGAGCGGGATATGAGCAGCGGTACCTTCGGGAGATCCCGGCTAGTGCCACTGATCTCCCGACGTTAGCGATGGCATTTGTGTCACTTTGACTTCTGTCGCCTGTGTCGCTATCCCACAATGGTGCCGCAGTGCATTGTGGGATAGCGACATAAGCACCGTAAGTCTGCGACACATATTATTGGTGATTATATAGTAGATGTATATGTGTGGGTATGTATATGAGTCAGTGTGTGGCCTACTGCTGTATACTCAGGGCTGTGTGCAGGCTCCTTATGTATCATAGGGGTTGTGTATGGGCTCCTGTTGTATACTGAATGTTGTGTGCGGCCTCCTGCTTTATACTGGGTGCGGCCTCCTGCTGTATACTCGGGGCTATGTGCAGCCTACTGCTGTATACAGGGGATGTGGGCAGCTTCTTGCTGTAAGGGAACTATGTGCGGCCTCCTTCTGTATGCTAGGGGCTGTGTGCCGGCTTCTGTTGTATACTCAGCCCCCAGTATACAGGAGCCTGCACACAGCCCTGTGTGTGGACTCCTTTTGTATACTGAGGGCTGTGTGCCACTTCCTGCTGTATACTGATGGCTGTGCGCAGCCTCCTGCTGTATACTGGGGGCTGTGTGCGGGCTTCTACTGTATACTGAGGGCTGTATGTGGGCTCTTTCTGTATACTGGGCGCTGTGTGTGGCCTGCTGCTGTATACTGGGGGTTGTGTGCAGGCTTTTGTTTTATACTCAGCCATCAGTATACAACAGGAGCCCACACACAGCCCCAGAATACAGCAGGAGGCTGCACACAGGGCTATGCTTGGCCCTCCTGCTGTATTCTTAGGGCTGTGTGTGGCCCTCCTGCTGTATATTGGGAGCAGTGTGCAACCCCTGCTGTATGTTGGGGGCTGTGTGCAGCCTCCTGCTGTATACTCGGGGCTGTATGCAGCCTCCTGCTGTATACTCGGGGCTGTGTGCAGGCTCCTGCTGTATACTCGGGGCTGTGTGTAGCCTCCTGCTGTATACTCGGGGCTGTGTGCAGCCTCCTGCTGTATACTCGGGGCTGTGTGCAGCCTCCTGTTGTATACTCGGGGCTGTATGCAGCCTCCTGCTGTATACTCGGGGCTGTGTGCAGCCTCCTGCTGTATACCCCCCTTGTGCGTCCTGTCTCAGTCTTTGTGCACCCTAGTGTTCTCCGTCCTCCACCCTCACTTGCTCAGTCCTCCACCCTCACCTGCTCCGTCCTCCACCCTCACCTATTCCCTCCCCCATTCCCACCAGCTCTGTCCTCTATTCCCACCTGCTCAGTCATCCACCCTCACTGTTCCCTCCCCCATTCCCACCTGCTCAGTCATCCACCCTTACTGCTCCCTCCCCATTCCCACCTGCTCCGTCCTCTATTCCCACCCGCTCAGTCATCCACCCTCACTGCTCCCTCCCCCATTCCCACCTGCTCCGTCCTCCACACTCACTGCTCCGTCCTCCACACTCACTGCTCTGTTCTCCATCCCCATTTGCTCCGTCCTCACTGCCGCTCCATATTATTGTTGCAGCCTGAATGCTGAGTATCTCTGTAGAACATGTCATGTGACAGGGTCTATGTGATGCGCAAGCTCGTGTTAGCCCACCCTGTCACATGACCCGCTCCATGGAAATCCTCAGCATTCAGGCTGCAACGGTAATACGTGGCTGGAATAGGAACGGAGTGGCAATGGGGAGGGACGGAGCAGTGAGGGAGACCGAGCAGCAGGGAGACTGGGCGATGGGTATTCTGATACTAGCGCTGCCATCACTTGGGTGTTCCAATGTGGCGGTCGGTGTACTTCTGGTGTACTTCTGATGACGGACAATTTTAGGTAAGTATATATTAGATGTCCTGCATTGCCTATAGCAACCAATCAGAAGCTGAGCTGTGATTGGTTGCTATAGGCCACCTGGTAAGTATCCACTCTGTCAAAACAGCCAATGCAGTATCTATAACTTCACACACACAAACAGTGAAGAAGCCTTTTTTTGGCAACTGACTGTAAGGCAAAGGGTTAAAATTTCCTCTCAAAACATAGTGATAGACATTCCCTGAGTGAAGTGAGGTGTGTGCAAAATTTTGTGATTGTAAATTTGACCGTGCGGATTACTTTAGTGGACATCTTGTATATATAAAGCTGAGTGTATAAATCTAATGTATGTGTGTATGGAATGCACAGGTGCAGACTGCCATGATGGCATTATATAAATACTAGAAAATAGGCCCGATGCTGTCGCATCGGGAGGTCATCAGTGGCACACTGTGGTATTTGTGGCCCCCCTGCGCTCCCTTTGACCACCCTGTGCAGTGTTTGGCTCTCTGGTCCGTGTTGTGTTTCTGCCCCCTGTTTAGTCTGTTTTTTTGCCTGTGTCTCTGCGCCCACTTTTTTCTCTCTGCTGCCTGTCTGTGGCTTCTGTTCCGTCTGTCTTCTTCCCCATGTCTCGGCTTCCCTTGAGTAATAGTGGTGAGCCTTTGTGTGTCTGGCCCCCTGCAGTGTTTCTGGTGTGTCTGGGCCACTTCAGTCTCTTTAGACCCTCCTTATGTGTGTGTGGCTCTCTTAATCTGTGCTTCTTTTTTCCCCTTCGTGTCTCTGCAAGCCTTTAGTCTTTCTGGTTCCTTTTATGTGTCTCTGTCCCCCTTGGGTCAGTCTGGTGGCTGCTTTAGTGCTTTTCGGCTTTCCTTTCCTTTTGTCTGCTGCTCCTCCCCTCTCTCTGGCTCCCCTTCAGTGTCTCTACTACTCCTTGAGTGTTTGTGGTTTCCCTTCAGTGTTGGTGCCTCCTTGTTTCTCAGGCTCCTACTTCAGTGTTTATGGTGTCCCTTATGTTTGTCTGGTCCCGTTTTTTTTTCTGGTGCCCCAGTTTTGTGTATATGTCCCCCCTTCATCTCTGTGGCCCCCTTGATTGTTTGTAATCCCCTTTATGTGTGTCTGGTCCCCTTGAGTAATTGTGCTCCCCCTATGTGTTGAGGTCGGCTTGTGCCTGTCTGCCTCCTCTTCTCTCCTTCCTAGCTGTGACAGCTCCATATCATAGCTGGGAAGCAGCGTAGAATTGAGGAGGCGGAGCTAGTGTGATGCATGGTCATGTGAATGATCACATGACTGTGACATCAGCAAAGGTCCTATGTGAAGAGGTAAGTAGTCGGGGGGGTGCAGCCGGTAAAGGGGGGCGCGGGGGTGTAGTGTGGGGAGGAAGCGGGCACTGGAGGGGGGTGCGAGGGTGTACTGTGGGGGTATGTGGGGGTGTATTACAGGGGCGTGCGGTGGTGTAGGGGAGGTGCGGGGGTGTGTGGGGACGGGAGCCTGAAGGCAGCCGCCGGCAGCTTTGGGTGTGCTAATATGGCGGCGCTTCCGGGTAATCACCAGTTTTGCGCAGGCGCCATCGCTTGATAGCGGCACAGTGGCCGGAAGCGCAAAACTAGTGATTATGTACAGAGATATATTTATTATATATAAAATCTGTGGTACATTCCAGTGTTATATTACTGTTTAGTCTGACATATGTGTGTATATGAGAAAGTGAAGAATGATCATAATATTGTATGTGAGAGGACTATTTATCCCTCCCACAGCTGGATTCAAAGTGAAGGCAAGAATGTGACAGTTGCTTTTTTGAACCCCTCCCAAAATCTCTCCTGTTCAGCTCAGCATGGAGAGAAAACAAGCACACAAAAAATATAGAAAAAGGGATTTCTTATTCATGATAAGCACTGTAAACATTTTTTTGAGAATATTGACACCTCTTTTCAAATTTTTGCCAGAAAACTGTTTGGCTAAGTAAATTTTAGCAAAGGCCGTTATAGAAACCGGATTTTGGCATCTGATGAGGACTTTGACTAGTCTTTGCTTCATCGCTGAAGATTGTATGTTTCCGGGCACACAACCTGACTCTATATTTAAGGTAATGCATTAACAATACAGTCAATGGGATGTGCAAAGCATGCATTGCTTTGACTTTCAATTTTGATGTTGTTTTAATCTTACTTTTTCTGCTGTTCAAGAAGGATGCTATTATACTCTTCTAACAGAGTCAGATTCAATTGCAAGTATTTTAATATGTCAAAACTATATTTACAGATAGAACATTAGCAATCTTTGCATCATGCTATAAAGCATAGGACAAGATCATCCATTTGAGCACTTTGACAGGACAGATTCGTAACCTCTTCATTGCACGATCTGAAAGCTGTAGGAAAGGCTATTTCGGTGTTGTACACTAGTGAAAGATAACCTTAAATAATGAGACTTCCAACCCACAAAGAGGTAAAGAAGGCACTGCTGAAATTCGAACTCAGGATCTCCTGTTTACGAGACAGGCACTTTACCCAACTAAGCCACAGAGCCTTGCTGACAATGCTTAGATTTTGGAATCTGGCTACGTTTAGCATATCTCATATCCTTTAATGTCTAGCCATAAAGTGAAGCAAAGCTATCGGAGATAAATCAACGTTCAAAACTTCAACACTGACATGACATATACCGTATATACTCGTGTATAAGCCGACCCGTGTATAAGCCGACCCCCCTACTTTTGCCCCCAAAACCTGGGAAAATCTATTGACTCGTGAATAAGCCGAGGGTGGACCCCAGCACAGGTATACAGCCCCCAGCAGTGTGGTATATAGCAGCCCCAGAGGTATATACAGCAGCCCCAGTGGTAGTATACATGCAGCCCAGTAGTATATACAGCCCCAGTGGTAGTATATGCAGCCCAGTGGTATATACAGCCCCAGTGGTAGTATATGCAGCCCCAGTGGTAGTATATGCAGCCCAGTGGTAGTATATGCAGCCCCAGTGGTATATACAGCCCCAGTGGTATATACAGCCCCAGTGGTAGTATATGCAGCCCCAGTGGTAGTATATACAGCTCCAGTGGTAGTATATGCAGCCCCAGTGGTATATACATCCCCAGTGGTATATGCAGCCAAGTGTATATACAGCCCCAGTGGTAGTATATGCAGCCCCAGTGGTAGTATACAGCCCCAGTGTAGTATATACAGCCCCAGTGGTAGTATACAGGCCCAGAGGTATTACAGCCCCAGTGGTAGTATATGCAGCCCCAGTGGTATATACAGCCCCAGTGGTAGTATATGCAGCCCCAGTGGCAGTATATACAGCCCCAGTGGTAGTATATGCAGCCCCAGTGGTAGTATATGCAGCCCCAGTGGTAGTATATGCAGCCCCAGTGGTAGTATATGCAGCCCCAGTAGTATTATATGCAGCCCCAGTGGTGGTATATACAGCACCAGTGGTGGTATATACAGCACCAGTGATATATACAGCCCCAGTGGTAGTATATGCAGCCCCAGTGGTAGTTATATGCAGCCCCAGTGGTAGTATATGCAGCCCCAGTGGTGTATATGCAGCCCCAGTGGTGGTATATGCAGCCCCAGTGGTAGTATATGCAGCCCCAGTGGTAGTATATGCAGCCCCAGTGGTAGTATATCAGCCCAGTGGTGGTATATACAGCCCCAGTGGTGGTATATACAGCCCCAGTGGTAGTATATCAGCCCAGTGGTAGTATATGCAGCCCCAGTGGTAGTATATGCAGCCCCAGTGGTAGTATATGCAGCCCCAGTGGTAGTATATGCAGCCCCAGTGGTAGTATATCAGCCCACCCAGTGGTAGTATATGCAGCCCCAGTGGTAGTATATGCAGCCCCAGTGGTAGTATATACAGCCCCAGTGGTAGTATATGCAGCCCCAGTGGTAGTAAACAGCCCCCCTCCTTATTATGGGTCCCCCAGCAGAAATAAACAGCCCCCCCCTCCTTATCATGTCCCCCCCAGGCTGCGGCAGCTGTGAAAATAACAAACACTGTATACATCACCTTCCGGCGCAGCTCCTCCGGTCCTTCGCTCCTCCGCTCGCCGGCTTCTTCTTCTTTCTTGTGTCGGCTTCTGTGACCGCGCGCAGGAAATGACGTCATCTCCTGCGCCCGGTCACATGACACCGGCACAAGAAGGAAGAAGAAGCCGGCGAGCGGAGGAGCGAAGGACCGGAGGAGCTGCGCCGGAAGGTGATGTATAAAGTGTTTGTTATTTTCACAGCTGCCGCAGCCTGGGGTGGACATGATAAGGAGGGGGGGCTGTTTATTTCTGCTGGGGGACCCATAATAAGGAGGGGGGGCTGTGTGTTGCAATATGCACGGCATCCCCCCGCCGCTGATGGACGGAGGGATGCCGTGCATATTCATTGCACTAATGAGGCGGCCCCACGTGACCGCCTGCGGTCACTGCGGCCCCCTCCTGCCTCCTCCAGCCACCGGTCACAGCCCCCCCCCCACAGCATACCATATGACTCGTGTATAAGCCGAGGGGGGGACTTTTCAGCCCAATTTTTGGGCTGAAAAACTCGGCTTATACACGAGTATATACGGTAATCTTCAGCAAAAATTAAAAGATTGATGTTCTAATACTAAAACCTAAGCATTGCATTCATTTCTGATAGAGTTTGAGCTAGTATAACACTAGGTAATGTCCACGGTGGGAATTAAGTAAATTTTGGCAAAGGCCGATATACAATCTTCAGCGATAAAGCAAAGACTAGTCAAAGTCCTCATCAGATGCCAACATCTGGTTTCTATGTTTCCGGGCACACAACCTGACTCTATATTTAAGGTAATGCATTAACAATACAGTCAATGGGATGTGCAAAGCATGCATTGCTTTGACTTTCAATTTTGATCTTGTTTTAATTTTACTTTTTCTGCTGTTCAAGAAGGATGCTATTATACTCTTCTAAGAGAGTCTGATTCAATTGAAAGCATTTTAATATGTCAAAACTATATTTACTGATAGAACATTAGCAATCTTTGCATCATGCTATAAAGTATAGGACAAGATCATCCATTTGAGCACTTTGACAGGACACATTCGTAACCTCTTCATTGCACGATCTGAAAGCTGTAGGAAAGGCTATTTCGGTGTTGTACACTAGTGAATGATAACCTTAAATAATGAGACTTCGAACCCACGAAGAGGTAAAGAAGGCACTGCTGAGATTCGAACTCAGGATCTCCTGTTTACGAGACAGGCGCTTTACCCAACTAAGCCACAGAGCCTTGCTGCCAATGCATAGATTTTGGAATCTGGCTACGTTTACCATATCTCATATCCTTTAATGTCTAACCATAAAGGGAAGCAAAGCTATCGGAGATAAATCAACGTTCAAAACTTCAACACTGACAGGACATATAATCTTCAGCAAAAATTAAAAGATTGATGTTCTAATACTAAAACCTAAGCATTGCATTCATTTCTGATAGAGTTTGAGCTAGTTTAACTCTAGGTAATGTCCACGGTGGGAATTAAGTAAATTTTGGCAAAGGCCGATATACCATCTTCAGCGATAAAGCAAAGACTAGTCAAAGTCCTCATCAGATGCCAACATTAATTTTACTCTTACTGCTGTTCAAGAAGGATGCTATAATACTCTTCTAAGAGAGTCAGATTCGATTGAAAGCATTTTAATATGGCAAAACTATATTTACTGATAGAACATTAACAATCTTTGCATCATGCTATAAATTCATTCAATGGAAAGGGGGAAGGGAATGCCGCTCCACCACTCATTAACCTCCTGGATTCCTGCACCTGGTATGGCAGCTTTGGCAACTGCCCAGGAAACAATATGAAGTAGAAAACACCGGTGCTTGTCTTCTTGAAATTCTCTTTATTATATAAAAATTATAAAATCATTCAGCGTGCTAGCTGGGCGCTAGACGCGTTTTGGAAGAACAACTTCCTTATTCATTAGCAAATACAAAATACAAAAGCTTATACATATATAAAAAAGAAATCTCCACCCACAGCTGAACATAATTTACAATGATAATAACAAAGAGATTAAAAGTTTAACCCTTTCATATGTCATGGAGTTGAACCTTGCACAAAAAGAGTATTAAACTGTTTTCTAATACACAACTCATTAATATTCTTGAATATGATACAATATATATATTATTATCTTTTATGGATCTCCACCTTTCGATGTTTTTATTTTGTTTCATTTCTTTTCTTTCCTTATATGATGGAAAACCAATATACTATCATACAAAGAACATATCAGTGTGTATTAATATATTTATACTAATCACATATTAATAAATTCTGCTATCATACTCTTGATGTCATTTGTTGCATTGTTCAAGCATATTCAAAATGTAATCATCCTTGTAACTTTATAGCAAGACCTTCATGGAGACGGAACTTAAAATGTTACTTTCCTCAGACAATTTCTATGAGGAAACTTTGACAGTCCAAGAGAAAGAAGCATTGAAGGAGATCAGGGATAATGAGAATGTTGTTGTTAGATCCTCGGACAAGGGTGGTTCAGTGGTTATACTGGACTCCGGTTTATATGAAAAAGACGTTTTAAATATGTTACAAGATCATGTACATATAGACCCTTGTCCGAGGATCCTACAAGAATTTTCAAATCAGAGTTAAATAAATTGTTGAATGAAGGCATTGCACTTGGTGTAATTGATCAAAAAACAAAGATTGTCTTTTTGTTGAGAATCCGATTTGTCCTGTCTTCCATGCCCTCCCCAAGACCCACGAGGGTCTTTTTCCACCACCTTTAAGATCCATTGTGGCGGGCATCGGGTCCCTCCATGAAAATTTATCTGAGTGGATCGATGTCCGTCTACAAATCTTGGTGGAGGGTATGGTGGGCAAAATAAAAGATACTAAACATCTATTACAAGGCGTATCTAAGATACGGTGGCATCGGCAATCCAATTGGGTCACTTGCGAAGTAGCACAACTATATTCTTCAATTGTCCACACCAAAGCTTTATGGATCTTGAATAACATCTTGCACCATACTGAGGTATATAATGATGAGGAAAAAGAATTCCTCATGCTTTGTGTAGACCATCTGTTAAAGAGCAATTTTTTCAAGTTTAATGATAAATTCTACCTGCAATGTTGTGGTTGCCCTATGGGAGCGAAGTTCTCGCCCTCCCTAGCAAATCTTTACATGATGAGCTGGGAGGACGAGTTCCTCTATACTCCGAATAACCCCTTTTTGAGTAACATAAGGTGGTGCGGGAGATACATAGACGATATGGTCCTGATTTGGACTGTGTCATCTGTTGTGTCTCCCGCACCTACCCTGAAGATTTGGTGAGGTACTTCAGTGAGAACAACTATAATTTGTCGTTCACCATTGAAGTACACGGAGATTGGACCCCGTTTTTGGATGTGATACTACAGGGGGGTAGGGAAACTGGAAAAATCAGCACCAAACTTTTCCGCAAGGAAATTAGTGGAAACACCTTGTTGAGGGCAGACAGTTTTCACCCACAACATGTCACTAAAAATCTCCCTTCAGAGTTTATCAGAGCAAGAAAGAATTGCTCTGAGGACACAGATTATCAGATGGAGGTCAAAGTGATCCAAAACAGACTAAAAAACAGGGGTTTTAGGAAGTGGACTATACAACGGGCACTAAGCATTGTGGAGCTAAAAGATCGAAAATCCCTATTGCAGGACAGGGCAGAAAATCAGCACCAAAAAAACAGTGAGAATAAAGACAAAAATAAGCTTGGAAATTTAAGGATTTATATTGTACTATGTGGCTTTCCTTTTGGAAATTAGCTCTGATGTGATTTTATTTTATATTGAGAATAAAGATTGCAATTTTTAGCATTTTTTTTATTACAGCTGTGAAATCATTCCTTGATTGAGACTTAGGTCTTTTTCAGTTAATATATAAAGCATAGGACAAGATCTTCCATTTGAGCACTTTGACAGGACAGATTCGTAACCTCTTCATTGCACTATCTGAAAGCTGTAGGAAAGGCTATTTCGGTGTTGTACACTAGTGAAAGATAACCTTAAATAAAGAAACTTCCAACCCACAAAGAGGTAAAGAATAGTGATGAGCGAGTACGCTTGTGACAACTCGGTACTCGCACGAGTATCACTGTACTTGGGCTACTCGGCGAGTACCAAGTAATCTCGCGATACTCATGCTGTACTCGGGGTCCTCATCCCTGCATGTTGGCGCTCTTTAGAGAGCCAGCCCACATGCAGGGATTGGCTGGCAGTCACTGCAATGCCACAGCCCTGTTAGTTGTGGCATTGCAGTGAATGGCCAGCCCGCACAGCGTGACCGAGCCTTTATAAGACCCGGCCACGATGTGCTCTGCACACAGCCATCCAGACAGTTAGTGTAGGGAGAGAGTCTGCTGCTGCTTAAGGGACAGATTTGCGGCCCTCATAGGTAGATCCGGAGCAGGGCTGCAAACTGCTGCTGACCAGAACAGTCCTTCTCAGGACTAATCTAGGAGGATATAGGCAGGGTGATCCAGATCGGAGTCCAAGCTTTCCAGTGACCAGAACAGTCCTCAGGAGACTGTTGTAGCTGACTAGCTGTGTACAGGCAGGCTATCCATAGCCATCTTTCCTGTGACCAGAACAGTCAGGAGACTGTTGTACCTGACTAGCTCTATACAGGCAGGGTGTAATATCCATATCCAGCTTTCCTGTGACCAGAACAGTCAGGAGACTGTTGTAACTGACTAGCTGTATACAGGCAGGCTATCCATATCCAGCTTTCCTGTGACCAGAACAGTCAGGAGACTGTTGTAGCTGACTAGCTCTATACAGGCAGGCTATCCATATCCAGCTCTCCTGTGACCAGAACAGTCAGGAGACTGTTGTAGCTGGCTAGCTCTATACAGGCAGGGTGTAATATCCATATCCAGCTTTCCTGTGACCAGAACAGTCAGGAGACTGTTGTAGCTGTATACAGGCAAAATGCGCAAAGGCGTTGGCAAGGAACAAGGAAGTGGCCGTGATGGTGGTGCAGGCAGAGGCCGAGGTCGTGTGCAAGCACTAATTTTGCAACAACAAAGTGCCACATCTACTCGCTCGCACATCCTGTCCCAAATTCTTGGGGCCCACAGCAGTACACCACTCTTGAACCAAGACCAATGTCAACAGGTTGTTACTTGGATAGCGGATAATGCTTCCAGTCAGATTGGCACCTCCACAAACACCCTGTCTTCCACACGGTCAAGTGTCAGTAGCCGTGATACTGCACCGCACATTTCCCAACCTGATCCTCCTTCCTACCACCAGGCAGAGTACACGTCCACTGACATTACTGATCCCACACTTGGACACTCGGAAGAGCTGTTCACGTATCCATTCGCACAATCTGGCCTCTCGCCAGCTCCTGTTGAAGTGGGTCATGAGGAGATCTTATGTACAGATGCTGTGACGACCATCCGCTGTGAAGCTGAGCTGCTGGTAAGGCAGCACCCCGAGAAACCCCGAGACCCTTAACCCCTATACAGGGATCTGGAATTACAGCGGAGTCCAGTGGGTAGCTGCCTATATGAGCAACCGAGCAGGAAGGTCGCCAGGGGAAAAAATCAAGACCCGAAAAACGAAGTCAGAAGTCCGAGTCAAAACCGAGAGGGCAGCGAAGGTACAAAATTGTCAGGCAGTAGCAGAGTCGAAAATCCAGGCAAGGGTCAAGGGCAAAACCAAGAGGGCAGCTGAAGTACAAAATCGACAGGAAGAAGCAGAGTCAGAAATCCAGGCCAAGGCCAGAGACAAAACTACACACACACTATATCACTGGGAAACCAAAACTATATCTGGCGGCCTGCAAGATAGGCTCCAATGTATTTGAAGGGCACGGTTACCTCCCATAGGCTGGAGCTCACAGCCTGATGACCTCATCCGGACTGCCCCTAGAACCAGGCCAGATGGAGATGCACGACTGGCTCCACCCACCCCACCTCTGACAGATGAACGCAGGCTGCGCCTAACGGACACCTCTGCAGGGCCCGCTCCTCTGCGACCAACACCACCCAGAGGGGAAACACAGCGGCGCTCAGCGACAGAGGCAGACGTCGCGGAAGCAGTTCCATATGAGCACAAGGCCCTCCTATCACCGGCGCCACCAGCCGAAAGAATCCGGCTCCACCCAGCGGCCGAGGCAGGAACACCGGCCACCGAGTCCAATGGCGATGTGACAGATGCCCAAATATTTGAGCAGCCACGCTCTCACAAAGGGAACGTTGGCAACGTGTCTCAACAAGGGGTGGACGATGATGAGACACAATTGCCAGGAAGTCAGGAGGGGGATCAGGGTGCGGAAGAAAAAGACGACGTGGTGGATGATCCAGTAGCTGACCCAACCTGGCAGGAGGATATGCAGAGCGAGGACAGCAGTGCACAGGGGGAGGGAGGCGCAGCATCCCAACAGGCAGTACGAAGCAGGGTGGTGGCCCCAGGCAGAAGTCAGGCAACCGTTCCCCGGAACAACAACACGACACAAGGTGCCTGTGGAAATGTTAGGTCTTCCCAAGTCTGGCAGTTTTTTAAGTTGGCTCCAGATGACTCTAAAAAGGCCATTTGCAACACCTGCCATGCCAGCATCAGCAGGGGTACAAAAACTAGCAGCCTGACCACCACCACATGATCAGGGCACATGTCAGCCAAGCACCCGACTTTGTGGGAAGTACAACAGAGTCGAGGAGCAGTGCTTGCTGATGTCACTGCTAAGTCTTCGCATGTTGTGCGTGCGAGCCAATCCCCTCTCCATGCTGCCCGCGAACAAGCCTCCGGCCCTGCACCTGAAGTTGCCCACGCACAAATAAAACCACCATCAAGCACGTCCTTGTCCAAGCGCAGCGTTCAGTTTTCCATTCAGCAAACCTTTGAACGCAGGCGCAAATACGCTGCCAACGCCCCACATGCCACAGTTCTAAATGCTCACATTTCGCGACTGCTAGCGCTAGAAATTTTGCCTTTCTGGCTGGTGGAGACAGAAGCATTCCGCGACCTGATGGCGGCTGCTGTCTCACATTACTCGATCTCCAGGTGTGCTGTCCCCGCATTGCATAACCACGTGTCACAAAGCATCACACGTGCCCTGAACAACGCTGTTTCAGCCAAAGTCCACCTAACCACAGACACTTGGACAAGTGCTTGTGGGCAAGGCCGCTACATCTCCTTGACGGCACACTGGGTTAATATTGTGGAAGCTGGGACCCAGTCTGAGCGAGGGACGGAACACGTCCTTCACACGCCAAGGATTGCAGGCCCTACCTCAGTCAGGGTTTCACCCACACTCTACAGCTCCGGAATGTCATGCTCCTCAGCCTCCTCCTCCTCCTCCTCCTGCGCATCCTCATCCACTTTACCCTCCACACCAGTCCCAAGCTGGAAGCACTGCAGCACTGCCTCTGCGAAGCGGCAACAGGCTGTGCTGAAGCTAATATGCATAGGTAGCAAACCCCACAATGCAGAAGAGGTGTGGACAGCTCTGAAACAGCAGGCAGATCACTGGCTCACACCTCTGAACCTAAATCCAGGAAAGGTTGTGTGTGACAATGGCCAGAACCTGGTGTCAGCTTTGAGGCGAGGCCAGCTGACGCATGTTCCATGCGTGGCCCATGTGCTTAACCTGGTGGTTCAGAGGTTTCTAAAGTCATACCCAGAGCTGTCTGATCTGCTGGTAAAAGTTCGCTGCCTGTCTGCACATTTTCACAAGTCACCTGCTGCTTCAGCCAGTCTTTCCGGCTTTCAGCGCCGTTTGCGTCTTCCGGCCCACAGACTGGTGTGTGATGTCCCCACGCGTTGGAATTCAACTCTGCACATGTTGGTCAGGATATGTGAGCAGAAGAGGGCAGTTGTTGACTACCTGCATCACCTAAGCCGTCGGGAAATGGGTCAAACTCCACACATAACACCTGAGGAGTGGAGATGGATGTCCGACCTATGTACCGTCCTCCAAAACTTTGAGGACTCCACCAAGATGGTGAGTGGCGATGACGCCATTATTATCGTCACCATACCGCTACTCTGCCTTCAAAACGGTCTCTGCTCAAAAACAAAGATGATGCATTGCAGGTGGAGCGCGATGAGTTGGAGCAAGAAACAGTAGTGGGTGTGGGTGATAACACACAGCCCAGCCTCATCTCATCACAACGTACAGTGGAGGACTATGACGAGGAGGAGGAGGAGGATGAAGACATGGAGCAACTCTCTGGCCAAATTAAGGATATGACATGCACACCAGTCATACCATCGCTTCAGCGTGGCTGGCCAGAGGACAGGGGAGATGAGGAGGAGGAGGAGGAACAGCATGTTCAGTCATCGTGTTGGTCAGGATACTGAAGTGATGGCTGTTAAGAGTTTCGCGCACATGGCTGACTTTATGGTAAGCTGCCTGGCTCGTGACCCTCGCGTTAAGAACATCTTGGCCGACAATCACTACTGGTTGGCAACACTCTTAGACCCACGCTACAAGGAGAACTTTATGTCTCTTATTCCTGAGGCGGAGAGGTCAGCCAAAATGCAGCAGTTCCACAGGGCCATAGTCACGGAAGTAGTGAAATCATTCCCCTCACAAAACGCTAGCGGCATAGGTCAGGAATCGGTGGACAACCAAGGCGTACGGCCGAAAGGGGCACAAGTCAAATCCGCTAGAGGTAGGGGAACAGTCTTTACGATGTGGGACAGTTTTCTCAGCCCCTCATATACCACAGCCCCTGAGGTGCGGGGTAGTGCCACAAGAAATGCTAAGTTTGGCCAGATGCTGAAGGAGTACCTTGCAGATCGAACTGTACTCCGACATTCCTTTGTGCCTTACAATTATTGGGTCTCCAAGCTGTACACGTGGCATGAACTGGCTCTCTACGCCTTGGAAGTCCTGGCCTGCCCTGCCGCTAGCGTTTTCTCAGAGCGTGTTTTTAGTGCCGCAGGTGGAATCATTACTGATAAACGCACCTGCCTGTCAACTGAAAATGCTGACAGGCTGACTCTGATCAAGATGAACAAGGGTTGGATTGGGCCAGACTTCACCACACCACCAGCAAATGACAGCGGAATTTAAATTTTGTTATGGGAATTTGTCATGTACCTCCACTCACCCATGGGTACACAATTCTGGACTTTGGCTAATCGCTGGACTGCTCCTCCTTCTCCTCATGTGCCACCATGATGACCGTTACAATAGTTAGGCTGATGTTTCAGGTATATCCCCAGTGGTAAATTTTTTCGCCCATTCTTTTAGAATGGCCATTACAACGACAGGAGACCCGCTCCTTTTCAATGGGAAAAATGTTTTGAGGCCCTCATGCACGTCTCTATCCAGGGCCAATGTGGAGCCTCCCAATTTTTGGCTGCACTGCCAAAGGGCTATACTACAATACACCCACTTCAGGTTTACAGGCCCTCCTGCACGTCTGTATTCAGGGGCATTGTTGAACCTCCCAATTTTTGGCTGCCCTACCAAAGGGCTATACTACAATACACCCACTTCAGGTTTACAGGCCCTCATGCACGTCTCTATCCAGGGGCATTGTTGAACCTCGCAATTTTTGGCTGCCTTGCCAAAGGGCTATACTACAATACACCCACTTCAGGTTTACAGGCCCTCCTGCACGTCTGTATCCAGGGGCATTGTTGAACCTCCCAATTTTTGGCTGCCCTGCCAAAGGGCTATACTACAATACACCCACTTCAGGTTTACAGGCCCTCCTGCACGTCTGTATCCAGGGGCATTGTTGAACCTCCCAATTTTTGGCTTCCCTGCCAAAGGGCTATACTACAATACACCCACTTCAGGTTTACAGGCCCTCATGCACGTCTGTATCCAGGGGCATTGTTGAACCTCCCAATTTTTGGCTGCCCTGCTAAAGGGCTATACTACAATACACCCACTTCAGGTTTACAGGCCCTCCTGCACGTCTGTATCCAGGGGCATTGTTGAACCTCCCAATTTTTGGCTGCCCTGCCAAAGGGCTATACTACAATACACCCACTTCAGGTTTACAGGCCCTCATGCACGTCTGTATCCAGGGGCATTGTTGAGCCTCCCAATTTTTGGCTGCCCTGCCAAAGGGCTATACTACAATACACCCACTTCAGGTTTACAGGCCCTCATGCACGTCTGTATCCAGGGGCATTGTTGAACCTCCCAGTTTTTGGCTGCCCTGCCAAAGGGCTATACTACAATACACCCACTTCAGGTTTACAGGCCCTCCTGCACGTCTGTATCCAGGGGCATTGTTGAACCTCCCAATTTTTGGCTGCCCTGCCAAAGGGCTATACTACAATACACCCACTTCAGGTTTACAGGCCCTCATGCACGTCTGTATCCAGGGGCATTGTTGAGCCTCCCAATTTTTGGCTGCCCTGCCAAAGGGCTATACTACAATACACCCACTTCAGGTTTACAGGCCCTCATGCACGTCTGTATCCAGGGGCATTGTTGAACCTCCCAGTTTTTGGCTGCCCTGCCAAAGGGCTATACTACAATACACCCACTTCAGGTTTACAGGCCCTCCTGCACGTCTGTATCCAGGGGCATTGTTGAACCTCCCAATTTTTGGCTGCACTGCCAAAGGGCTATACTACAATACACCCACTTCAGGTTTACAGGGCCTCATGCACGTCTGTATCCAGGGGCATTGTTGAACCTCCCAATTTTTGGCTGCCCTTCCAAAGGGCTATACTACAATACACCCACTTCAGGTTTACAGGCCTTCATGCACGTCTGTATCCAGGGGCTTTGTAGAACCTCCCAATTTTTAGCTGCCCTTCCAGAGGGCTATACTACAATACACCCACTTCAGGTTTACAGGCCCTCATGCATGTCTGTATGCATGGGTCATTGGTGAACCTCACAATTTTGGACTGCCCTGGTAAAGGAAAATACTACAATACACCCACTTCCTCAAAATGGGCACATTATGTCAAGACAGGGCTTCATGTACGTCTCTTCTCAGGGACATCGGAGTGCCGCACAATGTTTTCACGTAAAATCTTTAATGTAATCACAAAAAGTAACATACACCTGCTGTATCTCACTATTGGGTATGTGCCCTTAACATTTCCACCCTGAATATTCATTTTGGTGTCATTTTGGAAGGTTTTCTGGTGACTCCGTAAAATTGGCGTGAAACTCGGACAACATTGTTCACAGCTGTGGCTTTTGAGTGAGAAATGCTTACAGGGGTCTTCCCCATGGTGTTGCCATGTCATTTGAGTACTCTTCTGAGACTTTTGTGACATTTTTAGGGTTTCTACATGCTGTCATTTCATAAAAATTCTTGGGTCTCCCATAGGTTAACATTGGGCTTGGTGCTGATACACAAGTATCTTGGGATGCTTGGCCCAAGCATCAAGCACCCAAGCATTTTGGTACTTGCTCATTACTAGTAAAGAGGGCACTGCTGAGATTTGAACTCAGGATCTTCTGTTTACGAGACAGGCGCTTTACCCAACTAAGCCACAGAGCCTTGCTGACAATGCTTAGATTTTGGAATCTGGCTACGTTTACCATATCTCATATCCTTTCATGTCTAGCCAAAAAGTGAAGCAAAGCTATCGGATATATATATCAACGTTCAAAACTTCAACACTGACATGACATATAATCTTCAGCAAAAATTAAAAGATTGATGTTCTAATACTAAAACCTAAGCATTGCATTCATTTCTGATATAGTTTGAGCTAGTTTAAATCTAGGTAATGTCCACTGTGGGAATTAAGTAATTTTTGGCAAAGGCCGATATACAATCTTCAGCGATAAAGCAAGGACTAGTCAAAGTCCTCATCAGATGCCAACATCTGGTTTCTATGTTTCCGGGCACACAACCTGACTATATTTAAGATAATGCATTAACAATACAGTCAATGGGATGTGCAAAGCATGCATTGCTTTGCCTTTCAATTTTGATGTTGTTTTAATTTTACTTTTTCTGCTGTTCAAGAAGGATGCTATCATACTCTTCTGAACAGTAACATTTTATTTAAATAATGTGATCATAATTTGGGTCATTATGGACACAGGTATATAACTTATGGGTGGGTGTATGACTTTTTGTTCAACGTTTTTTTTATTGAATTAGATATAAACTTACAAGGTGGTCATAACAAGTAGCGATACATTAAGATAACCACACATTAGAAGACAAGAGTCAAGTTAACAACTAACAATAAACCACAACCAATTGTGTAAGTCTTATAAACACGTGCAGTTGGAGGGTGGGTGGTGGGAAAGGAAGGGGGGGGGGAGAAGGGAGGGAGGGAGAGAGGGAAAAATACTTTAAAGTTATGCTCAACTAAACTTTGCTCATAGCATATTGGAAGCTAATTCGATCAAGTTTATATTATGGGGACATCCTGTTGAAAGAAAAACTGGTTCCATGTTAACCACTTGTTACTGTACTTTCCTTGAAGATTGTTCCTCAGAGCGAACGTGTATTCATACACATTGTGAGCTGCAATAGTCCCCAGTATTGTTTCAAACGTTGGTGGATCCGGGTCTTTCCATCGAGCCGCTACACCATTTTTTGAGGCAATCAAAATGTGTATAATGAGCGCTCTGAGCTCAGGTGGTACTACATTTATTCCTATCAGGAGCAGCGCGAGTTCTAGCGAGAGGTCCAAGTCGATCCCTGTTATGTCGGAGATTAGAAGTTGTATTTTCCCCCAAAATGGGCGCAGGATGGGACAGTCCCAGAATATGTGAGACATTGTGCCAGGTTTTCCACAGTTCCTCCAGCACAATGGTGATATAGTTTCCGAAAATATATGGAGTCTTGTAGGGGTGAAATACCACCTAGTAAGGTTTTGTAGTAAGATTCCAAAACAACTCAAGATGAGAGACTTTTGTAAACTATTTTGAGTGTATCTTCAATTAGATCAGCAGGGAGAGAGATTTGGAGTTCCTTACTCCATGCACCTATGTTAGAAGCGCTGGAAAATGAAGAATCAAGGTTCCATTCTTTGTAAATAGACTTGAAAGACCAAAAGATGTTCGATTGGTTAAAACGGAAAAGTTGAGTTATGTTTAGCGGGAGATGGAGACTCAGATTATTTTTATTGAGTGTACGTTTTATTTTGTTCCAGTTCCCAACCTCTTCGCTTGGCAAATTAAACTAGGTTCTAAGACTTGCAAAGGATTTGAGTTGCATATTGTCATCAAGTAAGTCTGAGAGAGTATGGATTCCACAATTGGTCCATACACTTACATCTATATCTGCCGATAGAGCTGGTAGGAGGTAAACTGAGATCCAACGTGGAGAAGGTTCATGATTTGTTGCGTTTGATTTCGTGGTGAGAGTAGGGATGGGTGAATCTACTCGCTAGGACTCGTTACTCGGCGAGTAGTAAGGGACTCGCAGGACTCGGTACTCTGCGAGTTTCCCAGTGATTACTCGCACAGTAAACGAGTCCAATGCAAATCAATATCAATCCTAGTTTTGTCAGAGACGCTGACAAAAGACATGATTACTTACCGGTAATTGTGTTTTATGGAGTCCACGACAGCACCCACATGAGAGAGGGGATCCGCCCACCAGGACAGGAAACCTACAGATAAAAAGGGGCGGTCCCCCTCGCTCCCTCAGTTTGTTTACAGAGTATGAGGGGAACCGCAGAGTTAAGAGAAGCATAACACATCTCAAAGAAACATCACACGTACAAACCCAAGAAACCCCGGGCAAGGCCCAAGGAGTAAAGTGCACACACACCAATTAACGTGACAAGGGAGGGAAGTGAGTGGGTGCTGTCGTGGACTCCATAAAACACAATTACCGGTAAGTAATCATGTCTTTTCTTCTCGCCACGACAGCACCCACATGAGAGAATTGCAGAGAGCAAGACTAGGGAGGGACAACCGTGCTGAGGACAGATCTCCCGAAAGCCAAGTCAGAGTCAGAAGACAAATCCAAACGATAGTGGGAATAAAAGGTAGAAGGGGATGACCAAGTGGCAGCCTTACAAATAGCTTCAATAGAGACAGCAGCGCGCTCGGCCCGCGAAGAAGCCATAGCCCTAGTAGAATGCGCCCGCACACCTACCGGAGGATCGCGTCCCGTCACCGAGTAGGCCAAGCAGATGGCATCCCGGATCCATCTAGACAACGTGCTCTTAGTAACAGCAAACCCCCGACGAGGACCCTGAAAGGACACAAACAGAGCCCTACTCTGTCGATAGGGCCTAGTCCTATCAAGGTAGTGTAAGACTAATCTCCTGACATCTAGCGTATGAAACCGTTGTTCCTCAGGAGAACCCGGAGTAGGAAAAAAGGAAGGGAGGAAAATCTCCTGACTCCGATGAAACCGGGAAGCGACCTTAGGGAGGTAGGAAGGATCCGGTTTCAAGACAAGCCTATCAGGCAAGACGGACAAAAATGGAGGATCTATAGACAAAGCCTGGAGATCACCCACCCGCCTAGCCGAAGTAAGGGCCACTAGCAGAGCCGCCTTGAGAGACAGGGACCTAAGGGAGGCTGCCTCAAGGGGTTCAAAGGGGGGCCCCATCAGGGCGTCAAGGACCAGATCCAAATCCCACGGGGCCAACCGAGCAACATGAACCGGGGTGCTACGCTCACAAGCCGCTATAAACCGAGACACCCACCTGTCACCCGCCACATCTGATCCATACAATGCCCCCAAGGCCGAAACATGGACCTTCAGGGTGTTGACTGAAAGCCCCAACTCCCGACCTTTCTGAAGAAACTCCAGAATAGAAGGGATGGGAACAAGTGGAGTAAAAGGAGCAGTATGGAACTGAAGAAATTTCCGCCAGACCCTAGCATAAATCCTTGTTGTAACCTCCTTCCTACTCAAGAGAAGGGTGGATATAAGCTGTTCTGAAAACCCACGCAATCTTAACAGGCTCCTTTCAAGTTCCAAGCCGTCAAGTGGAGCCCCTTCACCTGAGGGTGACGGCAAGGACCCTGAGAGAGCAGGCCTGGAACAGAAGGAAGTAGCCACGGGTCGGACACTGACATGGCTCTGAGCCAGGAAAACCACGGCCTCTTGGGCCAAAACGGGGCAATGAGAATCACCCTCGCCCCGTCGTCCCTGATCTTCCGGATGACCACTGGAAGCAAGTTCATGGGAGGAAACGCATAGGCCAGCTGAAAGGCCCAAGGGAACTGGAGGGAATCCAACAACTCCGGCTCGTCCGTGAAATCCAGGGAGGCAAACCGGCTGACTTGCCTGTTGGCCCTGGTTGCAAACAAATCTATTTCCGGAAGACCCCACAAGGCAACTATCTTCTGGAAGGTCCGACGGCAGAGGGCCCACTCGCCCTGATGGAGGGTATGGCGACTCAGAAAGTCCGCTGTTGAGTTGTCGACACCCCGGATGTGGAGGGCCGAAAGGGACAACAAGTTGGTCTCTGCCAGGTTGAGGATAGCCATTGCAGTAGACAGCAGCGTCCGGGATCGAGTACCTCCCTGCTTGTTGATATATGCCACCGACGTGGTGTTGTCTGACAAGATCCGGACGTGCGACCCCCGCAGCTGTGGGAGAAAATGAAGGAGAGCAAGGTGGATAGCCTTCAACTCCCGTACGTTGGAAGAATCGGAAGAGTCCTCCGCCGACCATTGACCCTGAGCTAAACTGGTCCCCAGGTGAGCCCCCCACCCATCTGGACTGGCATCAGTCAGAAGGATCTTAGAAGGCCGAACTACCCAGGGAACCCCCCTTGAAAGGTGAAGCGGGTCTACCCACCAGGAAAGAGATTCCACCGCGTCCGGAGGCAAGGTAAGACGCCCCTGAAGCCGACCCTGCAAGGCAACCTCCGCCAGCAAAACCGCCTGCTGCAATGGCCGCGTATGAAACTGCGCCCATTGAACTGCCGGGATGCAAGACGAAAGGGAACCCAACAGGGACATGGCCTCCCGCAATGACAGGGAAGGGTGAGCAATAACCTGGCTGACCCTAGTCCTGATATGAGAAATCTTGTCATCTGGAAGGAGGCAGAGCTGACTTACAGAGTCCAGAAGGAGACCCAGAAAAGATTGACGAGTCACGGGAGTTAGTCTGGACTTCCCCCAGTTGATGATCCAGCCCAAGTCCTGCAAAGATGCGATGACATGAAGCACACGGGCCTGACACTGCTTGAAAGAGTTACCCACTATCAAAAAGTCATCCAAATACGGCACAATGAGCGTGTCCTGGTGCCGCAAAAAAGCCATCACCTCGGACATTAGCTTGGTGAAGACACGAGGAGCCGTTGAAAGACCAAAAGGCATTGCCGTAAATTGGAAATGTCGAGTCCGTCCCTCCCAGACGACTGCTACCCGCAGAAACTGCTGGTAATCAACGTGGATGGCGACATGATAATAAGCATCCTTGAGGTCCAGCACTGCCATGAAACATCGAGGGAATAACAATTTGATCGTGGAATTAATAGATTCCATTTTGAAGGACCGGACTGCCAGGAAGGAATTTAATTTCTTTAAATTAATTATGGTCCGAAAGGAACCATCTGGCTTAGATACCAGAAACAAGGGGGAGTAAAACCCCTTTCCTTCCTGGCCTACCGGAACCTCAACAAGAACACGTTTGGACAACAGGGATTGAATTTCCAGGACCAGGGCACGCTGATGATGCAACGGGGGGAGGTAAGGACAAACGAATCTGGAGGAAAACGGGCAAAGTCCAGAGTAAGACCGGAGGCAATCAACCTCAGAATCCAGGGACTAGAGGAGATAACAGCCCAACGATCAGAAAAAATCGACAACCTACCCCCCACTGGGAGATCCGACCTAACGGTACTTCTTTCCAGGTTTAAAGGAGGAGGACCCCCCAAACAGGGCACCCCGTTGTTTACCCTCCTTGGGTTCCCAACGGTCTCGGTTCTCCCTATACGACCTCTTCTGGCCGAATGGACGTCTCCTGAAGGCTCTCCTATAAGACGGAACAGGAGGGTTAGGGAACCCCCTCTTACGGTCAGCTGCCTTAGCCAGAATATCATCCAAGTCAGGGCCGAAGAGGTACTCACCACGGAAGGGGAGCGTACATAACTTGGACTTGGATTGAGAATCGCCCTTCCACCCTTTAAGCCATAGGGCCCGACGAGCCGAGTTGGTCAGACCCGCAGACCGCGCTGCCAGGCGCAGGGAATCAGCCGACACATCCGCCAGATAAGCCGAGGCCCCACGGATCAATGGAAGAGATGACAGCAACTGGTCCCTGGGAACCCCTGACCTAATCTGATCCTCAAGCTGATCTACCCAGACCAACAGGGATCTGGCAGTACATGTAGCTGAAATAGCGGGTTTAAAGGCCCCTGTGCAGGATTCCCAAGTGCGCTTAAGCAACATCTCGGCTTTTCGGTCCAGCGGATCAGCCAGCAACCCAGCATCCTCTACCGGGAGGGTGGAACGCTTAGACGTGGAGGCAACCGCCGCGTCCACCTTCGGAATCTTGGACCACGTAGCTAAGTCCTCATCATCGAAGGGATATCTCCGCTTGGAAGATGAAGGAAGAGCCCCCCGTCTGTCCTGCTTATCCCATTCCCGATAAACCAGATCTTTTAGGGCCGCCACCACCGGGATAGCACGCCTCTTCTTTTCCGAGAGGCCGGTGAACATGATATCCTGCGCTGAACGAGATTCCCTCGAATCAGGCACTTCCATCGTGTGGCGGATGGACTTGACAAGGTTATCCACACTGTCCAGGGGAAAACAGGACTTTCCCTCATCATCCGAAGAGGAAGAAGAAGCAGGAGAGGCTGATGGGGACCGGAAGACCCCCTGAGACCTAACCGGGCTACCCTCTGGGGAGGACACACTAGGAGACACAGGCTTCCTAGCCCTGGAGGAACATGGCCGAGAATGAGCCACCTCGCTGAAGGACAACAACTCCTCCCGGATCATAGAGCGAATGTCCGCCGTCTTAACAGAGGACTCCTCCTGCAAAGTCTGATTAATACAGGCCTGACACAGACGCTTCACATATGTCTCGGGAAGAGGCTGCGTACACAAAGCGCATTCTTTATGCTTCAGCTTTTTACCCTTCTTAGCCGGCTCAGGAGGTGTAGGACCAGCCTGTGATGGTTGACCAGCCTTAGTCCGGTCACTTCTGTCAGCAGACCCAGCCTCCTTGCTGCGCCCACTGCCACCACGAGTCTTGCTGGATGGCTGCACATCAGTGTCAGGCTGCTGCAGCCCTCCTGCCCCAGGAGACGACATCATAGGGATCAGAACATCAGCGGCGCTGCTGCCGCACTGCCTATTATCTCCCGCGCTGGGGCCACCTCCCCGGCCGCCCGGAAGCACAGCCGCAGTACTTCCGGGTCAGAAGCGCTTCAGGCTACTGCGCAGGCGCGGCCCGGAAGCCGGCGCAGCGATTTAGAAAGGCGGCCGAACGCCGCGGCCGCAGTCTCCCCACACTCCCCAGGAGAGCCCGGACTCCACCGCGCCGACACCCCGCCCCAGAACCGGGAGACACGGACCCGCCCGCCACCGGGCACGGCCCCCGTCCCCCGCGAACGGCGGCAAAATGACCGCGCCATAGAGCCACAGCCCCCCAGGAAGTGCAGGCACCGCAACCGCCGGAGACAGCCAGCTATTTAGCCCGTCATGCTACATACCTCAGGGCCCCCTGGCTGCCCCTGGAGACCACCATGGATGAATGCAGCTTGTCCAGACTGCACCGCGCTCCCACGAGTCAGGGTGGAAATCCAGCGCTGACATCGTGACATCCCAGTCAGACGAGGGGAGAGCCGGAAACCGGACTTCCCGACGCTGCTTCTGGAGTTCCAGGCCCTGCCGTTCGCAAAGATACCGCACAGAGGCTGATTGAACCCAGGTAAGCCTTTTTGCTGCAGGTTCCCCTCAGGACAGGAAACCAAACTGAGGGAGCGAGGGGGACCGCCCCTTTTTATCTGTAGGTTTCCTGTCCTGGTGGGCGGATCCCCTCTCTCATGTGGGTGCTGTCGTGGCGAGAAGAAAACTAGGATTGCCTTTGACTTGCATTGGTCTGATTACTGTGCGAGTAATCGCTGGGAAACTCGCAAAGTAACTGTTGTTACTTTGCGAGCCGAGTCCAGCTGTCTTCTCTGTGCAGGCTGCCGCAGCTCCAGGGTCCTAGAGCCCGCCTGCTCACAGAGATGATGTAGCAGAGCTGCTATTGTTCTCAGTCTGCTCATTCCCTGTGCATAGACATCTATATCTATGCACAGGGGATGTAGCAGAGAGGACATCGCGTTTTGGACTACGTCGGACGGAAGTGGATTTTTTTAATTAAAGATGGAGTCCCTAATGGCTTTTTTTTTTATTTCTAATAAAAAATTTTCTCTGTGTTGTGTTTTTTTAACCCTTTATTGGAGATTCTTAGTGGCTGGGTCAAACGTGGCCTGACATTAAGAATCTCGGCTTAATACCAGCTTGTATAACAAAGCTGGTATTAACCCCTTTATTACCCAGCGTGCCACCGCCACCAGGGCCGCTGGAAGAGCGGGGTTCAGCGCCAGAGGATGGCGCTTCAATGAACGCGCCATCTTCTGGGGCGGCTGCGGGCTGCAATTTGCAGCGGGGGGTGCCCAGAAAGCTTGGGCCTCCCTGCGCTGCGGATTCCAGCCCCCAGCTGCTTAGCTGTACCTGGCTAGACATAGAAATTGCGCGGAGCCCCACGCATTTTTTTTTTATTATTTCATGAAATTCATGAAATAATTTAAAAAAAGGGCTCCCCTATATTCTTGTGTCCGGCCAGGTATAAATATGCACCTGGAGGTTGGGGGCAGCCCGTCGCTGCCTGCTGGATCCGGCTGGTTCCAGAAATACGGCGAAGCCCACGTGAAATGTTTTTCTGACAAATCCATAAAACAATGTAAATAAAAGGGACTCCATCTTTATTAACCCCTGGACCATGGGCGAGGGGTTAATAAAGAGGCAGTCCCTTTTTTAGGATTGTTTTATTGATTTTTCAGAAAAAAAATTACATGGTCTTCGCCGTATTTCTGGAACCAGCCGGATCCAGCAGGCAGCAACGGGCTGCCCCCAACCCCCAGGTGCCTATTTGTACCTGGCCAGACACAAGAATATAGGGGAGCCCTTTTTTTTTTATTATTTCATGAATTTCATTAAATAATTAAAAAAAATGCGTGGGGCTCCGCGCAATTTCTATGTCTAGCCAGGTACAGCTAAGCAGCTGGGGGCTGGAATCCGCAGCGCAGGGAGGCCCAAGCTTTCTGGGCACCCCCCGCTGCAAATTGCAGCCCGCAGCCGCCCCAGAAGATGGCGCGTTCATTGAAGCGCCATCCTCTGGCGCTGAACCCCGCTCATCCAGCAGCCCTGGTGGCGGTGGCACGCTGGGTAATAAAGAGGTTAGGGCCAGCTTTGTATTATCAGCTGGCCCTAAGCCCGAAATTTATGGCGGTCATGCCAATATTAGACATGACCGCCATGAATTTCTATTAAATTGTTTTAAAAAAAACACAACACAGAGAAAAATTTTTATTAGAAATAAAAAAAAAGCCATTAGGGACTCCATCTTTAATTAAAAAAATCCTCTTCCGTCCGACGCAGTCCAAAACGCAATGTCCTCTCTGCTACATCCCCTGTGCATAGATATAGATGTCTATGCACAGGGAATGAGCAGACTGAGAACAATCTCAGCTCTGCTACATCAGGCAGCAGGCGGGCTCTAGGACGCTGGAGCTGCGGCAGCCTGCACACAGAGCAGACAGCAGGACTCTTATTTGTGCGAGTTTCCCAGCGATTACTTGCACAGTAAACGAGTCCAATGCAAATCAATGGCAGAGACTCTGACAAAACTAGGATTGCTTCAGGCTGAAGCTTCCGAGACACATCTGTGATTTGTAAATTGCACACTACTCGCTATTACTCGCTTCCCCATTCATTAACATTGGACTCGCTAGACTCGCAACGAGTAGCGAGTCCCGGGCTCAGACTCGCTAGAGTCAAGCAATTCCGAGTAATTTAGGATTCGCCCATCCCTAGGTGAGAGTTCTCCACGAGTGTATGGTAGCCTTTAACATTGGTTCTTTAGGTAATTTCTTGGTCTTGTCGCATAAATAAGCGAGTAGTGTCCATTGGAGATCTCTCGAGTGATTAAGTGCTTTCTCTATCTCCATCCATCTCGGCTTCTCTTCTTCTCTTCCCCACCAATTTTGGCTAAGTCTGATAAGTGCTGAATTATAGTAAGCTGAGATGTTAGGCACTGCTAGACCTCCGTGTAGTTTACTTTTTTCTAAAATAGAGAGAGAGGTTCTGGGTTTTTTCCCCCCAAATAAAGTTAGATAATTGAGCTTGAATTTTTTTGCACCTAGCTGAGTTAAGCTGAAGGGGGACTGAACGAAAAATGTAAAGTATTTTGGGCAGTAAATAATTTGTACGCCTCTATTTTGCCTAAACACGTTAGTTCAGTTTTGGAAATGTTAGCTAGGTCCATTTGAAGAGCTTTATACAGCTTTCCTAGATTTGCATCATATATTTTGGAAGTGGGTTTAGTGACTATGATTCCTAAGTAGTCTAGATACTTTTTATCCCAATCCAGGAAATCATCTGATCTGTGAGGTTATAGCTGAGTACTTGTGTTTTGGCAATGTTGATTTTGTATTGGGAAATCACGGCAAATTCATTCATGAGTAAGAGAAGGTCCCGCATAGACGTCACTGGATTTGTGAGGGTTAGTATTATATCGTCAGCGAACAAACTGATTTTATATGATTCTTGATTCAGGGAAATACCAGAAATTGACGGGCTAGATCTTACCTTTTCTGCTAACGGCTCAATAAATAAATTGAAAAGGGAAGGCGAGAGGGGGCAGCCTTGTCTTGTTCCATTTGTCAACAAGAAAGGGGCGGACATATGATTATTAGTAAGGAGCCTTGCTGATGGTGTGGTGTATAAAGCTTGAATGGAATTGAATATGGGTCCTGAAAGTCCAAATTTATGCAATACCTCAAACAGGTATCCCAGTGGACTCTGTCAAATGCTTTTTCTGCGTCGACAGAGACCACTATCATAGGGGCTTTCGAGAGCTCAGCATACGCTGTCAAGTTTAAGAGTCTTCTTGTCGCATCTGTTGAATTCCTTTTTTGAGTGAATCCAGTCTGATCTTAGTGGATCAAGGTCGGGATCACTTTTTGCATTCTAAAATTAATCGCTTTTGATATAATTTTAATATCTGTGTTCAGGAGGGAGATGGGGCTATAATTAGAAACTAAGTCTTTGTCCCCTTTATTTTTGGGAATAACTGTTATAAGCGCTTGGAGCATCTCATGTGGGATCGGCTGGCTACCATCAGAAAAGGAGTTAATTAGTTTAGTGATGTAAGGGGTGAGTAAATGTTCGCACGCTAAAAAATATTCGTTCTGAAGACCATCGGGTCCTGGGGATTTGTTCTTTTTAAGTTTACGTATAATATCTTTTATTTCCTGCTCAGTATAAGGTTGGTTGAGTTTGTTTAGATCCTCCTCTGAGATCGTAGGAAGCGTGACTGAGTCTAGGAAGGATTTGATATTTTGTGTTGTGGGTTGAGGTTCTGAGCGATCATCTTTGAGGTTGTATAGGCCTTTATAATATTCAACCAAGGCATTAGATATTTCTAATGGGGTTTTTTTAACGTGGTTTTGTTTGTTTTTGATTTGATATATACTGGTTTTTGATCTATGGATTTTGATCAAATTGGCGAAGGTTTTAGATGGTTTATTCATATTTGAGTAGAAATTTGATTTGGATATTCGGGCCAATTTATCATAGTCGGATAAGAGGAGGGATTTAAGTTGTACCCGAAGCTCAAGTAGATCTTTATGTTTGCTTTCAGAGGGGTTTGTTACCATTTCCTCCTCCAACAAGGCAATTTGTCGAGTAAGTTTTTTAGTATTAGCTAATTGAGCTTTTTTATGTTTCGTGTTCAGATATATCAGATTACCTCTTATGGTCGCTTTGTGGGCAGTCCATAGGGTGGACAAGGAAATATCTGTAGTATTGTTTTCTTGAAAATATAATTTAAGTGAATCTTGGATTTCAGATTTATATTGTGGGTGGGTAAATAGATATGAATTAGCTCTCCACGGAGAAAGAGAGTTGAAGGGAGGGCTGTTAAAAATCTCAAAGAGGATGGGAGAGTGTTCTGACCACGTTCTTGGTAGAATGGATATAGTTTTAAATTTTGACAGTGAGTGTATGTTTGTTAGTACCAAATCGATTCTGGAAAATGATTTATGGACGTTAAAATAGTGAGTAAACTCTAAAGAGGAGGTATGTAAACATCTAAATACGTCAAAGAACTCCTCCTTTTGTAAAAGTGGGTCCAATTTTGTATTCAGATTCCTTGATTTATTAGACGAATCTAAAATGGGGTTCGGGACAGGATTGAAGTCGCCAAATATCAGAAGCATCCCTTTCTGTTTTTCATGTATTAGGGTAAAGAGACGTTTAAGGAAGGTAATTTGGCCATTGTTAGGGGTGTAAACGTTTACAAGAGTGTGGATTACTTCGTTAACCCTACAGATCAGGATTATGTACCTGCCCTCGTCGTCTTTGATCAGCTCAATTTCCTCAAACTTCAGCGTCCCTTTTATGATTATTGCTACTCCCGCTTTCTTTTTGGAATTAGATGAAAAGTATACATGAGGGAATCTATTATTACTAAATTTGGGAGGATTCTGTTGAGGGAATCTAGTCTCCTAAATTCCAGCTATGTCAACGTGGTTCGAGTTTAGCTCCTTCCATACACTAAATCGTTTTTGTGGTGAATTTAGACCATTTGCGTTTAGGGACAGGAGTTTCATCATTACGGCGTCAGTTAAGCAGTTAAATTGAGATGCTGGTCAAGAAGGGGGGGGGGTGAGGAGGAGAAATTAGGATGGAAAACAGAGGAGGAGGGGTAGTTAAGGTGGGTTCAACAAACTTTAGAAAAAAAAAAAAAAAAATATATAAGTTCGACCAACGGTCGTGTTGTGGAGGAAGAGTTCCAAGGAACTATTGTAGGTCTTCCTCTTGGGCTAACGGTAGGGCCTATGGTGCAATATTTCTAACCTAATAGTAAATCATTTGACAGTTATTCTTTTATATGTAGATGTTTGAGGAGTTTCAAGCCTTCCATGGGATCCTCAATGGTGATTTGCTTCTGTTTGTGATGAAATGTGAGAGAGGTGGTTGGTCGGCCCCATCTATAGGTAATCTGTTGTTTTCTTAGAACCTCTGTGACTGGCCTTAGAAGTCTTCTTATAGTGGCAGTTTCTTTTGAGATGTCAGAGAAGATTTTTAAAGATTCATAAGGAACCAGTAGGGAAGCATGTTGACTAGTGTAGTTATTTATTTTATCTTTCGTCTGGAAAAACGTAAATTTAACAATAACATCACGAGGGGTGTCTTTAGGTATGCGTAGGGGTTTGGGGAGTCTGTGCGCCCTCTCAATTGATAATTCTATATCCGGTAAGGACGGGATCAGCTTTCTGGTCATATTTTTGACAAAGGGAATTAGCTTATGTGTTTTTGTTTGTTCTGATATTCCTCTAATTTTTAAGTTGGATCTACGGTCACGGTCCTCCCTATCTATAATCTTATCTGTAAGGTGCTTAATTTCATCTTTAGCTTTTGTTAGCTCTGAGCAGCATGTTTTAAGCTCTTTCTTTAGATTTCCTACATCTGTTTCGGTTGTGTCTAGTCGTGAATTAATGGTGTTGATCGAAGATTTAATTTCTGCAAATTGCTCCCTCATTTCTTCCTTAAGGGAAGAGAAAAGTTGGAGAAGGAAGTTCTTGTCTGGAATTTGAGTTTGGTCCAGGATAAAGTTGGGGTCATTATTAGCTTGTGTGACCTTAATCCTCTGCCTCGCAGGACTTCTACATTGCAATTGGATCTCATCTTGTGTAGGAGGATTAGGATTTTGGCGTAAGGGTGAATCCATCTCTTTTCTTTTGGAACTATGATGAGTGGATTCGTATATAATTGAGTCGTCGCAGGACTCATGGGTTTCAGGTGTAGGTGAACTTTTCGTGTGTTTGTCTCTTCCTTTCGGGTTTTTACCTGGACTATGTGCCATAGTTAGTATCTTGCTCTTAGAGCTTAATTGATGTGCATCCATTGTTTTTTCGTTAGATGGAATGGTGGAAGAGGGTCTGGTTTTGGAGGGCATTAGATTTCGGGAAACTAGGGTGTAACAGTGAGGTCTGATGTTTAGTTGGGTTTAATTTCACTGACCTTGAGGTACTAGGTTGTTCACAAGTTCAATGACTCTGGGTGGAGAGGCTACTTCTGGAGTTCAAGGGGTGGAGAAAGTACGTATCTAGGACTTCAGAACAGCCTTATATTGCTGCCCTCAGTAGCTTGGGTCAACGTCGCTGAAGTGCTTTGGTGGCAAGAGAACCCCACTGTAAGCAGTAATGATCCTCTGGTCCTTATGACGTGCTGTCAATTATTTGTCATACAGCAGCTTTTGTGACTGTGTGCACTAGTCCTTCTAATGTAGATTTCAGTGAGTAGCTTATGTCCTTATAGAGTTTTTTGTGTGTTGCAGGGCTACGATTTTTTTCTTTTTTGTGTGAGAGATCTCTGATTGGTAAGATCCCTTGCCTGCCTGGAGACAGTTCAGTTCAGCTCTACAATATAGAGACTGCTGTTCATACACAATGTTTAGACTGAAGGTGTCACACTTTTATGCTCTGCTCGACATCTGCATCTTTGTCTGTGTAGGAGAGAACTAGAAAGGGCTTCAGGCTCTAAGAGTCTGTATCTTTGTCTCCTGAACTCAGTGGTTCACCTCTGTAGCAAGGACTTCCTACATATAGTATGTCAACTAGTCTTTAAATGTCTGTAAATTCCTTATCTGCAGGATACCCTTGTAGTGGGCTTATCTGTGAGGTAATTAAGTATAATGTGTCAACAAAGGAGCCTCAGATTATCACTGTTCTTTTGTGCTCTGCAGACTTTCTTATGGCGAATGGTGTCAGCTTCTAGTGTTATAGCACTTGAGTGCCAACAGATTTTTGACTTCAGACAGTTAATACTGATAGATTTACTTTACAGCAACTTCAACTTGTTAGCTAATAGCTTTATGAGGCTGCGTCACAGTATGGGGCTTTGTTTCAGCAGCGTGGACCTCTTTCTGCTCCAGAGATCACTCCGCCCCTCATACCTGCTGTTAATTAAGTAGTGCAATGAAGAGGTTACGAATCAGTCCTGTCAAAATTCTCAAATGGATGATCTTGTCCTATGCTTTATAGCATGATGCAAAGATTGCTAATGTTCTATCGGTAAATTTAGTTTTGCCATATTAAAATGCTTTCAATCGAATCTGACTCTCTTAGAAGAGTATGATAGTATCCTTCTTGAACAGCAGAAAAAGTAAAATTAAAACATCAAAATTGAAAGTCAAAGCAATGCATGCTTTGCACATCCCATTGACTGTATTGTTAATGCATTACCTTAAATATAGAGTCAGGTTGTGTGCCCGTGAACATAGAAACCAGATGTTGGCATCTGATGAGGACTTTGACTAGTCTTTGATTTATCGCTGAAGATTGTATATCGGCCTTTGCCAAAATTTACTTAATTCCCACAGTGGACATTACCTAGAGTTAAACTAGCTCAAACTCTATCAGAAATGAATGCAATGATTCAGTCCTGTCAAAATTCTCAAATGGATTATCTTGTCCTATCCTTTATAGCATGATGCAAAGATTGCTAATGTTCTATCGGTAAATATAGTTTTGCCATATTAAAATGCTTTCAATCGAATCTGACTCTCTTAGAAGAGTATGATAGCATCCTTCTTGAACAGCAGAAAAAGTAAAATTAAAACAACATCAAAATTGAAAGTCAAAGCAATGCATGCTTTGCACATCCCATTGACTGTATTGTTAATGCATTACCTTAAATATAGAGTCAGGTTGTGTGCCCGGAAACATAGAAACATGATGTTGGCATTTGATGAGGACTTTGACTAGTCTTTGCTTTATCGCTGAAGATTGTATATCGGCCTTTGCCAAAAGTTACTTAATTCCCACAGTGGACATTACCTAGAGTTAAACTAGCTCAAACTCTATCAGAAATGAATGCAATGCTTAGGTTTCAGTATTAGAACATCAATCTTTTCATTTTTGCTGAACATTATATGTCATGTCAGTGTTGAAGTTTTGAACGTTGATTTATCTCCGATAGCTTTGCTTCAATTTATGGCTAGACATTAAAGGATATGAGATATTGTACACGTAGCCAGATTCCAAAATCTAAGCATTGTCAGCATGGCTCTGTGGCTTAGTTGGGTAAAGCGCCTGTCTCATAAACAGAAGATCCTGAGTTCAAATCTCAGCAGAGCCTTCTTTACCTCTTTGTGGGTTGGAAGTTTCTTTATTTAAGGTTATCTTTCACTAGTGTACAACACCAAAATAGCCTTTCCTACAGCTCTCAGATAGTGCAATGAAGAGGTTATGAAACTGTCCAGTCAAAGTGCTCACATGGAAGCTCTTGTCCTATGCTTTATAGCATGTAGCAAGATTGCTAATGTTTAGTGTTGAGCGAGCATGCTCGCCACTACTCGGTACTCGCACGAGTATCACTGTACTCGGGCGACTCGCCGAGCACCGAGTAATCTCGCGATACTCGTGCTGTGCTCGTGGTCGTCATCTCTCCATGTTGGCGCTCTTTTGAGAGCCAGCCCACGTGCAGGGATTGGCTGACAGACCACTGCAATGCCACAGCCCTGTTAGTTGTGGCATAGCAGTGATTGGCCGCCCTGCACAGCGTGACCGAGCCTTTATAACTCCCGGCGCGCTGTGCTCGGCACACAGCCATCCAGACAGTGAGTGTAGGGAGAGTGTCTGCTGCTGATTAGGGACAGATTTGCGGCCCTCATAGGTAGATCCGGATCAGGGCTGCAAACTGCTGCTGACCACAACAGTCCTTCTCAGGACTAATCTAGGAGGACATAGGCAGGGTGATCCAGATCGGAGTCCAAGATTTCCAGTGACCAGAACAGTCCTTCTCAGCACTAATCTAGGAGGATATAGGCAGGGTGATACAGATTGGAATCCAAGCTTTTCTGTGACCATTAGAGTCACCACACTCTTGTACTTAGTACCTTAATACAGGTTAGGGACTAAAATCCTCTCTTCAAACCATTACAGTCACCAGACAGGTGTACGTACTACCTTAATACAGGTTAGGGAACTAAAATCCTAACTCTTGTCATCAAAACAGTCACCAGACAGGTGTACGTACTACCTTAATACAGGTTAGGGACTAAAATCCTCTCTTCAAACCATTACAGTCACCAGACAGGTGTACGTACTAACTTAATACAGGTTAGGGAACTAAAATCCTAACTCTTCTCATCAAAACAGTCACCAGACAGGTGTACGTACTACCTTAATACAGGTTAGGGACTAAAATCCTCTCTTCAAACCATTACAGTCACCAGACAGGTGTACGTACTACCTTAATACAGGTTAGGGAACTAAAATCCTAACTCTTGTCATCTCAACAGTCACCACACTGTTGTACGTCATACATTTCTACAGGTTAGGGAACTAAAATCCTAACTCTTGTCATCTCAACAGTCACCACACTGTTGTACGTCATACCTTTCTACAGGTTAGGGAACTAAAATCCTAACTCTTGTCATCTCAACAGTCACCAGACAGGTGTACGTAGTACCTTAATACAGGTTAGGGAACTAAAATCCTAATCTCCTGTGATCTGACCAGTCACCAGACTGGTGTACGTCATACCTTGATACAGGTTAGAGACTAAAATCCTAATCTCCTGTGATCTGAACAGTCACCAGACTGGTGTACGTCATACCTTGATACAGGTTAGGGACTAAAATCCTCTCCTGAGACTGTTGTCGCTGTATACAAGCAAAATGCGCAAGGGCGTTGGCAAGGAACAAGGAGGTGAACGTGATGGTGGTGCAGGCAGAGGCCGAGGTCGTGTGCAAGCACTAATTTCGCAACAAGAAAGTGGCACATCTACTCGCTCACACGTCCTGTCCCAAATTGTTGGGGCCCGCTGCAGTACTACGCTCTTGAACCAACACTAGTGTCAACAGCTTGTTATTTGGATAGCGGATAATGCTTCAAGTCTGATTGGCACCTCCACAAACACCCTGTCTTCCACACGGTCAATTGTCAGTAGCCGTGATACTGCACCGCACATTTCCCAACCTGATCCTCCTTCCTACCAACTGGCTGAGTGCACGTCCACGGACATTACTGATCCCACACTTGGACACTCGGAAGTCCAGAAGTGTGTACCCATGGGTCAGTGGAGGTACATGGCAAATTCCCATTACAAAATTTAAATTCAGTTGTCATTTGTTGGTGGTGTGGTGAAGTCTGGCCCAATCCAACCCTTGTTCATCTTGATCTCAGTCAGCCTGTCAGCATTTTCAGTTGACAGGCGGTTGCGTTTATCAGTAATGATTCCACCTGCGGCACTGAAAACACGCTGTGACAAAATGCTAGCGGCAGGGCAGGCCAGGACTTCCAAGGCGTAGAGAGCCAATTCATGCCACGTGTCCAGCTTGGAGACCCAATAATTGTAAGGCACAGAGGAATCTCGCAGTACAGTTGTTCGATCGGCAAGGTACTCCTTCAGCATCTGACCAAACTTAGCATTTCTTGTGTCACTACCCCGCACCTCAGGGGCTGTGGTACGCGAGGGGCTGAGAAAACTGTCCCACCTCGTAAAGACTGTTCCCCTACCTTTGGCGGATTGGACTTGTGCCCCTCTCGGCCGTACGCCTTGGTTGTCCACCGATTCCTGACCTATGCCGCTAGCGTTTTGTGAGGGGAATGATTTGCCTACTTCCGTGACTATGGCCTTCTGGAACTGCTGCGTTTTGGCTGACCTCTCCGCCTCAGGAATGACAGACAAAGTTCTCCTTGTACCGTGGGTCTAACAGTGTTGCCAACCAGTACAGATTGTCGGCCAAGATGTTCTGAACGCGAGGGTCACGAGGCAGGCAGCTTACCATAAAGTCAGCCATGTGCGCCAGACTCTTAACAGCCATCACTTTAGTATCCAGACCAACACGATGACTGAACATGCTGTCCTCCTCCTCCTCCTCCTCATCTCCCCTGTCCTCTGGCCAGCCACGCTGAATCGAGGGTATGACTGGTGTGCATGTCATATCCTCAATTTGGCCAGAGAGTTGCTCCATGTCTTCATCCTCCTCCTCCTCGTCATAGTCCTCCACTGCACGTTGTGATGAGATGAGGCTAGACTCTGAGCAAGAAACAGTAGTGGGTGTGGGTGAAAACACAAAGTCATCGAGCTCGGCCTGCAATGCAT
Source organism: Allobates femoralis (assembly GCA_033576535.1). Taxonomy (NCBI): domain Eukaryota; kingdom Metazoa; phylum Chordata; class Amphibia; order Anura; family Aromobatidae; genus Allobates; species Allobates femoralis. Next base: position 155,282,457 of record JARQOC010000011.1, on the reverse strand, counting down.
CCTCTTTGTTTTTCAGCAGAGACCGTTTTAGAAGGCAGAGTAGTGGTATGGTGACGCTAATAATGGAGTCATCGCCGCTCACCATCTGGGTGGAGTCCTCAAAGTTTTGGAGGACGGTACATAGGTCGGACATCCATCTCCACTCCTCAGGTGTTATGTGTGGAGTTTGAACCATTTCCCGACGGCTTAGGTGATGCAGGTAGTCAACAACTGCCCTCTTCTGCTCACATATCCTGACCAACATGTGCAGAGTTGAATTCCAACGCGTGGGGACATCACACACCAGTCTGTGGGCCGTAAGACGCTAAAGGCGCTGAAATCCGCCAAGGTCGGCTGAAGCAGCAGGTGACTTGCGGAAATGTGCAGACAGACGGCGAACTTTTACCAGCAGTTCAGATAGCTCTGGGTATGACTTTACAAACCTCTGAACCACCAGGTTGAGCACGTGGGCCACGCATGGAACATGCGTCAGCTGGCCTCGCCTCAAAGCTGACACCAAGTTCCGTCCATTGTCACACACGACCTTTCCTGGCTTTAGGTTCAGAGGTGTGAGCCAGTGATCTGCCTGCTGTTTCAGAGCTGTCCACACCTCTTCTGCATTGTGGGGTTTGTCACCTATGCAGACTAGCTTCAGCACAGCCTGTTGCCGCTTCGCAGAGGCAGTGCTTCCAGCTTGGGACTGGTGTGGAGGGTACAGTGGATGAGGATGAGCAGGAGGAGGAGGAGGCTGAAGAGCATGACATTCCGGAGCTGTAGAGTGTCGGTGAAACCCTGACAGAGGTAGGGCCTGCTATCCTTGGTGTGGGAAGGACGTGTTCCGTCCCTCGATCAGACTGTGTCAGAGCCTCCACAATATTAACCCAGTGTTTTGTCAAGGAGATGTAGCGGCCTTGCCCACAAGCACTTGTCCACGTGTCTGTGGTTATACACTTCAGCCCCTGACCTTACCCCTGAGGTATTAAAGAACAGCAATGACTGTCTAGCTGCAATTTCCAATATCATGTCCACTCTCTATTTGAAACTAAACCTTTCCAAAACTGAACTTCTTCTGCTCCCCCCATCCACTAACCTCCCTAAATCGGACATCTCTCTCTCAGTTTGTGGCACCACGATAATGCCTAGGCAGCAGGCTCGTTGTCTGGGTGTTATGTTTCACACCGATATCTCCTTCTCCTCCCACACACAATGTCTCGTCCGCTCATGTCAATTACACTTGAAGAATATCTCCAGAGTCCGTCCCTTTCTCACCCTGTAAACAACAAAAACCCTCACCGTGGCCCTAATCCATTACCGCCTTGACTATTGCAATTCTCTATTAAGCGGCCTCCCCCTCACCAGAGTTTATCCTCTCCAGTCCATCCTTAATGCAGCAGCCAGGATCACCCATCTGGCCAATCGTTACTCAGATGCCTCTGCTCTGTGCCAGTCATTGCACTGGCTGCCCGTATACTACAGCATCAAATTCAAATTGCTTCTTATCACCCACAAAGCTATTCACAGTGCAGCACCCCCCTACCTCTCCTCCCTCATCTCTGTCTATCACCCCACTCGCGCTCTACGTTCCTCAAATGACCTTCGACTGACATCGGTAATAATCCCATCCTCCCACTCCCGGCTCCAAGACTTCTCCAGAGCTGCACCAAACCTCTGGAATGCTTTACCAAAAGAAATCAGGACTATCCACAACTTGCATGGCTTCAGACGATCCCTAAAAACGCATCTTTTTAAGGCGGCCTATCATACTCCCTAATAGAAGTCCTTTGTACTGTAGATAGTGGCCTATCCCTCTGGACATTACTCTTCTACAAACTCCACCAAACCAAAAAGGTCTACACAGACTGTATAATGACCATCCATGTAAGCTTAGTTCTATGCCCCATTTCCTCGAGATGCCTGGACCATCAGTGCAATAAGCCCCTGTACCTTGTGCAACCCCTATCCCGTTGTAGATTGTAAGCTCTTTTGAGCAGGTTTACCTTCATTTCTTGCTTTATTTTTTGTATTTTCTTTTTTACATTGATTCTATGCCTATTGTTTTGTATCCAATTATTCTACTGTATTTGTTCTCTACTGTAATTACTTACTGTATTATATTTTCTGTACTCTAACTCTACATTGTAAAGCGCTGCGTAATATGTTGGCGCTATATAAATAAAGCTGTATTATTATTATTATTAGGTGGACTTTGGCTGAAACAGCGTTGTTCAGGGCACGTGTGATGCTGTTGGACACGTGGTTATGCAATGCGGGGACGGCACATCTGGAGAAATAGTGGCGGCTGGGGACCGAGTAACGTGGGACAGCAGCCGCCATCAGGTCGCAGAATGCTTCCGTCTACACCAGCCGGAAAGGCAACATTTGTAGCGCAATGAGTCGCGAAATGTGATCATTCAGGACTGTGGCATGTGGGGCGTTGGCAGCGTATTTGCGCCTCCGTTCAAATGTTTGCTGAATGGATAATTGAACACTGCGCTGGGACAAGGACGTGCTTGATGGTGGCAACTTCAGGTGCAGGGCCGGAGGCTTGTTCGCGGCCAGCATGGACAGGGGATTGGCTCGCACGCACAACAGGCAAAGACGTAGCAGTGACATCAGCAAGCACCGCTCCTCGACTCTGTTGTACTTTCCACAAAGTCGGGTGCTTGGCTGACATGTGCCTGATCATGCTGGTGGTGGTCAGGCTGCTACTTTTCGTACCCCTGCTGATGCTGGCATGGCAGGTGTTGCAAATGGCCTTTTTAGAGTCATCTGGAGCCAACTGAAAATACCGCCAGACTCGGGAAGACCTAACATTTGCACAGGCACCTTGTGTCGTGTTGTTGTTCCGGGGAACGGTTGCCTGCCTTATGCCTGCGTACCCGACCCTGCGTCGTACTGCCTGTTGGGATGCTATGCCTCCCTCCCCCTGTGCACTGCTGTCCTCGCTCTGCATATACTCCTGCCAGGTTGGGTCAGCTACTGGATCATCCACCACGTCGTCTTCCTATTCCTTGGCTAATCGCTGGACTGCTCCTCCTTCTCCTCATGTGCCACCATGATGACCGTTACAATAATTTGGCTGTTGTTTCAGGTATACCCCCAGTGGTAAATTTTTTATGCCCATTCTTTTTGAATGGGCATTACAAAGACAGGATACCCGCATATTTTCAATGTGAAAAATTTTGAGTTTTGAGGCCCTCCTGCACGTCTCTATCCAGGGACAATGTGGAGCCTCCTAATTTTTGGCTGCCCTGGCCAAAGGCCTAGGCTAAAATACACCCACTTGAGGGTTACAGGCCCTACTACAACTCTGTAAGCATGGGTCATTGTTGAACCTCCCAATTTTTGGCTGCCCTGACCAAAGGGCTATACTAAAATACACCCACTTGAGGGTTACAGGCCCTCCTGCACATCTCTATCCAGGGACAAAGAGGAGCCTCCCAATTTTTGGCTGCCCTGACCAAAGGGCTATACTAAAATACACCCACTTGAGGGTTACAGGCCCTACTACATGTCTGTAAGCATGGGTCATTGTTGAACCGCCCAATTTTTGGCTGCCCTGACCAAAGGGCTATACTAAAATACACCCACTTGAGGGTTACAGGCCCTACTACATGTCTGTAAGCATGGGTCATTGTTGAACCTCCCAATTTTTGGCTGCCCTGCCCAAAGGGCTATACTAAAATACACCCACTTGAGGGTTACAGGCCCTCCTGCACATCTCTATCCAGGGACAAAGAGGAGCCTCCCAATTTTTGGCTGCCCTGACCAAAGGGCTATACTAAAATACACCCACTTGAGGGTTACAGGCCCTACTACATGTCTGTAAGCATGGGTCATTGTTGAACCTCCCAATTTTTGGCTGCCCTGACCAAAGGGCTATACTAAAATACACCCACTTGAGGGTTACAGGCCCTCCTGTACATCTCTATCCAGGGACAAAGAGGAGCCTCCCAATTTTTGGCTGCCCTGACAAAGGGCTATACTAAAATACACCCACTTGAGGGTTACAGGCCCTACTACATGTCTGTAAGCATGGGTCATTGTTGAACCTCCCAATTTTTGGCTGCCCTGACCAAAGGGCTATACTAAAATACACCCACTTGAGGGTTACAGGCCCTCCTGCACATCTCTATCCAGGGACAAAGAGGAGCCTCCCAATTTTTGGCTGCCCTGACCAAAGGGCTATACTAAAATACACCCACTTGAGGGTTACAGGCCCTACTACATGTCTGTAAGCATGGGTCATTGTTGAACCTCCCAATTTTTGGCTGCCCTGACCAAAGGGCTATACTAAAATACACCCACTTGAGGGTTACAGGCCCTCCTGCACATCTCTATCCAGGGACAGAGGAGCCTCCCAATTTTTAGCTGCCCTGACCAAAGGGCTATACTAAAATACACCCACTTGAGGGTTACAGGCCCTACTACATGTCTGTAAGCATGGGTCATTGTTGAACCTCCCAATTTTTGGCTGACCTGACCAAAGGGCTATACTAAAATACACCCAGTTCTTGTTTACAGGCCATCCTGCATGTCTGTATCCAGGGGCATTGGTGAACCTCCCAATTTTTGACTGCCCTTGCAAAGGAAGATACTACAATAGACCCAGTTCCTCAAAATGGGCACTTTATTTGTAGACAGGGCTTCATGTACGTCTCTTGTCAGGGTCATCGGAGTGTCGCACAATGTTTTCACGTAAAATATTTTATGTAATCACAAAAAGTGACATACACCAGCTGTATCTCACTATTGGGTATGTGCCCTTAACATTTCCACCCTAAATATTCATTTTGGTGTCATTTTGGAAGGTTTTCTGGAGACTCCGTAAAATTGGCGTGAAACTCGGACAACATTGTTCACAGCTGTGACTTTTGAGTGAGAAATGCTTCCAGGGGTCTTCCCCATGGTGTTGCCATGTCATTTCAGCACTCTTCTGAGACTTTTGTGACATTTCTAGGGTTTTTCCAGGCAGCCGGCAGTCATTTCATAAAAATACTCGTGTCTCCCATAGGATAACATTGGGCTCGTTACTCGGGCCGAATACACGAGTATCTCGGGACGCTCGGCCCGAGCTTCGAGCACCCGAGCATTTTAGTACTCGCTCATCACTACTAATGTTCTATCAGTAAATATAGTCTTGCCATATTAAAATGCATTCAATCGAATCTGACTCTCTTAGAAGAGTATGATAGCATGCTTCTTGAACAGCAGAAAAAGTAAAATTTAAACAACATCAAAATTGAAAGTTAAAGCAATGCATGCTTTCCACATCCCATTGACTGTATTGTTAATGCATTACCTTAAATATAGTCAGGTTGTGTGCCCGGAAACATAGAAACCAGATGTTGGCATCTGATGAGGACTTTGACTAGTCTTTGTTTTATCGCTGAAGATTGTATATCAGCCTTTGCCAAAATGTACTTAATTCCCACAGTGGACTTTACCTAGAGTTAAACTAGCTCAAACTCTATCAGAAATCAATGCAATGCTTAGGTTTTAGTGTAGAACGTCAATCTTTTAATTTTTGCTGAAGATTATATGTCATATCAGTGTTGAAGTTTTGAATGTTGATTTATCTCCGATAGCTTTGCTTCACTTTTTGGCTAGACATTAAAGGATTTGAGATATGGTAAACGTACCCAGATTCCAAAACATAGGCATGGTCAGCAAGGCTTTGTGCTTAGTTGGGTAAAGCGCCTGTCTTGTAAACAGGAGATCCTGAGTTCAAATCTCAAGAATTCCTACTTTACTTCTTCAAGTGTCTTAATTTAAGGTTATCTTTCACGAGTGTACAATAACAAAATAGCCTTTCCTACAGCTTTCAGATAGTGCAATGAAGATGTTACGAATCAGTCCTGTCAAAATTCTCAAATGGATTATCTTGTCCTATCCTTTATAGCATGATGCAAAGATTGCTAATGTTCTATCGGTAAATATAGTTTTGCCATATTAAAATGCTTTCAATCGAATCTGACTCTCTTAGAAGAGTATGATAGCATCCTTCTTGAACAGCAGAAAAAGTAAAATTAAAACAACATCAAAATTGAAAGTCAAAGCAATGCATGCTTTGCACATCCCATTGACTGTATTGTTAATGCATTTACCTTAAATATAGAGTCAGGTTGTGTGCCCGGAAACATAGAAACCAGATGTTGGCATTTGATGAGGACTTTGACTAGTCTTTGCTTTATCGCTGAAGATTGTATATCGGCCTTTGCCAAAAGTTACTTAATTCCCACAGTGGACATTACCTAGAGTTAAACTAGGTCAAACTCTATCAGAAATGAATGGAAAACTTAGGTTTTAGTATTAGAACATCATCTTTTAATTTTTGCTGATGATTATAAGTCATGTCAGTGTTGAAATTTTGAACGTTGATTTATCTCCGATAGTTTTGCTTCAATTTATGGCTAGACATTAAAGGATATAAGATATTGTACACGTAGCCAGATTCCAAAATCTAACCGTTGTCAGTAAGGCTCTGTGGCTTAGTTGGGTAAAGCGTCTGTCTTGTAAATAGGAGATCCTGAGTTCGAATCTCAGCAGTGCCTTCTTTACCTCTTTGTGGGTTGGAAGTTTCTTTATTTAAGGTTATCTTTCACTAGTGTAAAACACCGAAATAGCCTTTCCTACAGCTCTCAGATAGTGCAATGAAGAGGTTACGCATCTGTCCAGTCAAAGTTCTCAAATGGAAGATCTTGTCCTATGCTTTATAGCATGATGCAAAGATTGCTAATGTTCTATCAGTAAATATAGTTTTGCCATATTAAAATGCTTTCAATTGAATCTGACTCTCTTAGAAGAGTATGATAGCATCCTTCTTGAACAGCAGAAAGAGTAAAATTAAAACAACAACAAAATTGAAAGTCAAAGCAATGCATGCTTTGTACATCCCATTGACTGTATTGTTAATACCTTACCTTAAATATAGAGTCAGGTTGTGTGCCCGGAAACATAGAAACCAGATGTTGGCATCTAATGAGGACTTTGATTAGTCTTTGCTTTATCGCGGATGATTGTATATTGGCCTTTCCCAAAATTTACTTAATTCCCACCGTGGACATTACCTTGAGTTAAACTAGCTCAAACTCTATCAGAAATGAATGCAATGCTTAGGTTTCAGTTAGGGATGGGCGAATCTACTCGCTAGGACTCGTTACTCGGCGAGTAGTAAGGGACTCGCAGGACTCGGTACTCTGCGAGTTTCCCAGCAATTACTCGCACAGTAAACGAGTCCAATGCAAATCAATATCAATCCTAGTTTTGTCAGAGACGCTGACAAAACTAGGATTGCCATTGACTAGCATTAGACTCAGCTACTGTGCCAGTGATAGCAGGGAAACTCGCAAAGTAACTGCTGTTACTTCGCGAGCCGTGTCCAGCTGTCTTCTTTGTGCAGGCTGCCGCAGCTCCAGGGTCCTAGAGCCCACCTGCTCACAGAGATGATGTAGCAGAGCTGCGATTGTTCTCAGTCTGCTCATTCCCTGTGCATAGACATCTATATCTATGCACAGGGGATGTAGCAGAGAGGACATCGCGTTTTGGACTACGTCGCGTTTTGGACTACGGATTTTTTTAATTAAAGATTGAGTCCCTAATGGCTTTTTTTTTTATTTCTAATAAAAAATTTTCTCTGTGTTGTGTTTTTTTAACCCTTTATTGGAGATTCTTAGTGGCTGGGTCAAACGTGGCCTGACATTAAGAATCTCGGGCTTAATACCAGCTTGTATAACAAAGCTGGTATTAACCCCTTTATTACCCAGCGTGCCACCGCCACCAGGGCCGCTGGAAGAGCGGGGTTCAGCGCCAGAGGATGGCGCTTCAATGAACGCGCAATCTTCTGGGGCGGCTGCGGGCTGCAATTTGCAGCGGGGGGGTGCCCAGAAAGCTTGGGCCTCCCTGCGCTGCAGATTCCAGCCCCCAGCTGCTTAGCTGTACCTGGCTAGACATAGAAATTGCGCGGAGCCCCATGCATTTTTTTTTTATTATTTCATGAAATTCATGAAATAATTAGAAAAAAGGGCTCCCCTATATTCTTGTGTCCGGCCAGGTAAAAATAGGCACCTGGGGGTTGGGGGCAGCCCGTCGCTGCCTGCTGGATCCGGCTGGTTCCAGAAATACGGCGAAGCCCACGTGAAATTTTTTTCTGACAAATCCATAAAACAATGTAAATAAAAGGGACTGCATCTTTATTAACCCTGGACCATGGGCGAGGGGTTAATAAAGATGCAGCCCCTTTTTTAGGATATTTTTATTGATTTTTCAGAAAACAAATTACATGGTCTTCGCCGTATTTCTGGAACCAGCCGGATCCAGCAGGCAGCGACGGGATGTTACAAATATTACAGTCAGATATGCCAATAAAAGGGTAAATGGAATACACAGAATTACACACACATGTGAGCAGTTACCTTAGTGCTGATGGCACCACAAGGGCGGCATGATGCCAATCTGTTCCTTGGGTAATCTCTGACTTTGGTGGAATAATGCCTCTTCAGATGAAATACAAGGTGGAGATGGGGCAGATGATTTTTACACATTATGGGCTGACCCCTGTCTCCACCCATCTCGCACCTCTGGGCTGTCTCACAATTCCCACCCCTCTGAGGGGAGATATGGACACCCAAATTCCATAATCTGACCTAGCCGTGTCCATGGGCATCGCAGACGGAAGACAATACTTTCATATTTTAAGTTATGATTTTATCTTCGTCTGGATATGAAACATGGCTACTCTGAGAACACCCTACTAGCCAATATCATGTTTACATGGCTTACAGTCATCCTACATTCATGTGTGATACAAGCCTTGTTACCGTCTAGATGTCGCGATCATGGATCTACGCTTGCCATGTTCATAGCACGGCTCATGAAATATTAACGTTATATTCACGACTCCGTCCTGTCTGCCTGGATTTCCTCTGCCACTGGCCTTAAGGGGATTTGGGAAGTGTCACCTAGTCTACATCCCCTTAGGAAGTTCCCTAGCTGATTACCATATCAAAGTTGAGGAAGAATCCTTTTGTATTGCCTGTTGGCTGACATGTTCATGCTAATTACTGTGCTATTTGCCAGAGATGAATGACTTCTGCATTGCAAGGGTGGGGGCTTATCTCTTTGTGAGTGTGATGTGCCTTATCAAATTGCTTTCTGGGAGAAATGGGATATGGGGGATATGGCAATATTCCTTACCATGCTGCTTGATCATCACAGACTACGTCGGAGGCGATCGTCGTGGGACCTTTGTTGTGGACTACGTCGGACGGAAGAGGATTTTTTAAATAAAGATGGAGTCCCTAATTGACTTCTGTTTTATTTCTAATAAAATTATTTTTTTCTCTGTGTTGTGTTTTTTTCTATTGATTACTGGAAATTCATGGCGGTCATGTCTAATATTGGCGTGACCGCCATAAATTTCGGTCTTAGGGCCAGCTGATAATAAAAAGCTGGCCCTAACCCCTTTATTACCCAGTGAGCCACCGCACCAGGGCCACTGGAAGAGCGGGGTTCAGCGCCAGAAGATGGCGCTTCAATGAATGCGCCATCTTCTGGAGCGGCTGCGGGCTGCAATTCGCAGCGGGGGTGCCCAGAACGCTTGGGCATCCCTGCGCTGCAAATTCCAGCCCCCAGCTGCTTAGCTGTACCTGGCTAGACATAGAAATTGCGCGGAGCCCTACGCAGTTTTTTTTTATTATTTCATGAAATTCATGAAATAATTAAAAAAAAAAAAGGGCTCCCCTATATTCTTGTGTCTGGCCAGGTACAAATAGGCACCTGGGGGTTGGGGGCAGCCCGTTGCTGCCTGCTGGATCTGGCTGGTTACAAAAATACGGCGAAGCCCACGTCAAATTTTTTCTGAAAAATCCATAAAACAATATAAATAAAAGGGACTGCCTCTTTATTAACCCTTCCACCATGGCCGAGGGGTTAATAAAGATGCAGTCCCTTTTATTTATATTGTTTTATGGATTTTTCAGAAAAAAATTTGACGTGGGCTTCGCCGTATTTTGGTAACCAGCCGGATCCAGCAGGCAGCGACGGGCTGCCCCCAACCCCCAGGTGCCCATCTGTACCTGGCCGGACACAAGAAAATAGGGGAGCCCTTTTTTTTTTTTTTTTTTTTTTTATTATTTCATGAATTTTATGAAATAAAAAAAAAAACTGCGTGGGGCTCCGTGCAATTTCTATGTCTAGCCAGGTACAGCTAAGCAGCTGGGGGCTGGAATCCGCAGCGCAGGGATGCCCAATCGTTCTGGGCACCCCCCGCTGCGAATTGCAGCCTGCAGCCGCCCCAGAAGATGGCACATTCATTGAAGCGCCATCTTCTGGCGCTTAACCCCTCTCTTCCAGTGGCCCTGGTGCGGTGGCTCACTGGGTAATAAAGGGGTTAGGGCCAGCTTTTTATTATCAGCTGGCCCTAAGCCCGAAATTAATGGCGGTCACGCCAATATTAGACATGACCGCCATGAATTTCCAGTAATAGAAAAAAAACAACACAGAGAAAAAATAATTTTATTAGAAATACAACAGAACACAATTAGGGACTCCAACTTTATTTTAAAAATCCTCTTCCGTCCGACGTAGTCCACAACAAAGGTTCCACGACGATCGAATCCGACGTAGTCCATAAACGGAATCTTCACTGCCACATCCCTCTGCATAGACTCACGTCTATGCAGAGGGAGAGCAGACTGCAAAATGACTTTCACAGTCAGGGTTCACCTCAGGTGAACCCTACTATGACAGCCCATTCACTGCTCTGCAGTGAATAAATTATCTTCAGGGAGGTCGGCAGGGTCCCGCAGGGTCCCAGTGTCCTCCCGGCGTCGCAGCTATCTGCTGACAGGACGTCACATGACCGCCAATCATGTGACTGTGACGTCACAGCAGGCCCTGTCAGCAGATAGCTGCGACACCGGGAGTCCCGGTGTCACACATCCACGCACACACCCATTTATCCATGAATCCATCCATACACACACACACATACATACACACATACACACACATCCATTCATGCACTACTCCGGAGTGCAGGGGTTAAAAATAAGAAAGCAGGTCATCCTCACCTCTCCTCTGTTCTACAGGACCTGACATGATGTCATAATCACATGACAGCCATTAACCAGTAAACGGCAGTGTAATTACTGCCGGTTACTAGGCAAACCGGCTGTGATGTGAATATGACATCACGCGAGGTCCTAGCAGCACATCGCAGGAGACGCTGGAGAGACCGGACACAGGGAGCGTACGGGACGTGCAGGAGCGAGGACAGGTGAGAAGAATGGAGGAGGAGGAGGAGGAGAGGGGGAGCAGAGGAGAGACACAGGGGAGCACATAGGAGGACGGAGGAGCAGAGGGGAACACTGCGAGGGGCATACTGTGAGGGGGGCCTGTATACCTACGATGGAGCCTGTATATATGCTGGGGGAGCCTGTATAACTACAGTACGGGAGGAGCCTGTATTACGGGATATGCACTGCATCCCCCCCGCTGATGGACAGGAGGATGCAGTGCATATCATGAATAGCAAATGAGCGGCACCACGTGACCGGCCACTCTGCCTGTATACCTACGGGGGAAGCCTGTATATATGCTGGGGCAGTCGAATCGTTTTCGAATGTAACCTAGAACTCCCGAATTTGATGCAAATTGTTCGAAATCGACGAATCACTCGAACACCGCCCAAAACAGGTCGAATCTGAGATTGGCGGACATTTCGAATCGAACATCGCTCATCTCTAATGCCGTCTAGATAGGGAATCACGCATAAGCCCTGGGACTGGAGGAATGCCATCACCTCCCCCATGAGTTTGGTAAAAACCCTGGGGGGGTGACGAAATCCCGAACGGCAGTACATTGAACTGATAATGGCCCGTCCCACCTGCCCCGGAGATCGCGAAGCGCAGAAAGCGTTTGTGAGACGGGTGAATGGGGACGTGATAGTACGCATCCTGGAGGTCGATGGTGGCCATCATGTAATCCTGCCCAATCAGGGGAATCGCCGAGCGGACGGATTCCATCTTGAATCGCCAGTAGAGCATATGACGATTGAGAAGTTTTAGATTGAAGATGATACAGGGCGCCCCGGAGGGCTTTCGCACCACAAACAACCTGGAGTAGTGCCCCTGGCCCACTTCTCCCGGGGGACCGGAGACACCACGCCGGAACCTAACAGGTCTTGCAGACCCGACAAAAACAGTGTGCAAGAGTCCCCTAGAGGAAGAGGAGTGATCTGCAGACATGGAGGAGGCTGACTCTCGAATTCCAAACGCAGACCCTCCCGAATGGTCGAGAAGATCCACGGGCATGAGGAGATTGCTTCCCACTGGGGAAGAAAGCTCAAGAGCCGGGTGTCATTGCTTAGAGCCCGGCTGGGCCCCCGCCCCCTGACTTCGGTACTGGCGGAGCAAGATATTACGGTTTTTGTCACCTTTCTGGTAGGCCCAGCGACCGGATCTACCCTTCCCCCTATACTGGGAGGGCTGGCTACGCTCGGGCCGAAAGGACTGCTTCCGAAAGGGCTTCTGTTCAGGGAGACACTTTTTCCAGTCTGACACCTTATCCAAGATGTCATCTAATGCCGGACCAAACACATAAGACCCCTGAAAAGGGATGCCACACAGCTTAGTTTAGACCATTCCACATTTTAAGCCACACCGCTCTGCGAGCCGTGTTTGACAACACTGCACACCTGGCGCCAATGCGGACTGACTCCGCCGAGGCATCAGCCAGGAAGCCGGTAGCACGCCTCAGGAGTGGAACGGAATCCAAAAGCTCCTCCCTGGAAGTACACTGCAGGATGTGATCTTCCAGCTGGGTGATCCACTTAAAGAGAGATCTGGCCACACATGTCGATGAAATGTTCACCTTCAAAGACATAGCGGCCGCCTCCCAGGATTTTTTGAGAACACTCTCCATCTTACGATCGAGGGGGTCCTTCAACTGGGAGGAATCTTCAAATGGTAAGGCGGTCTTTTTCGCCACCCTGGCCACCTGGATGTCCACCTTCGGAACATCCCCGATAAAGTCAGCACCCTCCAAGGGAAACCGCCGTTTTAACTCGGAAGGGGTAATCAGCCTATTTTCTGCCAACTCCCACTCCCGGTGGACGAGCTCCCGGATGACCTCATGGACAGGGAAGCCCAACTGCCGCTTAGCCCTCAAGCCTCTGAACATGTCGTCCTGCACTGAACAAGGGGGTTCCACCTTCTCAACTCCCATGGTGCTACGGACAGCGTCCAGCAATTCCCCATGGACTCAGAGGAAAAATAGTAGTGTCCAGAATCTCGTGCCTGTGCAGAGGCAACATCCTCGCCGTCCTCATACGCAGAGCTCTGGACAGCCTTCATGAAAGCCATCGAATCATAGTCCTGGAGCTTCCTCTTTTTTGGAGGGGAAGGCCTGGATGCTGCAGCAAAACCCGGCAAGGCTGAGATAGAAGCCTGCACCTCCTGTCTAACTGCTTGAACTTCGTGTCTAACCATGGACTGGAGTTCCTCAAGCAGGGACGGAGATTCTTCCCTGACCACACCGTCAGTACACGGCTGACAACTTCTTTTTGCAGGAAGAAGGAAGTCTCATGCCGCAGATGCCACATTTTCTGGATGGGGTTTTGCTGCTTTTAACAGGGGGGCCCTTGTCTCCCTATAGAAAAAGGGGAAAGAAGGGGACCCAGAGTGAGTGAAGGGATCTAATGCCCCCTACCGCAGTGACCACCCCCATGACACTTACCGGAGCTGGGGGAACGCTGGGCTCTGCATAGGCAGAGGAGGAAGATCTACCACCCTCCATCTTCAGGGATCTTCTTACCTGGGTGTAGTCTTCCGGCGGGTACTTATCCCTAAGCACCGTGCCCCCAACGCGGAACAGCTGTTCCCTCCCTCCTCCCGGTCACTGGCCGCAGGCAGACGCGTGCGATAGGCCTGCCGGGTCCCTGGAGCCGCGCCAAGCCGCTGCCGCGCGCACAGGAGCCGCCGCCCGAAAACCGGAAGTGACGGCACCCGAAATCGGAAGTGACGTCGCGGCACTCTCGGCGCGTGCTCCCGAGACCGCAGCTGGAGGAGGGAGACGCCGGAGAGCTGAGACAGGCCTCCGATGCTCCGAAAACGGCCTGCTTTACCCCAGAGGACGCAGGAAGGCCGCAAGGTCCCACCTGGGAGCCCCGAGAAGGAGGAGGACGACGCCCCCGACGCCCATCTCTGGCCCGGCCGTAAGTCTACCCAAATGCTGGCCCTGCCGGCCGGACAGCACTGGAATCTCTACATGCCCCAAGAGGGACAGGAAGACACAGGAGTGCGGAGGAGGGGGAGGGGCTTTTAACCTCTCTGTGTTCCTGTCCCCCAATAGGGCGTGGACGACATCCTCCAATGCTGTCGTGGAAGGCGATAGGAGAAATGTGTGGCACTGTGATGCCCCTGGGAAGCGACGTACATGAAGGCCTCTGTAAATAATGTACCCATTTTAAGCAAGTGGATCTTTTGTAGTATTGCCCTACGCAAGGCTGCCAAAAGTTGAGAGGCACTTCAATGCCCCTGGATAGAGACGTGCATGCAGTGGCGTAGCAACTGTTTGTGGTGCCCAGGGCGGACGAAAAATTTGCCGCGGCTGCCGCCCCTTTGGTCGTTGATAATCCGGAACCATCCTATTATAGGAGCAGTATTATAATAGTTATATTCTTACAGCATAGGAGCATATTATGTAGTTATATTCATGTACAAAGGGGCAGCCGCAGTATTATAGTAGTTATATTCTTGTACATAGGAGGCAGTCGAGTATAGTAGTTATATTCTTGTATATAGGAGTCTTATATACAAGAATATAACTACTATACTAAAACACAAAGAGAAGGGGCGCAATTGGGGGTAAGTATTGGGCCAAATGGCCACTCACCTATTGGGGTTGTCACTGGGCACTCTGCACAACCCCAGTGTATTGCAACAAGCAGGACTCAAGGAGGACCCAGGGCAGGAGCAATTTTCGCCGACAGAGGTGTCTTCCCTTCCGTCTTCCGCCCGGGTAGCGGTCACGTGTTGCGATCACGTGACTCAGGATCTCCTTAAAGGAAAAAGACAAACAAAGCGTGTATATATGGACTGGGATCATAGCCAAATTCAGATTACATATCACATTTTATCAGTGCAATACTATATACAGTGCCCCATATAGAATATACAGCAACCCCATATACAATACACAGCTCTTCCACATGCCATATATAGCACCCACATACTATATACAGCAACCCCAATACTACATACAGCATCCCACATACTACATACAGCATCCCCATGTACATGACAGCACCCCCCATATACTATATGCAGCACCCCCACCATACTTGACAGCACACCAATATACTATATTCAGCCCCCATATACATGACAGCACACCCATACACTATATACAGCACCCCCATGTACATGACAGCAGCACCCCCATGTGCATGACAGCACCCCCATATACTATACACAGCACCCCCACCATATTTGACAGCACACCCATATAATACATACAGCCTGAGCCCCCATATACATGACAGCATCTTGCCCATATAGAACATACAACAGCATCCCCCATATACACGACAGATGAGCACTCATGTACAACATACAGCACCCCATAAACAATGTACAAAACCAATATATTAATTAATATATATATATATATATATATATATATATATATATATATATAATATTATATAAAACAGCCCCCCATATACTTTTTACAGCACGCCCCACATACATGACACACAGAGCATCCCCATATCATATGGGGATGCTCTGTGTGTCATGTATGTAAGGTGTGCTGCTGGCCTGTATATAGTATATTGAGGGTGCTGACCATCATGTAGATGAATGCTGTATATAGCATATGGGGATGCTGTGTGTGCGTCATGTATGTGGGGTGTGCTGCTGCCCTGTATATACTATATTGAGGGTGCTGACCATCATGTAGATAAATGCTGTATATAGCATATGGGGATGCTGTGTGTGCGTCATGTATGTGGGGTGTGCTGCTGGCCTGTATATACAGTCATGGCCAAAAGTTTTGAGAATGACACCAAAATTATATTTTCACATGATCTGCTGCCCTCTGGGTTTCATTTGTGTTTGTCTGATGTTTATATCACATACAGAAATATAATTGCAATCATATTATGAGTACCAAAAGGTTATATTGACAGTTAGAATGAGTTAATGCAGCAAATCAATATTTGCAGTGTTAACCCTTATTCAGGACCTCTGCAATTCTCCCTGGCATGCTCTCAATCAACTTCTGGACCAAATCCGGACTGATAGCAGTCCATTCTTGCATAATCAATGCTTGCATTTTAGCAGAATTTGTTGGTTTTTGTTTGTCCACCCGTCTCTTGATGATTGACCACAAGTTCTCAATGGGATTAAGATCTGGGGGAGTTTCCAGGCCATGGACCCAAAATCTCTATGTTTTGTTCCCTGAGCCATTTAGTTATCACCTTTGCTTTATGGCAAGGTGCTCCATCATGCTGGAAAAGGCATTGTTGGGCGCCAAACTGCTCTTGGACAGTTGGGAGAAGTTGCTCTTGGAGGACATTCTGGTACCATTCTTTATTCATTTGGCTGTGTTTTTAGGCAAGACTGTGAGTGAGCCGATTTCCTTGGCTAAGAAGCAACCCCACACATGAATGGTTTCAGGATGCTTAATAGTTGGTATGAGACAAGACTGGTGGTAGCGCTCACCTCTTCTTCTCCGAATAACCAGTTTTCCAGATGTCCCAAACAATCGAAAAGGGGATTCATCAGAGAAAATGACTTTACCCCAGTCCTCAGCAGTCCACTCCCTGTACCTTGTGCAGAACATCAGTCGGTCCCTGAAGTTTTTTCTGGAGAAAAGTGGCTTCTTTGCTACCCTCCTTGAAACCAGGCCTTGCTCAAAGAGTCTCCGTCTCACAGTGCGTGCAGAAGCACTCATACCAGCCTGCTGCCATTCCTGAGCAAGCTCGGCACTGCTGGTAGTCCGATCCCGCAGCTGAAACAGTTTTAAGATACGGTCCTGGCGCTTGCTGGTCTTTCTTGGGCGCCCTGGAGCCTTTTTGACAACAATGGAAGCTCTCTCCTTGAAGTTCTTGATGATGCGATAGATTGTTGACTGAGGTGCAATCTTTCTAGCTGCGATACTCTTCCCTGTTAGGCCATTTTTGTGCAGTGCAATGATGGCTGCAAGTGTTTCTTTAGAGATATAACCATGGTTAATTGAAGAGAAACAATGATACCAAGCACCAGCCTCCTTTTAAAGTGTCCAGTGGTGTCATTCTTACTTAATCATGACTGATTGTTCCATTAACACAGGTGTGGGTGTTGATGAGGACAGGGCTGGTGATCAATCACTAAAACGATGTTAGCTGCTCCTTTTAAGGCAGGACTGCAATGATGTTGAAATGTGTTTTGGGGGTTAAAGTTAATTTTCTAGGCTGACCATCATGTAGATGAATGCTGTATATAGCATATGGGCCATATGCTATATACAGCATTCATCTACATGATGGAGCCACTTAGTGTACCTGTTAGGGACAGGGAGGGACTGGCCTGGCGACTGGCGTCAAATTCATTGAAGATCCGCTTGAGCCTCCTGCCTCCAGAACGGCCGGATATGAAGTGCGGGCATCCAGCAGTGAAGTCACCGCACAGATCCTATCAGTGTCAGTGATCACCACCGCATGGTCGGCGGTCTGGACAGGTCCTGCAGTGGCGCGGCTGCCTGCGTCTCCGCTTCTACGCCGCCCCCACAAAAGTGCCGCCAGGGGCGGACCGCCCCCCCACACCACTGCGTGCATGAGTGTGTCTCTTTAAATAATGTGCCCATTTTAAGCAAGTGGGTCTTTTGTAGTATTGCCTTAGGCAGGGAAGCCAAAAGTTGGGAGGCACTTCAATGCCCCTGGATAGAGATGTACATGAAGGCCTCTTTAAATGATGTGCCCATTGTAAGCAAGTGGGTCTTTTGTAGTATTGCCCTAGGCAGGAAAGCCAAAAATTGTGTCGCACTCTGATGCCCCTGGATAGAGGCGTGAATGAGGGCCTCTTTAAATAATGTGCCCATTTTAAGGATGCGGGTCCTACGAAGGGCTGCCAAAAATTGGGAGACATCGCGATGCCCCTGGGAAGAAACATGGAGGAGAGCCTCTAAAAATTGTTCCCATTACAAAGGAGCGGGTCTACTTTACTTGTAATGCCCATTCTCTAAGCATGGACTGAAACATTTACCCCTGGGGGTATACATGAAACTAATGCCTAAATTTTGAATGGTTAGGGTCATCATCATCATAAATATGATGTAAAAAAAATTAAGGTTTTGTGGCATCATGAACCACGGTCACATTGATCATATGATGGTGGCAGATGAGGAGAAGGAGGAGCAGTACAAAAAGTAGCCAAAGACATGAAGTGTGTACCGATGTGTGGGTGTGTGGAGGTGCATGGCAATCTACAGTCACAAAATTCTTTTTGTAGCGTGGGTCTAAAAGTGTCACCAACCAGTAATGAGTGTCCACCAAGATCTTGATAATGCGGGGGTCACGAGACAGGAAGCGTAACAAAGTCAGCCATGTGCGCCAGAATGTTAACAGGCAAGACTTCAGGATCCTCACCAAGAGCAAGGCCTGCAGAAGCAGTAGGTGACTTTCTAAAATGGGCCCACAGGCGGCGTACTTTGATGAGCAGATCAGACAGCTCCGGGTAGGATTCAATAAACCGCTGAACCACGAGGTTGAGCACATGGGCCGCGCATGGAATATGTGTCAACTCAGACACCTCAGAGCCGCCACAAGGTTCCAGCCATTGTTACACACGACCATGCCTGAGCTGTAGGTTCAGCGGTGTGAGACAGTTTTCTGCCTGCTGTTTCAGAGCTGTCCACAACTCTTCAGCGTTGTGGGGGTTTGTCGCCTACGCATATTAGCTTCAACACAGCCTGTTGCCACTTAGCCAAGGCAGTGCTGCAGTGCTTCCAGCTTGGGACTGGTGTGGAGGGTAAAGTGGAGGAAGAGGAGAGGAGGAGGAGGAGGAGGCGGCTGAGGAGCATGACGTGCCAGAACAGTACACTGTGGGTGAAACCCTGACTGAGTTAGGGCCTGCAATCTCTGGTGTTGGAAGGACGTGTTCCGTCCTAAGCTCTGACTGGGTCCCAGCTTCCACAATATTAACCCAGTGTGCCGTCAGCGAGATGTACCGGTCCTGCCCACAAGCACTTGTCCACGTGTCCGTGGTTAGGTGGAATTTGCCTGAAACTGCGTTAAGGGCACGTATGATGTTTTGTGACACGTGCTTATGTAATGCGGGGACGGCACACCGGGAAAAATAGTGGCGGCTGGGGACCGAGTAACCTGGGACAGCCGCGCCATCAGGTTGCAGAATGCTTCCGTCTCCACCAGCCTAAAAGGCAACATTTCCAACGTAAGCAGTCGCGAAATGTGTGCATTTAGAACTGTGGCATGTGGGGCGTTGGCAGCGTATTTACGCCTGCGTTCCAAAGATTGGTGTATGGATAACTGAACGCTGCGCTGGGACAAGGACATGGCTGATGATGGTGCTATTTCTGCTTGTGCAAGAACACGTGACAGACAGGAGGCATCTTCGCCTGCAGTATGGACAGGAGATTGGCTTGCACGCACAACAGTGGAAGACGCAGCTGTGTCACCCGCAGACAATGCTCCTGTACTCTGCTGTACATCCCACAAAGTTGGGTGCTTTGCTGCCATGGGCCTGATCATGTTGGTGGTGGTCAGGCTGCTAGTTTTGCTACCCCTGCTGATGCTGGCATGGCAGGTGTTGCAAATTGCCTTTTTCGAATTATCTGCAGACACCTTAAAAAACAGCCAGACTCGGAAGTACTACCAGTTGTACTGGCAACATCACTCGTGTTGTTGTTCCGGGAACCGGTTGCCTGCCTTCTGCCTGCGGACACCACCCTGCTTCTTCCGTCCTGTTGTGATGCTACGCCTAACTCCCCCTGTGCACTGCTGTCCTCGCTCTGCATGTCCTCCAGCCAGGTTGGGTCAGTTACTGGATCATCCACCACGTCGTCTTCCACTTCCGCACCCTGGTCCTCCTCCTGACTTTCTGGCAATTGTGTCATCATCGTCCACCTCTTGTTGAGACACGTTCCCACCGTTGCCTTCATGAGACCGTGGCTGCTCAAATATTTGGGCATCAGTACATACGATCTCTTATGACCAACTTCAAGTGGAGCTGGCGAGAGGCCAGAATCTACGAATGGATAAGTGAACAGCTCTTCAGAGAGTCCAAGTGTGGGATCAGTTATGTCCAGGGCCGGGCACTCGGCATGGTGAGAGGAAGGAGTATCAAGGTGTGGAATGTGCGGTCCAGTCTCACGGCTACTGACACTTGACCGTGTGTAAGACAGGGTATTTGTGGTGGTGCTAAACTGACTGGAAACATTATCTGTTATCCAACTAACAACCTGTTCACACTGGTCTTGGTTTAATAGTGGAGTACTGCTGTGGTCCCCTAGAAATGGAGACAGGAAGGTCGAGCGAGATAATGTGGGCGTTTGCCATGGCGCAATTCAAGCTTGCATACGGGCTCAGCCTCTGCCTGCATCACCATCATGTTCAGTTTCTTGTCCCTTGTCACCGCCCTTGCGCATTTTCAATGTTGTGCTGACTGTATACAGCTAAATCAAGGAGTCCAAGATTTGGTTTTTAGCATGACACTGAGATTAGAGATTAATGCCATGCAGGTGTACTAGTCAGACACAAACGTTAACAACAATAGCAAGTCTTTACAGCGTATCCTAATTTACGCTGCAAACTACAGTAGCTGCACTAAGATGCTAAATGAGTGCAGACAAGAGTTGGTTTTTCGCACGACACTGAGATTAGAGAGTGAATATCCCTGAGGAAGGTGCCAGGAGAAGCATAGAAACGCGTAGGAAAGGAAATAAAGAAGATATTTTGCTATCCAAATTGGATTCCTGGTGATTTGTGGGGACTTGGCAGCGCGGACTGTAACACATCTTGCTTTCCCAATCCTTTGATGGTCGTTCCACGTGTGAGTGGTCGGTGGAGGTCCTGCAGCAGCCAAATAAAATCCTTTGCCTTCAAACCAGTTGTAGGTCTCACAACTGAGCTAGGTGAGTGAACCTTGTTTTACCACCCACGTTTTGAGTGTCTTGAGTGATAGGGCACTATTGCGCCTCTTGTTCTCCCACCTCGTCTTTTTTTAGAGTTGGTTTTTAGCACGACACAGATTAGAGATTAAGGCCCTGCAGGTGGACTAGTCAGACAAAAACGCTAACGAGAATAGCGAGTCTTTTGGAGTATCCTAATTTGCGCTAAAACCTACTCCTACCGCATACAAATGCTAGATGAATGCAGACAAGAGTTGGTTTTTATGTTCAATTTGTATTTTATTGAAAACCAATAAAGAAAACAATGAGCACTCACAATTACAACATCATATCCATCAAGTTCCATTTACAGGTCTGGTGCTTCAGTAACTAACATTTCCAACTTTTAAATAAAAGTTTAGGGTACATCTTTTTAGAATCTCAAGGAGAATTATATAATTAGGTAATCTTATCTAAGGAATAAACATATACACTAGAATTCCACGATTAACCTCTCTAAGTGTCAGCCACTCGTGGATATCCAGAAATCATAAACAATCTATTATATAATCACGAATCGGAAAAGCGCCCCTCCGCGCGCTACTTCCGGCGTGGTCATGTGGATACGAATTTAACATTGGGCGCGAAGCGCCCAATGCTGCGCGAGCAATGGCCGCGAGGCCATTGCGAGTCGCTGGCCCAAATTCGAACGACAGGCTCGGCCACAACCTTAGCGATTTACCGCTCAGGTAGCGCGAGCAATGGCCGCGAGGCCATTGCGAGTCGCTGCCTGAGCCGCAACTCGCTCCCCGGGGACCATGGAGCGGAGGCGGCACAGCCGCCTCCGCTCCCCGCTACCCACAATTCTCCCCCCCACATGTCCGCACAGCCACCCCCCATGTCCGCACAGCCCCCCACCCCCCCATGTCCGCACAGCCCCCCCCATGTCCGCACAGCCCCCCCATGTCCGCACAGCCCCCCCATGTCCGCACAGCCCCCCCATCTCCGCACAGCCCCCCCCCATCTCCGCACAGCCCCCCCCCATCTCCGCACAGCCCCCCCCCCATCTCCGCACAGCCCCCCCCCCATCTCCGCACAGCCCCCCCCATGTCCACACAGCCACCCACATGTCCGCACAGCCACCCACATGTCGTCCACACAGCCCCCCCACCTACCCCCTAAGCCCCGCCGCACCTAACCCCCTACCGTCCGCCGCCAAGCCCCGACCCGCCGCACCTAATCCCCTACCCCATAAGCCCCGCCGCACCTAAAAGCCCCGCGGCACCTAAGCCCCTACCCCCTAAGCCCAGCCGCACCTAACCCCTACCGTCCGCCGCCAAGCCCCGACCCGCCGCACCTAATCCCCTACCCCCTAACTCCGCCGCCCCTAACTCCATACCCTCCAAGCCCCGCCGCACCTAAGCCCCGACCAGACGCACCTAATCCCCTACCCCCTAAGCCCCGCCGCACCTAAAAGCCCCGCGGCACCTAACCCTCTACCGTCCGCCGCCAAGCCCGACCCGCCGCACCTAATCCCCTACCCCCTAAGCCCCGCGGCACCTAAGCCCCTACCCCCTAAGCCCACCCGCACCTAACCCCCTACCGTCCGCCGCCAAGCCCCGACCCGCCGCACCTAATCCCCTACCCTCTAAGCCCCGCCGCGCCTAAAAGCCCCGCGGCACCTAAGCTCCTACCCCCTAAGCCCCGCCGCACCTAACCCCCTACCGTCCGCCGCCAAGACCTGACCCGCCGCACCTAATCCCCTACCCCCTAAGCCGCGCCGCACCTAAAAGCCCCGCCGCTTCCTAAGCCCCTACCCCCTAAGCCCTACCCCCTAAGCCCCGCCGCACCTAACCCCCTACCGTCCGCCGCCAAGCCCCGACCCCGCCGCACCTAATCCCCTACCCCCTAAGCCGCGCGCCGCACCTAAAAGCCCCGCCGCTTCCCAAGCCCCTACCCCCTAATCCCCGCCGCACCTAACCCCCTACCGTCCGCCGACAAGCACCTAAGCCCCTACCGTCCGCTCGCCAAGCCCCGACCCGCCGCACCTAATCCCCTACCCCCTAAGCACCGCCGCCTCCTAAGCTACCGCCGCTTTCCCCCGCCGCTTTCCCCCGCCGCTGTCGGTAACACCTAAAGCCCTACACCCGAAGCCCCCGCCGTCCCCGTCGATCACTTACATGCCTTCTTAGTCATCTGATCGTCCGTCCGATCCACAAGTCCTCCGTCCGGCCAGGCGTCCTCTTCCTCCGGCCCCGGGGGTCTTCTCTCTTCTTTCCGCCATCTCCGCCTCTTCGTCCGGCCCCGGGGATCTTCTGTCTTCTTTCCGCCAACTTCCAGCTCCGACGTCCTCTTCAGTTATCATTAACATAGAATGGACGACAAATCCGCCATTCTATCTTAATGAGATGTGAGGGACTCTTCTGATAGGTCGCTCTCTACTGCCCTCAGCCAATCAGAAGAGCCCCTCATTTCCCATTGAAATACATTAGCGGTGTGTCGGCGATTTTATGGCCGGCCACCTGGTTCTATTTGTCGGCCCTAAAATCGCGGACACACCGCTAATGCATCTCTATGGGCAGTCAGCCCGATTTCGGATTGGTCGCCGACCAATCAGAATTCGAGCTCACTGCCCATAGACATGCATTAGCGTGTGTCCGCGATTTTAGGGCCGACAAATAGAACCAGGTCGGCGGCCATAAAATCGCCGACACACCGCTAATGTATTTCAATGGGAACAAATAAATTTAATAATAAAAAAAATAATTAAAAAATAATTAAAAAATAAATAAAAAATAATAAATAATTAAATAAAAATAATAATAAAAAAATTAAATATATGCTAATTATATCAGCCCTTTTGCGGACCTGAAAGAGAACTCGGTCTCAGCCTAAATAATAAATTTAATAATAAAAAAAAAAAAATTAAAAAATAATTAAAAAATAAAAAAATAAATAAAAAAATAATAAATAATTAAAAAAAAAAATAATAATAATAAAAAAAAAAAATGCTATTAATTGTATTATTAATTTTATTAATGCTATTAATAATGCTATTACTGCTAATAATAATGCTATTAACTGATAATTATGCTATTATAATGCTAATATTTGTTATTAATGCAATAATTATGTAATGTAATGCTATATTATTATGCTATAAATAATGCTATAATATGTAAGTTAATGGTAATAATATATGCTATTAATGCATAATAATATGTCTATTAATGCTAATATTTATGCTATTAATGCTTAATATATATTAATGCTAATTAATGCTAATTATTAATAATGCTATTAATGCTAATAATTATGCTATTAATGCTATATCATAATGGTATTATAATGCAAATATATTATGCTATTAATGTAATAATTATGCTATTAATGCTAATAATTAGCTATTAATGCTATATATAATGCTATTAATGAATAATTATGCTATTAATGCTATTAATTATTGTTTATAATGTTAATTATATAATTAGCTATTAATGCTATAATATGCTATTAATGCTAATAATAATGCTATTAATGCTATAATATTAATGCTATTAATGCTATAATATGCATATGCTAAATAATATATATAATGCTATTAATGCTAATAAATAATGCTATTAATAATGCATATAATGCTATATGCTATTATTAATGCTATTAATGCTTAATAATATGCTAATTATATGCTATTAATGCAATTAATGCTAATTAATAATATATTAATATAATAAAGTATTATATATGTATTATTAATGCTAATTAAATGCTATTAATGCTATTAATGCTAATAATAATGTATTAATGCTATTAATATGCATAATGCTATTATTATGCTATATAATGCTATAATGCATAATTATTAATGCTATATTAATGCTAATAATATGCTTATGAATATCAATTTAATGCTATAGTAAATTATTAATGCTATTAATATAATGCTATTATAATGCTATTAATAGCTATCTATTAATGCTATTAATTAATGCTATTAATGCTATTAATATATAAATGCTATTAATGCTATTAATAATGCTATAATGCTATGTATTATATAATGCTATAATGCTATAAATGTTATTAATGCTATTAATAATGCTATAATGCTATTATTAATATTATGCATTCAGGTATTATAATGCTATTAATGCTATAATGCTATTAAAATGCTATAATGCTATTAATAATGCTATTAATGCTATTAATGCTATATTAATAATGCTATTAATGCTATTAATAATGCTATTTATAATGCTATTAATGCTATAATATGCTATTAATGCTATTAATCAATAATAATGCTATTAATGCTATTATGCATTAATGCTATTATGCTATTAATATAATATCTATTAATGCTAATAATAATGCTATTAATGCTAATAATAATGCTATTAATGCTATTAATAATGTTATTAATGCTATTATTAATGCTAATAATGCTATTATTAATGCTATTAATGCTAATAATAATGCTATTAATGCTATTAATGCTATAATTGCTATAATGCTATTAATAATGCTATTAATATGCTATTAATGCTAATATAATCTATTAATGGCATTATAATGCTATTAATGCTAATAATTTAAAAGCTATTAATGCTAATAATAATGCTAATTAATGCTAATTAATAATGTATTAATGCTATTAATTAATGCTAATAATGCTATTATTAATGCTAATTAATGCTAATAATAATGCTATTAATGCTATTAAATGCTATTATAATGCTATATAATGCTAATAATTTATCTATTAATGCTATTAATAATGCTATAATATGCTAATAAATGCTATTAATGCTATAATAATGCTATAATGCTATTAATACTGCTATTACTGCTAATAATAATGCTATGGCTTATATTATTGCTATTGATGATGCGATTATTATTTAAAAATCTTTAAAAAAACAATAAACATATTTTAGATACCCGATGCATTTGCATCAGGCTAACAGCTATAACTACTATAATCAAATTAATGCACGTTCTAGAATCCCGATGCATTTGCATCGGGCTCACAGCTAGTTTCTAATAAAAAAAAAAAATAAAAAAAAAAGAGCCAAATACACATATAAACCCTGCATTGAGAGTGAGAATTAAACCATCAGTCTAGACAGATACTGAACCGTCTACTCATCTCAATATAAAAGTATGTAAATTTTAATCTAAGTATCAGATAATAGAAGTAACCATCCTAAGTTGAGTTTAAAGACATTACAAACTGAGTTGTCTGAGTAATCTTGTATCGCTGAGAATCCATTAATTGACATAAAAACTTGTCATCAATTTCAGCTATGACAATATATGTAATGGACTGGAAAAAGAGAAAGAAAAATGGAAGAAAATGAAACAGAGAAAAGAAAGAGGGGGGAAATAAAGATATAACCAATAATTGGGCAATACGCCTCAGAAAGCACTTCCAACTATGTCCACTGTCAACCGCACCGGACAGACCGAAGTCTATTCTACCTGGTCTACCCGATCTCCAGGTAGGCTTCTGTCGTCCCATGAATCTAGAAAAAGGACCCACGGGCTCCACGTCTGTATATATTTGTTCCTGGCATCGGTGACTTCAGCAGTAAGCTCCTCCATTCTGTGAAGCCTAACCATCTCAGCTAGACCTTCTGCAATATCGTGAGTATGCTCCATTTTCCAGTATTTAGGGATAACTGACCTAGCAGCAGTGACAAAAAAACAGATGACTGTTTTTTGGGTCCTGATTGAGCATGGGAGAACTGACAGCAAAGCCACTAAAGGAGATCTATCAGGTTCCTGTCCACTGACCTTTTTATAAAGTTCAAACATCAATTTCCAAAACTGTTGGATCTTACTACATTCCCACCAGATGTGTAACATGGTCCCTTTATGTGTTCCACATGTCCTGCAACTGTCTGAGACTGAGAAGAAAGCCGCATGAACATTGACAGGACATTGGTACCACATTGATAAAATTTTGTAGTTCCTTTCCTGGGCCACCAAAGCCATTGACATTTTGTGTGTAAAGAAACAGGCTTTTTTCCAATCCATCTCAGACAGTGCGTCACCCATGTCCAACTCCATCTACTCCAAAATATAGGTCTATCTTCTGGACCGCGAGAATTTAAGGCAGAATAAATGGAGGATATCACATGCGAGGGCGGAACATCCTGCATGAACAGTTTCTCAAATTGTGTCAGTACTGCGGTGAAATTAGCTCGGGGGCCTAATTGGGCCACCCAGGACTGCAACTGGGCAAATTCCATCCACGACCTCCCTCTCCCCGTACCAGCCAGCGATGGAGCGGATATCAACTTTCCTCTCTCAAATGCATCAAGTATACGAGGAGATCACTTGCCCGCCACCTCAAAAAAGATTTAGCATGTAATGCCGGAGGGAAGGATGGGTTGGAGAAAATCGGAGTCAAAGGGCCTCTATGTTTCGCCAATACTCCTCTTCTAACCTCAGAATCCCACACTTTCAGTGTGACGGCCATTAGGCGTGTTTCTGAACCTAGTTTGGGTCTGTCCGATGGGCAGAGCCACGGAATGCACCACAGTGGAGCCTTGACATTTTCCTGTTCTATCTCTACCCATTGTTTGATCATTGAGTGAAATTCCCAATCTAGCAATCTTGTCAGTATTGCAGCTTTGTAATATGCTTTGAAGTTGGGCAATCCCATACCGCCCCTGGAGTTTGTGTCGGCAGAGGGTGTTGAAACTAATTCTCGGGCGACGACCACCCCAAATGAACCTAGATACAATAGATTTTAATCGGTCAAAGAAGAAACCAAGACCTCGATCGGTACAGTCGGGAGTAAAAAAAAAAAAAAAAAAAACTTAGGCAACACGTCCATCTTAATCGCATTAATGCGACCAAACCAGGACATCCGCCGTTTGTCATAGTTCTGAAGGTCATTGGTCGTTCTCCGAAGCAGGGGCAAGTAATTTTTGAACCACCCATCAGGATTGTGTGGCACCATGACTCCCAAATACTTCAAGCAATCAAATTTTCATTTAAATAAGAAATGATTGGCTAAATGTTCCCGCTCCCCCTCCTGTAAGGTAACGTCCATGGCCTCAGTCTTAGCTATATTAACCTTAAAATTACTATGTTTGCCAAATGTATCAAATACCTCAAGAAGGGAGGGAAAAGATATCCGAGGTTGGGTGACGAAAGAGTAAATCATCGGCATAGAGGGCCGCTTTATAATGTCTACGTCCCCAGACTATACCTTTAATATTTGGGTTGTCTCGTATTGCATTAGCAAGATGCTCCATCACAATCACGTAAATCAAAGGAGACAACGGGCAGCCCTGTCGGGTCCAGTTATTAATAGGGAACGACGAGGATAAACTACCATTTGCTTTAATTTTTGCTGTAGGACAACTGTACAGGGATAGGATCTTCTGCAAGAATCCGTCTGGTAGGCCCAGGTGTTTTAGTGAAGCCTTCATAAAACGCCAACTGACACGGTCGAAGGCCTTTTCAGCGTCCACTGAGAGTAAACACATTGGTATGTCTCTGGCCCTCAACCATGCCATAAGCAGCATCAATTTATTAGCGTTGACCCTAGCCTCCCTCCCTGAACAAACCCCACCTGATCATTATGAATGACAGATGGGAGAAGGGGAGCTAAACTGTTAGCCAGAAGCTTACAGAGAACAACTTAATATCTATATTAATTAACGAGATAGGTCTATAATTTGCTACCTCTGCAGGGTCTTTGCCTGGCTTAGGAACAACGCTAATATGGGCCTCCAAAGACTGGGGCACCCAAGGGTTGTCAGGAGAGATCGAGTTGAAGACCTTTGTCAGAAAGGGAGCAATTAGGGAACTGTATGTTTGAAAAATTTTGATGTGAAACCATCTGGCCCGGGACTTTTCCGTCCCGGAGATTGTCTAATCACTTTCAAAACCTCTGCCTCGGAGAAGTCACTATCCAATGACTCCGCAACAGTGGGTTCTATAGGCGGAGGGGCGGTCTCTGCTATATAAGATCTTGTCTTTTCTTCTACCCGAGTCTCCACCATATCACCATAGTATCCCTTGATATTATATAATTTGCCATAGAAGTCTCTGAACATTTGCAGTATGTCATCAGGGTTTTGAGTCAATGTTCCGTCAGTCTGGGGTATTCTGCCCGGGAGTCCCCTGGGATGAAGCAACCTCTCCAGTGGTCTGCCGCACTTGTCCCCGTATTCATAGATAAATCTATGGAGTCTTTCTTTGCCCCGTAAGTATTTTTGATCAATGAGCTGTTGCAGTTCACCTCTAGCTATTACCAGGTCTGCCAATGTCTGTTGGGCCAAGGATTGCTTACGGGAGCATTCTAATTTTGCAATCCTCTGGACCAACAGATCTATTTTTTCCGATCTGGCCTTTTTGAGCCTGGATCCATGTTTCACCAGGATTCCCCTAACTACACACTTCAGAGCCTCCCACTGGGTTGGTATGGTCGTCTCGTCTCTGTTATGAATCTCCAGAAATTCCGAAATTGTATCTCTGACTTCGGAGCAACAGGTCGGGTCATTTAGAAGGTTGTCATTTAGACGCCAAGACCATTGTCTATTCATTCCCTCTGGCATTTGTAAATGGCAAAATATTGGTGCATGGTCAGAAGCACAGATCTGACCTATGGTAGCCTGGACTTTCCAAGACAAAACCCGCTGGCTGGCCAGGAAGAGGTCAATCCTACTGTAGTGTGTGTAAGAGTAGAAGGTGTAATCCCTATCCCTCGGATGTAAAGCCCTCCAAACGTCCACTAAGCCCAAGTTCTGCATCGCTCTCCTGACTGCATTCAGTTTGGGTCTGGATAAACCCTGCCCGCTCGAGGAATTATCAATGGTCGGGTTGAGGGTAAAATTAAAATCTCCCCCCACCAGGATAACTCCCTCACCAAAATCAGCTAAGGCAGATAACATCAAACATTTACCGACTGGATTATAGTTCGGCAGATACCAGTTAACTAGTGTATTTGGTAGAACCTATTTCTAATTTCAGAAAAATGTAACGCCCCTCTATATCTATCACAGAATCAACAAGTTTGTATTTTAACGAACGATGTACCGCTATGGAGACTCCATTAGAGCGAGCATCTGGGCAGGAGCTGTGAAGCCATTCGCCATAGCGTCTGTCACCAATGCCAGGAATGTGGCCAGTCTTGAAGTGGGTTTTCTTGCAATAGTAAAATCATTATACCTTTTTTGTGCATGTCTTCAAGAATTTGACATCTTTGAGGGGTGTTGAAACCCTTAACGTATATAAAAAGAGTAGTTTTAATTGAGCCATTTTTATTCAGAGTTCTGACCCCAGGAGTAAGTGCAAATCTCACTCAGAGATCGGAGTAGACCAGGCAGATATTAACACAGGGACTGTGGATTCAAGAAAGAATTAGTATAATAGAGAAGAGCAGACTGAGAAAAGAGTAAAGGGTTTAAACTGAAGTGGAAATTGAGGGTCTCAGTAATAGTTTCAGAAAAATAAAAAAAATTTAAATTAAAAAATGAAAACAGAAAAAGATAAAACAGATCTAAGTCTAAATAACCTAAATATAAGGTGTCACCAGAACAGGACACCTATTAAATGAGTTCACATAACACTGTAGGGAAATAATTATCCCAGCGCACCAGCGCATCTAGGATTCCCAATTGAGGTAAGGGCCCTCTATAGAAGAGCTACCCAGCCCAGACCAAAGTCTTTTAAAGCTGTTTTAAGAACGTCACTAATAGACCTTATTTCTGATTAAAGAAAGACCAACATACAGGGGGAAAGGAGGGAAGAGGAAGGGGAAAGAATGAGGAAGTTACATTATCCTTTGGGCAAACTTATAACCGGGAACTAAGATCTCTACGGCATTGCTAATAATAATAGCGCTTATTGACAAGTCCGTCCATACAGTTCTGAGGTTGCAGTTAGTGACTGGATCCACATCCGTAAGTCTATTCTTCGCATTTTCCAATCTTAACATTAGGAAGACAGGGAAGGGAGAAAGAAAAGGGGAAATAGGGAAGGGGAATGGAAGGATAAGGGATCACAAAGAAAATTTAGAGGCTGCAGCGGAAAAGAGAAGCGATGCTCAGCAATCAATCGCATAATAAGTCAGGTGAGCAGTGAGTTTTTCAGCTACACAGGGCGAGAATAGAAGATAACCATAGAGGACCACTTAGCGTGGAGGGCGACGAAGTTCTTGGCGACGACAAAAGGCTCCTCCCATTCTCTGAGGTCCCTCTCCCTGTCTGAGTGGAAAGTCTGGCCAACCATTTATTGAAACCGGAGGAATTTCAGAGCTGATTTAAATGCGTGGACGTCAGCTGGCGATCGTAGTATATGGATCCGGCCTTCTTTTCTGACCTGAAGCTTAAAAGAGAAGCCCCAGCTGTAGGTTAAGTTGTAGTCTTTAAGCATGTCCAGTAAGGGGCGCAACACTCCAGATCAGGCAGAATGGCCAAGTTTTTATCTCCAAATCTACAGGGCGTACCGTTTCATATCCTTGTCATTATAGCCTCCTTAACAACATAGCGGTGAACCCTGCAGATAACATCACGGGGCCAATCGGGGTCTGTTGGTCTGGGGCCCAGTGCCCTATGAGCACGATCAAGTTCTATAACGGTAGCAGGGGGGGGGGGGGGGGTCTCCCAGAATTTCATTAAAAAGGGACTGGAGAACTGTTGTCAGGTCTCTAGATTCCACTGACTCAGGAAGTCCTCTGATTCGTATGTTGTTACGCCTTCCTCTGTTCTCTCAATCATCAAGGGCATCAACTAGGTTCGTAATCTGAATGGACTGCGTCTGCAGAAGGGCCTGCTGGGATCTGCACATCTCCTCCAGAGCTGTAATCCTATGGGCATGATCCTGTCCCTGAGCATCTACTCTAGTCACCTCTCCCCGAAGGCAGGACAGTTCACTACGATATGCTTGTTCAAGATGTGCTATATATGATTCCATATCCTCTCTGGTAGGGATGGAAGCCATGCGAGCCTCAGATCTCCCAATTCACCTAGGACACTATTAATATGCAGCATGTCCTCTTGAATAAATTAAATGTTAGAGTCCTGTCTGGGACGTTGGTTATATGAACTCTGGGGAGGAATAGAGGGTCCAGCCACAAGCTCACAGATCTGGGGTTCTACAGGGTTGCGCTGTAGTGGGTCTCTGTCCATAGGTCCCCTTTGTAGCTGTGGGGCCTCTAGGTGAGGGTCTCTCTGTACTGGGGGGCTCACTGTACCTCCAGGTCCCGTCACCATGCTCCCTGATGTGTTTCCCACCTGGTGCTTCATCCCACCGACCTCTCCATCCTCCGGGTACCTTCCGTGTGTATTCGCTTCCTCCGCCATTATTGCAGCCTGTCTGCTGCTTGCCCCTCTTGTCTGTACTCCCAGCGCGCGTCCAGTACCTCTACTTAACAGCGCACCATCTGGGGAGCGGGAAGTGCGGTCTTGTGTGACCGCCGCTGCTGCTTCCACTGTGTCTCCTCGTATGTGCGCCGCGGCCATCTTAGATGCAGGGCTTCTGGCGGGAGAACGCACTCCCTGAGAGAAAAATTGTCTAATGGAGGCTCTGGGAACAAGTGAGGCCGGCGAGACGGTGCCCAGGGATTTCCCCTGCTTCCCCCTTCGCAGAGTACTCTCCTTTCTATAGGTAGCTGATCTCCGTTAGCAGTTATTCGGGTCCAGGCACGGGAGCTAGATCTTGTAGCTTCTGCTCTCCTCCATAGCTAGGCCACGCCCCCAAGAGTTGGTTTTTAGCACAACACAGATTAGAGATTAAGGACCTGCAGGTGGACAAGTCAGACACAAAAGCGAACGAGAATAACGAGACTTTTGGCATATCCTAATTTGCGCTAAAACCTATTCCTGCCTCACTTAAATGTTAGATGAATGCAGACAAGAGTTGGTCTTTAGCACAACACTGAGATTAGAGATTAAGGCCCTGAAGGTAGACTAGTCAGACGCAAACGCTGACGAGAATAGCGAGTCTTTTGCATATCCTAATTTACGCTGCAACCTACTGTAGCTGCACTAAGATGCTAAATAAGTGCAGACAAGAGTTGGTTTTAAGCACGAAACTGAGATTAGAGATTAGTCCACCTGCAGGGCCTTAGTCAGACACGAAGGCTGACGAGAATAGAGAGTCTTTTGGCGTATCCTAATTTACACTAAAACCTATTCCTGCCGCACACAAATGTTAGATGAATGCAGACAAGAGTTGGTTTTTAGCACGACACTGAGATTAGAGATTGAATTTCCCTGAGGAAGGTGCCAGGAGAGGCATCGAAACGCGTAGGAAAGGAAATAAAGAATATGTTTTGCTATCCAAATTGGATTCCTGGTGATTTGTGGGGACTTGGCAGCGCGGACTGTAACACTCCTTGCTTTCCCAATCCTTTGATGGTTGTTCCACGTGAGAGTGGTCGGTGGAGGTTCTGCAGCAGCCAAATAAAATCCTTTGCCTTCAAACCAGTTGTGGGTCTCACAACTGAGCTAGGTGAGTGAACCTTGTTTTACCACCCACGTTTTGAGTGTCTTGAGTGATAGGGCACTATTGCGCCTCTTGTTCTCCCACCTCGTCTTTTTTTAGAGGT
This sequence comes from Allobates femoralis, assembly GCA_033576535.1. Classification (NCBI taxonomy): domain Eukaryota; kingdom Metazoa; phylum Chordata; class Amphibia; order Anura; family Aromobatidae; genus Allobates; species Allobates femoralis. Next base: position 155,248,793 of record JARQOC010000011.1, on the reverse strand, counting down.
GGTTTTTAGCACGACACAGATTAGAGATTAAGGCCCTGCAGGTGGACTAGTCAGACAAAAACGCTAACGAGAATAGCGAGTCTTTAGGCGTATCCTAATTTGCGCTAAAACCTACTCCTACCGCATACAAATGTTAGATGAATGCAGACAAGAGTTGGTTTTTATGTTCACAACTGGGCTAGGTGAGTGAACTTTGTTTTACCACCCACATTTTGATTGATAGGGCACTATTGCGCCTCTTGTTCCCCCACCTCGTCTTTTTGAAGAGTTGGTTTTTAGCACGACACAGATTAGAGATTAAGGCCCTGCAGGTGGACTAGTCGGACACAAATGCTGACGAGAATAGCGAGTCTTTAGGCGTATCCTAATTTACGCTGCAACCTACTGTAGCTGCACTAAGATGCTAAACGAGTGCAGACAAGATTTGTTTTTTAGCAGAACACTGAGATTAGAGATTAAGGCACTGCAGGTGGACTAGTCGGACACAAACGCTGACGAGAATAGCGAGTCTTTTAGCGTATCCTAATTTGTGCTAAAACCTACTCCTTCCGCACACAAATGTTAGATGAATGCAGACAAGAGTTGTTTTTTTTTTTTTTTTTTAAACCATTGTTCTTTTTATTAATAAAGATGGATAACAAAATGTATGACAATCTCAATCCAGTTAGCCAATCAGTGAATAAAGACTAGTAGAATTACAAAACCAAGTCATGAATAAAGTAATGTGAAAGAGTCACCCTAACCCGACGGGCTCTCTCTCTCACATTTAACAACTTATCAACTAATCAACTAAATATGGGGCAGGAAAGGGGCAGAGGAGGGGGAGTAGGGGAGGGAGGGGGTGAAGGGGAGGTAGAGTATAGAAAAAACAAGAGGGTAGATTAGCAAAACCTTGTGGGGAGACGGGGGGTGGGGGGGGGGGGGAACATAAAAAAGGGGGGAGGAGGGGAGAAGAAAGGTCGAGCCAAATATTTGCATATTTTATATTCTTAGCTACACATAAATGTTTAATTTGTAACATTCAAGACACGAGAATTATTCCATATTCAGGAAAGGTTTTAAAATATCCAAGCTCTTGACAAGGTAACGGGTACCTTCTGTGCCATAGTCAAACAGCAATAGTGTTATAGGGCGAGTCGATCCACAAGTCCCACCAAGCCAGGACTTTTGAGCGTCTCTTAGAATCATGGGCCAACAGTAGTTCATACTGAAAATGGGAGTTAAGCACTGGAAGGCAGCACTGGTTCCCTCCAAAGACCAGCCATACATCGGCGAGAGGCTGATAGAACACTCGCCACCATCGGACGGACCGGTCTCGGCCATTCCTCCAGTCCCATGCTTAGAACTGCCAAAGGTGCAGTCAGTTCGAACCTGATACCCGTGAGGGCAACAAGGAGGGCTTCAATTTCCCTCCAGAACAACATTACTTTAGGGCAGTGCCACCAGAGATGAGGTGAAGATCCCATCTGGTTGTACTGCTTCCAACACATTGGCGAAGTCTGGGGTTGTTGTGAGAATTGCGATATCTTCACCGGGGAAATGTACCAGTCCATATGGATCTTTTTAATCTGTTCAAAATGATTAATGCATCTAGAGTATGCTGAGGCTCGTGAGGCAGCTTCCTGCCAAGTGGTAAGGTCAGATTCAAAAGCCAGGTATCTCTCCCACTTCCAACATATATGGGAGTTTGAGCATGTTACTGGCAGTTGTCAGTGCACGGTATAGGAGAGCAATCCCATGGTCATTTGAATGTGAGGATTTGAAATGTTTCTGAAGCGAACCATTAAGCCCGCCAGTGTCCACCACTGGGAGGTGTAAAGAATCAATTAAATGCCGTGTTTGCAGGTAGTGGTAGAAGGTGGAGCGGGGAACATCAAAGGACTCCATCAGCTCCGAGAAAGGCCTCACTCCCGAACCCTCCCTAATCTGGCGAAGATCTGCCATACCTCTTTCTTTCCAAAGGGACAGAGAGAGGGACTCCACCGAGTTTTCCACTGCCTGAAGCGAGATGATAGTGTAGAAAATTCAGCGTGCTTCGGCTGTGTCGATATCACACGTCCAGCAGAGCAGTCATAGATTTCAGGAAGGTTGAGTCGTGTCTGGGCATGAGGAGAGTAATTTCTAGCAACAGTCTGGTAGAATTGCGAGGCGCAAAGGATTGTTCAATTTGTTTCCAAAGAGGTGACATGCCGTCTGACCACCAAGCTCTTGCCATAAATGGATTGCAGAGTAGTATGAGTACAGGTCTGGGACCCCCATGCCTCCCAAAGATACTGGGGTCATAAGTACCCTGGCTCCTATCCTGTGAACCCCATAATTCCATATGAAGCGGTTCAGTAGCGATTGTAAGGAGGAAATGAGGCGTTTGGGGAAAAGTAAAGGAAGACAACATAAGATGTATAGAACTTTGGGAAGATATGTCATCTTCACGATCTGAATCCTGTCAATCCATGAAAGATTCAGGGTTTTAAGAGATTACAACCCCGCTCTAAGTTCACCAGAGAGGACCTCAAAGTTGCGACGGACTATATCCTTAGTTTGAGTTATCTGAATTCCCAAATATGCCGAGGGGCGACCACACAAAGGGGAATTTTGACTGGAGCTGAAGTCTGAGACTGGGAGATGTTGATGGGATAAATAAGAGACTTGGACGTATTAAGCTTATAGTACGAAACGGCTGTAAACTCAGTAAGTAGTGTCATTATTCGGGGAATAGTCCCCTCCACGTTGGTGTAAACAAAGATGACGTCGTCTACATAAAGCCCCAGTTTATGCTCTACATTCCCCACCATAGGACCAGAAATACCAGGGTCCGCCCTCACTCTGGCCACCAGCTGCTCCATGATCAGGGCAAAGATAAGAGGGGACAAAGGGCACCCTTGCCGCGTGCCGTTTGATATATGCAACGTGGAGGAGATAAAACCCGAAGCTCGCACCTTTGCATTGGGAGAAGTATACAATGCCATAATTGCCGATTTAATGTCTCCAACAAGACCAAATCTCTCCAGTACCTCCTCTAAGTACCCCCAGTGCACTCTATCAAACGCTTTTTCAGCATCTAAAGACAAGAGTGCACTAGGGGCCTTGCTCCTCTCCATGATCTCCAAGAGGTCTATAATACGTCTGGTTCCGTCAGATGCTTGTCTAATTGGAATAAACCCTACTTGCTCCAAGCCGATCAGGGAGGTAAGGACCCCCATTAGGCGAGTCGCTAAAAGCTTTGCATAGATTTTCAAATCGCAGTTTAAAAGAGCGATTGGCCTGAAATTCCCTGGAGACGTAGTAGGCTTGCCAGGCTTCCGGATCGCGGAGATTAATGCTTCCAGGCCCTCAGGACGGATCTCTCCCGATCTCCTCCAGAAGTTAAAGAGTGCTAGTAAGTGTGGTACGAGAAGATCAGTAAAGAAGGTATAATACGGGTAAGAGAATCCATCAGGACCTGGAGCCGAATGTTTTTTCATAGACTTAATGACTTCTCGAATTTCTGATTCTGAAAAACGGGCATTCAGGGCAGATTGCCGAGTTGTTGACAAGGAGGGAAGTTGCACCTTATCTAAAAATTTGCATATCGCCTCCTTCGAGGGTTGGGGTGTTTGTGGGTCTGAGTGTAGATTATACAATTTTCCGTAGTATTTTTGAAATTCCTCTGCTATCAATAAGGGGTTATTTATTTTTTGTCCCGTTGAAAAGATCAGGTGGGAAATTTTTGTAGCTTCTTGTTTTTTCCTGATACGTCGGGCTAGTATAGTGCCTGCTTTGTCCCCAAAACTATAATAAGTGGCTTTGCTTTTTTTAAGGTTAAATTCGACTTTAGCGAGTAAGAGTGAGCGGAGGTCTTGTCGGGCCCTGGAAAGGTCAACGTGCGTCGAAGAAAGGGGGGCTTGTTTATGTAGAGTTTCTAGACGTCTTATTTTAAGCGTGTGATTTAATCTGAGCTTCTCTTTCCCTCTTGAGCCTGGAGGCTAGTTGGATAAATGAGCCACGAATAACTTATGGGCGAGCCAATTTATTTCAGGGTTCGTTAGTTTACTGTCGTTTAGGGCAAAGTAATCTTTTAGTTGGTCGGATATGGCTGCTATATTATCAGGTTTAGACAGCAAATATTCATTCAGTCGCCATAGCGAGGTCGGGGTCACTTGAGCGGAGTCAGTGATCTGTAGGGACATTGGAATGTGATCTGACCAGGTGATCTGACCAGGTGATGTTTCCAATAGTGGTTGTCCGACAGCGGAAAAGAAGAGGGTCATTAACCAAAAAGTAGTCCAACCTACTGTACGTGTGATGCCGTGAGGACATAAAGGTGAAGTCCCTCTCCTCCCCATGTGAATAACGCCATATATTGTGAAGATGGTAAGCTGATATTAGGTTACCCATTTCACCACGGCAACAGGAGGGGGATGAACAGTCCAATTGTTTGTTAACTGGGAGATTAAAGTCTCCCGCCATAATAGTGAGGCCCTTAGTAATGGAGGCCAACCTGGGGAACAAAGAGCGAAAGTACCTGCTTTGTCCAGCATTGGGGCCATAGATAGAGACCAAGGAGTATAAAGTGTCATTGATGTATCCCACTATCACCAAGTATCTTCCCTGAGGGTCCGATATCTGCTCGACCAGTCTGAAAGAAAGATCTACTGATAAAAATAGCCACCCCTGCTTTCTTCACCTCAGAATTTGCAAAGTATTGATGAGGGAACAAAGCAGCAGACAATTGTCACCTTGTAGCAGGTGGGTTTCCTGGAGGAACACGACATCTCCCTGCAGTTTTCTAAGTTGCGAACAGGTCAAGGAACGCTTTATGGGCGAATTGAGGCCATTAACATTGATGGTGACACACTTGATGCTCATGATGAAACGCCCAGAGACAGTCCAATTTATCAAAAAATTAGATCAAGACTCGTATTAGACAAGTGACATATGTAGCTAGTTGTAGTGCCAAAGAGAAAAAAAAAAAAAAAACCCTTAAACTGGGAGATAGGGAAAGAAAAACACAGAGGGGGTTAAAGGGGTCGGGTGAGAAAACACAACAAGTCAAACTATGGAACAGTAGCAGGAACAAGGGGAAGAGGAAAGGTAGGGGAGGGTCATTCCATGTCAAGTGATCCAAAAATGAATATTTTTTTTCCCTGACGTCCTCAGATTTTTTTAAAAATTTTCTATCTGAAGAACAACTTTATCGAATTACAAAAAAAAAAAGTTTTGAATTTTTTTCTTTATCTGTTAATTTTTTACAGATTTTTAAAGTTTTAAAAAGTGCGAATTTTGGCCTGGTATGGCTTTACATTTTCTATCATATCTCGGGCTAGAAATAAGATAGAGAAACAAAATAAACACCGTTCTACTCAGAACTGTCCAGGCTTTCATCAGATATGTCACAAGAGGATCTTTGTTAATATTTTACCCATGTGATCGCAAGCGCAAAACTTTAAAACGCATTTCCGAAAAATCGGCGCGCTTTAAATATTTCAAAAACTGCCATGTGTCTGCTTTGCTCTTAGCCACATCTGTACCAAATTTCAAGTTGGGATCGCAATGGGATCATATTTTAACATATTTTACTAGTAAGAGCGTCAATGGGTCATTACATATCAAGTGATCTAAATATGAATATTTTTTTTTACCTGACGTCTTTAGATTTTTTTTTTTTTTTTCCTTTATGAAGTACTACTTTAGTTAATTACAAATTAAAAGTTTAGAATTTTTTTCTTCATCAGTTAATTTTTTACAGATTTTTAAAGTTTAAAAAAAGGGTGAATTTTGGCCTGGTATGACTTTACATTTTTTTATCTCAGGCTAGAAATAAGATAATGAAGTGGGAGAGGCATCATTTTACTCAGAACGGTAACAGCTTTCATTTGAGATGTTACAAGACTATGTTTCTTTATATCAAATTCAAACTATTGACGGGCAATTGTGAAAAAATGACTGATTGTGTTCTTGGTGACTTTTGAATTGACACTATAATAGTTAAATATTTTGCACTTAGGTCCAATGAATGCGTCCATGGGGTCAAGCTGGGACAGAGTCATCACAAATTAGCCTTATTTGCAGATGACCTGCTACTTTACATCTCCCAGCCCCTGGTCTCCATCCCTTCGGTCTTAATGGAGTTTGAACGGTTCGGACAATTGAGCAACTTTAAAGTGAATTGCTCCAAAACCGAGGCACTCAGTATTTCTTTGCCTGGAGAATTGGTTTCTCATCTATCTAAACAGTTCCCATTTAAATGGAAAGTAGAAGCCATTAAGTACTTGGGAGTCCTTATACCAAAAGATCTTAAACAAATATTCAATTTAAATTATCAACCCCTTTTGACTAACGTGGAATCGGCATTTACCTCCTATAGACAATTAAAGCTATCCTGGTTCGGGAGAATAAACGTAGTCAAGATGGATGTCTTGCCCCGACTCTTATATACTTTTCAGACAGTTCCTGTTCTATTGGATAGAGGCTTCCTCTCCAAAATGCAATCTATGATCCTTAGATTTGTCTGGGGGAACAAGAGGTCCAGATTGCGAATGAATATCCTATCCTTGCCCGAGACCAGAGGAGGGGTTGGACTACCCAACATACGAGCGTACTTTGAGGCTTCCTCTCTTGTTAGAGCTCTAGATTGGCATTATCATGCGTCCTCCAAGAAATGGGTAGGGGTGGAGCAAGAGGGTTTGGGGATTCCGCTGAAACACCTGCTTTGGATTTCCCCTAAAGACTCCACAGACCTAGTACCTTTGACAGACATGACCAGAAACACCTTGAAGGTATGGCACCTAGTGACGAAAACCCTCCGCTTAAACAACAGACTTAGCCCTTTGACTCCCTTTTTTCCAACCCATCTTTCCCACCCGGATTTGACAGGCAGAGATTTTTATGTTGGCGGAGTCTGGATGACACCCGAGTAGGACAGACTCTGTCCAGTGGTGGTTTGCCCCCGATGGCAGAGCTACAACTCAAAGAACCTACGAGACCTCTTAAGTGATTCGAATTTCTCCAATACAGAGCATACTTATATTCAGCTGACCACTCTTGCAGGGTAAGATTGACGCCCAACGTATTGGAGAGGTTATTCCAACTGGAGGCTCCACCGAGGCGCAAAATATCATTTCTATACCAGGCCTTAGGGTCCATGAGAGAGCAGGGCACCCTTTACTTCCAACGTGCTTGGGAGAGGGAATTGGGGTGTAGCATTTCAGAAGCTAATTGGCAGAAATGCTTTATATTTACTCACTCACTAGCTAGCGCTTGTTCTGCACAAGAAAGAAGCTATAAGCTGCTCACTAGATGGTACTTGTGCCCGACGACACTCCGGAACATGTTCCCTGGAACCCCTGATACCTGCTGGCGCTGTGGGGAAGAGAAGGGTACAATGATACACATTTGGTGGAGTTGTGGGGAAATCCGGCGGTTCTGGTCTGAGGTTTTCAATGCATATACCCGGATAACAGGTAAACAAGCCGAATGCTGCCCAGAATCGGCAATGTTATCCATTTTTCCAGGTCCTGTTGGGCTACAGAAGAGGGATATTCTCCGCTTTTGCATCTCGGCTGCTCGTGCTGTGATCCCGAGGTTCTGGAAATCAAGCCGGGCTCCATCTCTACTTGATTGGTTCAAAGAATTGATGGACACATATCGAATGGAGGAGCTCGCAGCTGATGCGTCGGGATCTCGGAACAAATTCTTAGGGATTTGGGTTGAATGGATTCTTTTTCACGACTCTGCAGAATTTAGGAGTATCTTTTCCAGCACAGATAATATGGCTCGACCTCTGGCTGATGGGGAGCCAGTGGGATGAGTACCCTTTCTCCTTCCCATACCTCACCCTTCCCCCCCCCTCCTTTTTTTCTTACGTGGCTTTTCTTTCCCAGTACAACTTTTTCTAATGGTTTTTGTTTCTCTTCTCTCTTCTTTTCTATCTCTCTTTTCTTCCCATCTGATACATTCAGTCTAGGTATTTCCTTTCTACGCCTATACCTTCAGAATTCTAGTGAACATTAGACAGGTATCGAGAACTCTGAGCTGTGAGTAGATCATTAATATTTCGGCCTTCCTTTCCGGTACACCAGTCGATAGACTATTCCAACTAGGCCTCAACGGGTAATGACCCACTTACGTGGTCAACCTGTTAGAAGGGGCCAAGTAATAAAAATCATTCTGCTGGGGCTGCTTGTCCCCTTGACATCAGAACATCTCAAAACCCTGAGAAAGGTTTTATACTTGAGTGTTTGGATATATTTAGATTGTAGTATATATTGCACCAGAGATAAGCGCAAAAGTAAATTTGCAGCTTATCTTAAAGTTACTAATAACTTTGTGAATTCTCTTTTTGTATATTTTATATGTCTCAAGATTTTGTTAAAAGATTGAATGTATGTCTTTCATATGTTTTTTCAAAATTTAATAAAAATGAGATTAACCATAGTTAAATATTTTAAAATATGATCCCATCACGATCCCAACTTGAAATTTGGTACAGATGTGGCTAAGAGCATAAAAGACACATGGGCAGTTTTGGAAAATTTTTATTAAAATGTTTTTTTCGGAAATGCGTTTCAAAATGTTGCGTTTGCATTCGCATAGGTAAAAAATTAAAATTAACAAATATACTCTTGTGACATATCTGGTGAAAGCCTGGACAGTTCTGAGTAGAATGGTGTTTATTTTGTTTCTCTATCTTATTTCTAGCCCGAGATAAAAAAATTTATAGTCATACCAGGCCAAAATTCACCCTTTTTTTAAACTTTAAAAATCTGTAAAAAATTAACTGATGAAGAAAAAAATTCTAAACTTTTAATTTGTAATTAACTAAAGTAGTACTTCATAAAGGAAAAAAAAAAAAAAAAAAAAATCTAAAGACGTCAGGTAAAAAAAAATATTCATATTTAGATCACTTGATATGGAATGACCCATTGACGCTATTAATAGTAAAATATGTTAAAATATGATCCCATTGCGATCCCAACTTGAAATTTGGTACAGATGTGGCTAAGAGCAAAGCAGACATATGGGCAGTTTTTGAAATAAAGCGCGCCGATTTTTCGGAAATACGTTTTAAAGTTTTGCTCTTGCGATCACATGGGTAAAATATTAACAAAGATCCTCTTGTGACATATCTGGTGAAAGCCTGTATAGTTCTGAGTAGAATGGTGTTTATTTTGTCTCTCTATCTTATTCCTAGCCTGAGTTATGAGGAGAAACGTAAAGGCAGGCAACAGCGAAATTCACACTTTTTCCGAACTTTGAAAATCATTTAAAAAAAAAAATAAATTTTTAAAAAAATTTTTCTCTTCACATTTTGCATTGTCTGACATGCTATTATCAAATAACAAAATCTCAAAAGAATTAAAAATATAGAGGTAATAATCATTGGTTCACTTGACATGGAATGACCCGGGAGGAAAGGTTCAACTTAGTTCTACAAGTTTGAAGTAGAGCAATCTTCAAGAGCGAATACCCTTGTTCAGAAGGGTCTCCTGGAGTCCAGAGTTCCTCCTCAAAATAAAGGAGTGGGATACTTACACTAAGTATCTATATCAGGGTGCTACAAACACACCTTAGGGGGCCATCTATTCCACCATAGTTCTGGCAGAGTAAAGAAAAGATGAAGAGCAGCGAATCAGTAGAGACGAACAGAAGAGGAAGAGGGGGGCAGGAAAGAGAAAAAGAGAGGATGAAGAAAGGAACAGGGGGAGGTTGGGAGATCAGGTGAGAGTTAGGAGTGAATAGCTGAAGAGAAAAGGGGATGCAGGGTAAAGTAAGGCAGATAAAAGGTCCGAGAGTAGTAACAAGGTAGAAAAGAAAGTTGAGAGCCAAGAAAGAGTGAATGGAAAGTATTAGAAGTCAGAAAAGGCAGGAATAGAGTCCCCACGGGCTATGAGACAGGATGGAAACATGTGTTCACAGCATCAGTCAGATAGGCTCTAGATGTTGTATAGCTGGCAAATCAGCAGTATCTATCTCTGCCTGGTCTTCGGGCACGGGACGGGGAGGCGGCATATTCGACAGCAGACCCCATCTATGCAGCAAATCCTCCGCTTGTCTCCGAGTCTGGCATACATGTGAGATATTATCTTTTTTGATAATAAGCTTCATGGGATATCCCCAGCGGTATTCCACTTGACGCTCCCTCAACAACCTGGTGGTCCCTTGAAAGGCCCTTCTCAAGAGTGCCGGCCGAGAGATCCGGGTAAACAGCTATATGCCGATAGGATTCCGGTACCAGAGTACCCGCCTTGAGAGCACGTATAAAGTCCTCCTCGATCTCATAAAAGTGTATCCTAGCGAGGACATCTCTAGGGAGGGCAGGGTCCAACACTGAGTGCCTTGGAAAACGGTGAATTCGGTCGATGATAATGTCTTTAGGCCTTATATCGGGAAGTATTGCCGCAATGAAATTTTGTAGTAAATTTCTCAGATCAGTGGAAGGGATGCTCTCTGGGATGCCTCGCAGTTTCACATTGTTTCGGCGAGATCTGTCCTCAAGATCCATTGTTTTGAGGGTGGTTTTCTCCAGTTTATCCTGTAAGGCATAGTGGGCATCAAGCAGTTCATTATGCGAACGCACTAGTTCACCCATCTTGCCCTCTAGATGAGTCGTACGAGAGGATAGATCAGTGACTTCTCCCCTCAGCCCCTCCATCATGGATCTCATATCCTCCTGTAGTGAGGTCCGTAGCCCAGCCAAGAGATCCCGCATAGCCGCATGAGTGACTGGAGCCTCCGCCTGTGCACCCGTGCCCGAGGAAGCAAAGGACACAGAGGCCATAGAGTTGCGACGTGAGGAGCGGGTGGAACGTTGCGGGGAAGGCGGCTGGTGCGCCATTTTAGGTGACCCTGAGGAAGGAGATCACCTGGGAGCAAAAAAGGCAGTTAGTCTGTTTGATGTACGATTTAGGTCTGAACGAGTTTTGCCCATCAAATATGGAGGAGTAGGAAAGAGGCTATTAGACAGGTTGGACTAGTAGGTGAGGATTTTGTTCCCAGTAATGCTTAGGGAGCCTTGCGCTTCAGGGCTGCTTTTAGGTGGTTTAGGGACAGTAAGTTGTAACAGGTGGAACCTGGCAATTATAGGTGTTCAACAAGGTGCCTTAGAGATATGGATCATGAAGAGTTAATTATGCCTCTGTTCAGGTCCCAAAGGAGCTGATATATGACTGTCTGTTGCTTTGTGCCCCCTCGCACAAGCCGTAGTGCAATAACTTCCTCAGCTACAGAGCGGTGCCCTGATGTTGCCTACCGGTGTGACCCCTCCGGGGGTATCTCGTTCATGTGGGGGATCCCCGCCAGTCTCAGATCATCACCGCCGCTCTCCGTTCAGCCGCCAAGACGGCTGAGAATAGCGAGTCTTTTCGCATATCCTAATTTACACTGCAACCTACTATAGCTGCACTTAGATGCTAAATGAGTGCAGACAAGAGTTGGTTTTTAGCACAACACTGAGATTAAGGCCCTGCAGGTGGACTAGTCAGACACAAACGCTGATGAGAATAGCGAGTTTTTTGGCGTATCCTATGTGAGGTAGCACCCGGGGAACCCGCTTCCATAACGACAACAACACGTGTTTATAAGTTAACCAATGTCTACCCGTTTATTTTCACATATTAATAACATAACCCGGGTAGAATGTATGTCACATTGCACATTGATTATAAACACTTTACATAAATACACCATACATTTACATATAACATCACATAACACTTATTGCACATAACATCTTATTGTAACCCGGGACCTGTAACCATCTCTCTGTCCCCATTGGAGCTCTACTAACAGCTCCCGTGGTGGCTACGACCTCCGGCCTATATACACTTTACACATACATTTATCAGTTCACCATATGTATATTTATCCACGATGATTCCTCTGGGTTCAGAACAGGGATTGAGCAACCTGAGTCACGGGTACGCCATGCCTCGCCAAGGGGCTCCTTCCTGGACGTGTTTCACCCCACGTCCAGGTCAGCGCCCACCTGGTTCCACCACAGTTTCCCCACTCTAGGAGCCCTTCATGACCCCTGCTTCAGACCTTCACTATCTACCCTTCAACGGGCCCTGTGGGTCCCAATGGCGGTACCTGCCGCCTGGCTTTAGTCACCCAGCTTGATGACATAACATTAACCCATAGTCAGGATTCCTGCCTGACCGGGACCTTACATACCACATGTGATCCATCATACAATATCCATGGATCCCATGCATCCACACATCCGCTCACAGCCCATCAGAATACATCCATGGACTGTGGCTCCTCCATGACCATAACAGGGACCTGGTCAACCGTAGAATCCGGGCTAACCATGAGTCACCCTGGCCTACTCACCACGCTACGGGCCACCAGTTGCCACCAAACCTCCATCTCATTTCATGGCAGGTCTCCAGGTCGACAACTGTACCCTGCGTCTGAGTAGCACCCTAACGGATCAGCCATGGTTACCCTTCTAAGAGCCTTCGTGACCCCTGTCTCTGGCCACAGGCACACCCACACTATTAGAGGTCGTGGTTGAGGGACAGGCACCCGCTGCAAGCAGCCGGCCAAGCCTCCCTCTCGTCCCATAGGGACGGAACGCCTCCAATACCATCCATACTAGCTGGGTCACTCTCTCGCCACATCATTATACAAGGCTCTTACATATAGGCCATCGTCTCTCATTCAGGGCAATTACCTAAGCCCTCATACACATATAGTTAACACAGGTCCCTCACTGACTATCTAGTCGGACCTCGGGCGGCTATGCCCGCCTGGCACATTTCACACACCAGGTGCACAGTTTACACAAGCATTTGAAAACTGCTTTCTTACTAGGCACGGATCCGGGTCTCGCTACATGTGTCACAGGTTCCACCAGGCATCCCTACGGGCTCCTTTCCCGGGCGTGTGTCACCCCCACGCCCGGACCAGTATCCACCAGGTTCAGCCATGGCTTCCCCTTCCAGGTGCTGCCACGACCCCAAACCTAGGCACCGGCATGGAGCTAGCATGCTCCCATTATTCCATTACACACAGAGCCCTGGACTGGATGGCTCTTCACTTTGGCTGTTCATAGATCACCATCCTCTCAGGCTGATCTCTGGCTGAAAATGAATCTCTGGTCTCTGAGTTCTGACAATCACTCAGCTGGCAGGCTCTTATCGTGCCTGCCACTCCCACACTGACTCATCCAGCTGGGCTGCTATTACTCAGGACACCCCCCCTGGGCTGTTAGCAATCAATACCCATTCCTTTCCTCAGGGCCTCAGCGATCTCCTGCCACTCACAGCCGCTCACTAGTCACATGAATGTCTCAGCTCTACAGCACACACTATCATTTAACTCCATGTGTTCCTGGTAGGTTCACCCAGAATCATCACAGGAAAACCGGCCAGTGTGAACAGGATCATACCCTGCTCCTGCATGTGATGCGCCCCGGCCATGGGGACCATGCCGGCGGTGCCTCACACCTAATTTGCGCTAAAACCTACTCCTGGTGCACAAAAATGTTAGATGAATGCAGACAAGAGTTGGTTTATAGCACGACACAGATTAGAGATTAATGCCCTGCAGGTGGACTAGCCAGACACAAACGCTGAGGAGAATAATGAGTCTATTGGCGTATCCTAATTTGCGCTAAAACCTTCTCCTGCCGCACACAACTGTTAGCTGAATGCAGACAAGAGTTGGTTTTTACAATGACACTGAGATTAGAGATTAAGGCCCTGCAGGTGGACTAGTCAGACACAAACGCTGATGAGAATAGCGAGTCTTTTGGCGTATCCGAATTTACGCTGCAACCTACTGTAGCTGCACTAAGATGCTAAATGAGTGCAGACAAGATTTGGTTTTAGCACAACACAGATTAGAGATTAAGGCCCTGCAGGTGGACTAGTCGGACACAAACGCTGATGAGAATAGCGAGTCTTTTGGAGTATCCTAATCTGCACTAAAACCTACTCTACCGTATAGAGAGCTAAATTAATCCCTAAAAGCACTGTTTTGGGATGGATGGATGAGATTTCCAGCCTGTACACCAGCCCCAGAATTGATGCAGGCTGGTATACTGGCACAACTAAGTTTGCTATATATCCTGCCTCCCTGTATACAGCTCTGCACCTGCACTAGCTAAAAGGCCCCAAATCTGTCCCTCAATCAGCAGCAGCTCTCCCTACACCTATTGTCTGTGGAGCAGAGTGACGAGCACAGCACGGTCAGGTCTTATATAGACCTGATGACGCTGTGCGGCCAGCCAATCACTGTAATGCCACAACCAACATGGCTGTGGCATTACAGTGTCAGCCAATCCCTGCATGCGGGCTGGCTTTGTAAAGAGCGCCAACATGCAGGGAGGTGGACCCCCGAGCATAGCAAGAGTATTGTGAGATTACTCTGTACTCGCCAAGTACCCCGAGAACCAAGATATTCATGCGAGTACCGAGTAGTGACAAGCATACTCGCTCATCCCTACAAATTATATATATTTATCATCTCATCTGTCTGAGTGACTCCTCTGCCGCATGGACCCCTCTGGCAACATCTGACCACTGACTACATCTGACCCCCAGCTGCATCGGATCCTGGCCTCAGCATCTCACCCCCAGCAGCACCTGATCGCATCCACGGCTGCATATCATCCCCACTATTGTACCTACATCTGTTCTCTGACTGCACCGCATCACCCTGATTCACCTGCTGGACTCCGTACGCCTCCATTTGATTTGCGATTGCCAATCAAGTCCAGGCACTCACCCGCTTTGCACACCCTTCCTGCTGCACCTGTCCCCTGTCTCTCCAGACCTATGCCTCTATCTCACCGCTCCTGCTGCTCCTTTCCTCCATCCAAACCCCGGCTGCACATCCTCCTCTCAGCTGCTGTTGCCCCCGCCACCACCACTCCCCATCTGCACCTCACCTCCCTGCTCCACCTCTCACTCCCACTGAATCCTATACCCCCATGCAATGTTTTCCCTTTTCTTCACACTCACTCCTATCCTACTCCTCTTACTACAACCCCCCTCTGTCCCTCCTCCCGACAACACAATAACACTCTCCCCCTCTATCCTACCTAGCCATCTCACCCACTCCTCTGAACTCTTCCTCCACACCCAAGCATGTAGCTCCAAACATGCCCACCCGCCACCCAAGCTCTCATGTAGCTCCAAACATGCCCACCCGCCACGCAAGCTCTCATGCCCCAACCTCCTGACCCCCTCTCTCCTCCTGCTACTTGCTGGCGACATCTCCCCTAATCCCGGTCCCCCCCAGCACATCCCCACAATCACCCCTAGCCCACGCCCACTCCCCACCATTAACATCCGCAACGCCTGCAACCTTACACCCATCCCCCAAGCCACCCCTCCCCCAATCCCCCTTTCTGGCGCACTCTGGAATGCCCCCTCAGTATGCAATAAACTCACCTTAATCCACAACCTCTTCTTCACCATAAAAAAAACTCTTTCCTTGGCATCACCGAAACTGTATAGATTAAAGATTCAAAGAAGCTTTATGGGCAGGACTAAATACACATCAGTTTTGCCAAAGCAAGTGTACAAAGGGAATAGGGATAGGGGCTGTGGGGATGTTGGGCAGGGGCTGTAAGGAAGGTGAATGGGGCATGTCCAGGGTGGGGCCATAGAAGTCCATAGCATAAGGAAGGTGGATTGGGCAGGTACAGGGTGGGGGCTATAGTAGTCCATGGTATAAGGAGGGTGGAAGGGGGCATATTATATATGTGTATATATACAGTGGATGCATATATATATTATATATACAAACACAGACATATAGTTATGTGCATATATATATATGCACATAACTATATATATGCGCACCTACTGTATATATATGATGCATCTATACACGTGTGTGTGTGTATATATACATGTACGAAATATGCCTAAGCAAAGTGAAAATATATATATGTGGGTGTAATCCATATATATATATATACATATATGTGGATTGTACACACACGTTCAGTTTTGGGAGGGGGCGCCGATACTCAGCTTCCGAAGACGCTCCTGATCGTTGCCTAGCGACTCAGCAGCGCGTTCTCCCGCCGCACTGCGCATGCGCAGGCCGGAAATGACGCGGTCGCTGGCCTCGCGTCATGAAAAGCGGGAAGATTCAAATGGGCACCCCCGCTCTTCAAATCAATAATGCCACCCATTGGGGCGTTATTGAACCAGTGAGGCGGGGGAGTGCGGCACTGAAGACACCACCCTCCTGACAAGAACGCCGCACGGTCACAGAAAATGGAAGTTTATAAAGAGTTTTATTTAGCTTCTATAAAGCCCTATTAGGTCAGGCAGGGATGGTTAGGGAACTAATTAGAGGCTGTAGGGGCAGGTAGTGATAGTTAAGGGGGCATAGATTAGGTGACAGGTTCCCTTGAAGGTCCGGGTGTAACAGGGGACCCTGGTGAAGGTCATCTGTCTGAGGCAAAGGTCCTTCTAGGGCCATGTCTACCAGAGCACTGTACCAACTTCGTCTCGGCCACAGGGGAATGGATGAAGGTTGTGGTGATTTGATCGGTCTGGATCTTCTGTAATGCCCTTGCTAGAGCCGGGATCAGTGGGAAGGCATAGGTCAGGGCGAATCTCCATGGGTGAGAGAAGGCATCTATGCCCAATGTACCATCTGCTGGATACAGGAAGAAGAAAGTCTTCCCCTTCGCATTCCGACCCTTGGCAAAAAGGTCCACTTGCAGAATCCCCAACCTTATCTCAAGGGATAAGACGACTGCCTGGTTGAAGCACCAATCTCCCGGACGGACGTCTGTTCTGCTGAGGAAGATCGCCTGGTTATTGGCGGACCCCCGCAGATGAACTGCTGTAAGGATCAAAAGATGTGTCTCTACCCAAGGAAAAAAATTCCTGCAGCGATTGATTTTAGTTAGGCATATCTCGTGCCACCTTTGTGACAGAGGTAGGCTACCGTGGTCATGTTGTTGGAGTAGATGCGGACATGATGGGCCTGGATCAGGGTAGACGCAGCTCTCAATGACTCTTCCACCACTTTCAGTTCTCGGAGCTTTGAGGAACAGGAACTGATGTCTGGAGGCCATAGACCTTGGAAGTGGGACTTCTCTACCACGGCACCCCAGCCCCTTCGACTGGCGTCTGAAGTAAGGACCTTCAAGGAAAGTTGGTCCCAGCTGACCCCCCACTGAAGGTTTCATGGTTTCAGCCACCATGCCAAGGATGACTTCACGTGACCAGGAAGAGGAACCCTCTTTGTCAGAGAATCCTGGTGCCTGTCCCAGGATGAGAGGATATGAGTTTGTAGGACTCGCATATGGGCCTGGGCCTAAGACACTTCCTGGATGTACGATGTTAGTGATCCCAGAACAGACATTGAATCCTTCACGGTAGGAGCTCTCTGGTCTCTGAAGTTGGAGATCTGCTGGAGAAGGTCGAGCTGACGATCTCTGGGCAAGGAGGATGTTCTTCTTTCTGAGTCCAGGAAAATACCCAGAAACCTCTTTCGTAGAGAAGGAATGTTAGATTTCTCCAAATTTGGGATCCAGCCAAGGGATTCCAGGATTTCCAAGGTCTTTGCGATATCTTGTCTCAGTTGGAGAACAGACGTAGCAACAAGTATGAAGTCGTCCAGATATGGAACAATGCAAATCCCCTGTTGACGAAGGAAGATTACCATTTCTAGCATAATCTTGGAGAAAACCCATGGCGCTGATGAAATGCCAAACGGGATGACCTTGATCTGGTAATGGTCAACCTGGTGACCATGGGAAACTGGGAATCTGAGGAACCTTTGATGATCTGGGTGGATTGGAACATAATAGGCTTCTCTCAGATCTATAGTCACCATCACCCAGTCCTGTCTAATTAGTGGGAGTGCAGTCTTAACCAACTCCATCTTGAATTGTCAGTATTTGATCATGCGATTCAGGAGTTTCAGATTGATAATTCCATAAGCCCCAGAAGGCTTTTGGACCAGGAAGTGGTGGGAATAGTTGCCCTGCCTACCTCCTGTAGGGGAACCAGAGATATCACGTTTACCTGAAGAAGTCCTTGGAACAGTAAGGGGGTCTGAAGGTGTGAGGACTACAGTGAGGTGACCCTCATGCACTGCAGGGGAAAACTGTAACTCCAATTTTAGCCCATCCTAAACAATACAGAGAACCCACTGGTTTGTGGAGATGGATTTCCACCGTGCTATGATGTCTGAGTCGACCCCCATAAGGAGTGCAGTCATTGCTTGTCAGGTGTCTGTTGGTGAGGGACAAGGATATTTTTGGCCTTCCCACCCTCTGGATAGCTCCAAAGTCCAGACTTGCCCTTCCCTTTGTAATCCCTCTGGGAGGACTGATCTCTGGAGGGACGAAAAAAAGTTTCTTAGGGGTTTTTTGTTCAGGGGGGCCTTCTTTATGTTCAATAAGAGGTTATTGAGGGCCTGACCAAAGACATGGTGTCCCTGAAAGGGTATGGCACAAAGCTTGGCTTTAGAGGAGATATCCCCACTGAGACCTTAGCCACAGAGCCCTCCTAGCTGAGTTGGAGAGGACTGTGGACTTCGATGCTACTCACACAGATTCAGCTGAGGCATCAGCCAGGAAACCCATTGCTTTCTGCAAAAGGGGGAGACAGTCAAGTATCTCCTCTGTAGAAGTACCAAGTGAGGTGATCTTCCAAGGTACAAAGCCAGCGAAAGATCTAGTGACGAAGCTAGACGCCACATTTGTATGTAGCAAATTAGTATAAGTGTCCCAGGATTTATGTAATAAGCTCTCAATTTTACAATCCATAGGAACTTTGAGCTGAGACGAGTCCTCAAATTGAAGAGCCGTCTTTTTGGTGATGCTGGACGTCTACTTTGGGGATCTCCCATTGAGAGCAATCTCAGTCTAGGGGAAGCAATGTTTTAGGTCTGAAAGTATGCCAAGATTCTTTTCAGGGAGGTCCCACTCGTGGTGTATAAAGCGAAGTATATTCTCATGTATGGGAAAACCCTTGTTTTTTTGGTTTTAGACCCCAAACATCTCGTTCTGTACTGTGTAACCTCCTCCTCAATCCATGGTGCTCCCACCATACTAATTAGTTCCTCCATATGTTCAGAGGAAAAATACTTATTGTTATCAGCTTGGGGGTGGAAGTGGAACCCTTATTCTCATAAATATCCTCCAAACCGGAGTCATGGACCTTGCCAGAATCTGAACCAAACTCTACAGGGGCCATTTTCCTTTTCTTAGAAGGAGGGGGTTGTGGTGCCGAAGCCTGGGAAAAGGCAGACAGAGGATTGGACCTCGTTTGATGAGGGTCTTAGACTGTCAAACAGAATGTTGTTCAGCACGAATGACATCGTCAATATAGGGCTGGCAAAGTTTCTTCCTATGTGTGGAAGGCAGCTTAACAACACATACACCACACTTGTGGCTAGGTGTCGTTTCCGTCTTTGGGGGAGGGGCCTTGTCTCTCCAAGAACAAGAGAAAGGTGGACAAAGTCCCATAAGGACATAACAGACCCAAAGACCCGGGACCTTCATCCACTACTTACAGTAGGAGGGTGGACGCTGGGCTCTGCAGAGGCAGAATGGGATAAATTTACCTGGTTAAATTTCCCACCAGGAGCGCACGATTTCAAAAGTGGAACGCATCCAGGAAGTAAATCGGAAGTTGGGTGTGACATCACTTCCAGTATGCGAGCACATGGAGAGGAGGACCCCAGCCGCACATTACCGCCCCGCTTTACCCCCCCCCCCCCCCGAAGGAGGCACAGGAGGGGTGGAAAAGGAGGTCCCGAGTCACAAGTGGACCACGGAAACGGAAGCAGCACCTGGAGGAGACTGGAACACCCAACCTCAGCTGCCCGGCCTGTGAGTAGAATGTAGCTGGGTGCTCCAGATTGCAGCACCATCAGTGAACCTCTTTATGCCCCATAGGGGACAGTAGAAAAATGGTGGTTGCAGGAAGGGGAGGGGTATTTAAAGGGAATCTGTCCGGTCTTTTAACCCTCCTAACCTATAATTACCTGTCCCTGTAGAGTCCAACTACTTTACTATCTATCCCTGTCTGACCTATTAGTACTTAGTAATAACAGAGTACAGCGGTTTATAAACTTAGATTCTCCGTGACGGGTGTTCGTTCCCATGTGCCTTGGGTGATGGATGGGAAGGCTCTCCAGGTCCGCGCTCCCCCCACCTTGCAGCTGAAATTACGCCCCAATGAGCGGTAGCATTGTTTGAACAGGCTGGGAATTTAAATTTCCCGCCTCTTTCTTCCAGGTTTATGACGCGCGATGCCGGACACGAGTCATCCCCGGACGTGTGCAATGTGGGCCGCCTTCACAGCATGTGCAGATAGCATGTTGAAGGCGGCCCGCTCTGAACCCACTACACTGGGCGCACTGCACATGCCCGCCAATGACGCGCGTACTGCTTCATAAACCTGGAAGAAAGAGGCGGGAAATTTAAATCCCTAGCCTGCTCCTCAAACAATCATGCCGCCCATCGTGGTGTAATTTCAGCTGTTTGGGGGGGGGGGGGTGGAAGGGGGAACGTGGACCTGGAGACACTGCCTACCCTTCGCCAAGAGTCATAGGAACTCCTACCCATCACAGAGGATCTAAGTTTATAACCGCTGTACTCAGGTATTATAAATCACATAGGTCAGACAGGGATAGATAGTAAAGTAGTTGGACTCTGCAGGGACAAATATTTATAGGTTAGGCTGCTTTCACATCATGTTTTTTGGATCCGTGGCTGTCCATTGTGAAACGGACAGCCACGGATCAGATGACGCCATCATGTTATCCTATGGGAGTCGGATCGGATTTGGCCTAATTGCCATCCGATTTTGTGGGATCCGATTTGTGTCTGATTTTTTGCTGTGCCCAAAATCGGAGACTACACGATTTTGGGCACAGGAAAAAAAATCGGATACCACAAAATCGGATGGCAATTAGGCCAAATCCGATCCAATCCTCGGGGTTTAACATGATCAGTACACTAAAATTGCTCCTAACTGTCTAATTTCATTTCTGCAATGTATATACATACATTGCAGAAGTGAAATTAAGTATAAGAGAGTTAAAAATAAAAAATCTGTATGCTCACCTATCCGCGGATCCACTGCTGCCTCCAGCAAGGTCCAGGTGCTTATAGGACCTGCCGTGATGTCACAACTCGGCAGCTTCATCGAGTCACATGACCGCAGTTACCGCGGGTTGCGACGTCACCGCAGGTCCAATAAGCACCTGAACCTTGCTGGGAGGCAGCGGTGGATCCCGGATAATTGAGCATACAGATTTTTTATTTTTAACTTTTTCTTTTGCTAAATTTCACTTTCGCAGTGTATATTATACATTGCGGAAGTGAAAGTGCCCCGCTGTGTCCGGATCCGTGATACTCACGGACCTGGACACAATAGGTCACCCCCTGTGGTGTCCTTTCCCGTCAGTGGGGTCCTACAAAAATTAGAATCTCACGGACAGGAAAAAAAACATTATGTGAAAGCAGCCTTAGGGGGCTAAAATACGTGACAGGTCCCCTTTAACCTCTTTGTCCTCCTGCCCCCTATTAGGGCAGGGAGACATCCTCTGATGCTGCTGTCGTGGAAGGGGACTAGAGAAAAATACTATTCAAAGACGCCTCCATCCAATCTCACAGAGCGAGAGCTATATTTTGCAAAGGAGAATGGGAAAAAATGTACACCTCTAGATGTACAAATCAGGTAGAGACATACCTCAAATGACTTGCAGCAGTAACTGCAGCAAAATATAGCTCACACAAAATAGGATTAACGCAGGTCTGAATACAAACAGACACCACAATTTTCAGATTTATATTTCAGAGATATTAAAAAAAACATTTATCATTTCCTTTACACTTCACAAATACTTGCTAATTAAGTTATTGTATAGCACATAAATACCCAATAAAATACATATAATCTTGTGGGAGCAATGTGAAAAAAAATGTGGAAAAGTTCACGAGTTAGGAATACTTTAATAAGACGCTTTATACATAGCAGTCTTAGTTTCTCTTATGTGATGTGTACAGTACAACCCATAACTGCTTGAGTTCAATAAGCAATAAGTGTGATACATTTCTGACCGAGACATGCAATGAAATATAAATGCATTTTCAGAACTTACTGCAGTTATCACTTAACAAAACTTACCATTGCAAAGATTCGACTCTGCTCCAGACCGATGTAAACCTAGAAAAGCAGTTGCAGATAACATCAATACCACCTATCATACGCGTTTTGGAAGAGAAGCAATTCCATCCATCATGTTAATGAGGCCATACAAATTGTCAGCCCAAAAATGAGCATGCTATGTGGTCAAACATTTAAAGAGAACCTGTCAGCTTGTTTATGCCACCAAACCTATGACTACCTGTCCCTGCAGCTCCCTACATCCCTAATCACTCCTGTCTGAGCGAAGTGTGAAAAAAAAAAAAAAAAAATGCTATTTATAAAACTGACATTTTCCCATTCTGAGGCTGATCCTAGACGTTTGGGCGACTTGTGGGTGATGGGTTGGCGGTCTCTCCGGGTCCATTCTCCCCACGTGGTATCACGCCACAGTGGGCATGATCGTTAATTCAGAAGCACGGTCCTGAGTTTCAAATTTGGTGTGCAGTTCCTTTTAGGTATGATGCCGTCGCACATCATTTCCGGTCCTCAGCAGCGTGGGTGTATGGGTCATCTTCGGAATGTGCACTGCAAATGCTCCAAAGCCGGTCAGTATAACCAATATACCTCCACACTACACAGGACCGGAAATGACACGCATCGGTGTCATACCCGGAAAGAACAGCCTGCTTCTAAATTAATAAACACGCCCACCAAAGTGTTCTACCACGAAGTGAGAATGGACCTGGAGAGGCCGACCACCTGTCTAGAAATGCCCTTACAATGGTGAAAATGTAAGTTATAAAATAGCATTTTTTCCCCCACATTTATACTTTACATTTAGGTCAGACTAAAGGTACCGTCACACGCTAAAATCTCGTTAACGATATTGTTGAAAAGTCACAGATTGTTGATCATTCAAACGATATCGTTTGTGCATCGTTGCGTGTAAACGAACGATGTTGGAAGGAAAAATCGTTGCATCGTTCATCCAAAAAATGAGATCCTGACCTCAAATCTTTCGTTCATCGTCCATTTAACGTTCTGTGAAGTAGTAACATCGTTCAGTGTGACACCTTTTTGAACGATGTTCATAATTCTCCTATTCCTGACGCTTTGTAAAATCGTTCAATCGTTCTTCTCAAAGTAGCTGGAGCGTTGCCAAATTTAAGATAGTTACGATTTAACGATATCCATGCTTGTGACAACGCACTAATGATGTCGAAACGATCTAAGTCATGTGACAAAGCTAACGATATCGTTAACGAGATCCTAGCGTGTGAAGTGGCCTTTAGTGATGCTTAGGGATGTAGTAGGAAGCTGCAGGGACAGGTAGTGATAGGTTTGGGGGCATAAACGACCTGACAGGTTCCCTTTAAATGTTTGAACACATAGCATGCTAATTATACGGCTGACAATTTTGTACGGCATGCAAAAGATGGTATAAACATCCAAAAGGTCCCTTGGTCAAAAAACATTTGGACAAAACAGCATAATAAAATTTTCAGAGCTTTATTTCAACAGAAATCTATCCTAGAATGGACAGATGGCAAAGAGTTTATGCAGTAGGAAACTCAACTTTACCCATTCCCATGTAGGAAAATGTGCTCCTAGTAGAGAACTCAGGTGTGATAAATTAAGATGTGGAGGCTCCCTCTGCAATCCACCCCATCAGATTTAATGATGGCGATATTATGGGTGCTGAGGTAAGAATAGGATGCTCACACTGCTGTTGCTGTCTACCCTAATACTGCAGATACTCAGAATACTAAGGTAAGAGGCTGCAGCTGTCCATACTGGGTGTCTAAACGTTGATTAGCTGTGGGTGACATAGGTATACATAGCTTTGTGGTACAAGACATCTCCAGGTCACAGTAGCGGAACTTCCTGTTAAACATGCTCATAGGCAAATGCCCTAAACATTTTAAACCCAGGCTTGTCAGTATAAGGCTATGGCTACACGAAAAGTGACACGCAACAGTGAAATCGCAGCAACACATTCAACATAACGTAATGAACTGTGTTGTGACCTACACTAGGTTCACATGCACTTCCAAATAACTTGGTTTCCCTGTCGCTGATCACAAGCGCCTCACTTGCCTTAAATTCATGTCTCATGCTACTTGTCTTCAATTTGGCTTTTATATTTACAGCAAATTCAGGGTCTAAAAAAAGGTCATGCAACAAGCAAGCCGTAAACAAGTTGCACAAGTGTTTTTGTCACTCTGCAGCCATAGCCTAAACCGGGCTTTTTTCTTAACTCACGCAACAAAACAAGTATGATTTATTAATTAAAAAGGTATTTAGATTTTTATTCATTACATTTTCCTTATATTCCCGTAAAACTTAAGGCACTCGAGTATGAACAACAGGCAACAAGACGTTTCTACAACTTTCTAGTATGAATTATTTTTTTTGCCCACAATAGTAAAGCAAGTAAACCAGTAATTTTTTTTTATTATTATTATTTTAATGGTCACATGGACTTCTGGCTGGTTAAGTATGGTACAACAAATACTTAGGTGTCTATGTTAAAAAGAAAAAACCCTCCCTCGTATGCCATTTGTGAGCATACTCCATGTTGTGTTACAACTAGCATCTTGGGTATATGAAATCAATAGCAGGTCCTCACCATCCTAGTATAAAGCGCTTTACTCCTCTGAAGAAATCTCCAATTTCTAACAAATTCCACAAAAAATAAGTGTTATTGTTGCATCCTCAGCATTGTGTGGAAATCATACAACATAAATCTCGTACAGCTTCTTGACACAATATGCCAGTGCAGCAAGAGCTATCGTGTTATGTAGTCTCTTTCTGTGGACGTCGTCCTTTCTTACAAGCACCACAGGTGTGGAAGAGGTAAGAGTGTGTAGTGGCAGTCTTGATAACTTATAGGCATCATACTCCACTTGGTATTTGCAGCAAGGATCAAATTGCCATGAAATTCCATAAAGAGTAGAGCAGGCCAAGCTCAGGATACCTGCTGGCAGAGACAAGTAGGGCAAATACTCTGAAGGCAAAACTAAGGGGGTAAGAAGGCAGAATGTACCAGAAAGCACTGCTGTCTTGTGCAGGCAGTTTCCCACGGTGATCCAGCGGGCAGTTTCATCTCCAATTCGAGTTGGTTCGATTACTATGTACTTGTATTGAGCTTCAAGGGCTTGTTCCAGTTCATACTCAAACTGGTCCTGGGCATTTTCACCATTGTAAATCTCATGTACGATGTACCACTCACTCGTAGAAAAGGGCGTCCTGACAAAAAGAAGATTTTTAGAAATCTAATACTAAAAGGGCACAAGTAAAACAATACCATGAACAGGGAAAATCTATACAACTGGCATAGAAGGGGGCAGGGTCATTCCATGTCAAGTGAACCAATGATTTTTACCTCTATATTTTTAATTCTTTTGAGATTTTATTATTTGATAATAGTGTGTCAGAGAACGCAAAGTGTAAAGAGAGAAAAAAAAAAAAAAACCACCGGACAGCCCCGGATCTCAAACATCGTGGTGTGAAGCCTGCCTAAGGCGGATTTCACACTGCAGTTATTCCCCGATCAGGTTCCATCCGGTTTGTGTGCCAGGAGTGAAACTTGGAGAGAAAAAGTATAATTGAAAGATTGATACTGAGTTTTGCAGACACTCCTAGTTTTGGCACCCAAACCTGATCAGGGAGAAAACTGCAGTGTGAAACCAGCCTTACACACAGGCATTTTTTCACAATTGCGCATCAAAATTTTGAATTTGATTGCTCCAAAACAAAATATAAAAGAAAAAGTCTTGTGACATCAAATGAAAGCCGGTACAGTTCTGAGAAAAAAGTGATGCCACTCCCACCTCTATCTTAATTCTAGCCCGAGATATAACAAAATTTAAAGCCATACCAGGCCAAAATTCGTGCTTTTTTAAAAAACTTAAGTCTGTAAAAAATTAACTGATGAAAAAAAAAATTCAAAACTTTTAATTTAGAATTAACTAAAATTGTACTTCATATAGAAAAGAAAAAAAAAAAAATCTAAAGATGTCAAGTAAAAAAAAAAAAAAAATTCATATTTGGATCACTTGATACGGAATGACCCGTACCACTGCAAATGCCCTGTAAGGAATAAATAGAAATATATTTTCCATTGTCCAAAAGCTGACACTGCCTCAGAGACAGTGACTCGCCCATCTCCTGTGTAAATGCTCACTTACCAAAGAGCTTACACTCTTCTCCCACATAATACAAATGCCCCTCCCATTGCATAATTAAAGAAAGCTAAAGTTCCTTATATGGTCACGGTGAAGCCTAGGAATGCATTTTACGACCTGAAAATTAGATAAGACTTTTGGATGTAAAAGGCATGCAAAGTTTTTTTTGTTCTGTCAGCTAGAAAACCTTTAAGTCAAGTATCAAGCACAACGTGAGTAATAGTTATGGAAATATTATTAGAATCCGTACAAAATGGCGAACGACAAACATCATTTTGCTTTGCTGGGCGATGACTGCAATCATAGCAAATGGATTTCTGCCTGTTAAAAGAATACCAGCTATGTTGTGTTTCCTTTCTATTAAACGATACCAAAAAGGAATGCAGCACTCCAAATCAAGTGTCCAAAATCTGCCTTTATTAGGCCATGAAGTGCAGTGTGCAACGTTTCAGGCCCAGTCGCCATTCTTCTAGTCTAGACTAGTCTTCTAGGCTAGAAGAAGGGCGACTGGGTCTGAAACGTTGCACACTGCACTTGATGGCCTAATAAAGGCAGATTTTGGACACTTGATTTGGAGTGCTGCATTCCTTTTTGGTATCGTATGAATAGCAAACAGAAGTATTGCTTGGATTGATTTGCACCCACTGCAGAAGCACTGCTGCTCTTTTTACTAATATAATACCCTATTAAAGCTATGTGTCCACTGTGCGTTTTTGCTGCGTTTCTGGACCAAAAACGCAGCACCCACAGTTTTGTAATGAAAGTCAATGTGATTTTCCAAAAGCTGTGCCCACAAATGCGTTTGTTGCAGAAATTGCCTGAATTTTTATTTTTAATAGCCCTGCAATTAACTTGCACTTTTGTAGGTGGCATTTTCCAGTTGACAGCCATTCTAATCAGCTTAAAAATGCAGCACAAAAGAAAAATAAAAGCTACAGTGGTCACATAGCTTAAGATAAATTCACAACTGACAAGATGTTACTAACTTTCATGTGCAACGTCCATGGGAAAGATACGATGAAAACTGGAATTGTATACTTTCTGCAAGTCTGAGCACTTCCCTGGACTACACATATACGAGGTCACCATATGGGAGATCAGTAGGTTTATTGTGTGATCATAAAAACCAAATGCGTCAGTTTTGAGGTTTATGGAGGGGCAGCAGGAGAGGAGCTGTAATGCTGAATCGTGTTTCTTCTAAAGAGTCCCTCCCTTCCTAAACTTGGATGTAGGGCTGTGGAGTGGGAATCTGTTTCCATTTTGGTGGAGTCAGATTCAGAGAAATTGAAGAGTCGGATATTTGGATTACTGACTTCACAGCCACGGTTGTAGAGTAGGTGTCCATTTTGGTGGATTCAGCGAAATTGAAGAGTCAGTGTCTGATGTTTGGCTTACCGACTCTCCACAGTCCTGCTTCTATGTCAACGCTTTGGCAAAGGTTTAGTAACTTTCTACTTTATCTTTTTTATTTTATGAAATGTCTATCGTACTGTATTTTTTCCCCTTTGCAAAAACTTTGCATAATATTTGAAAACACTGCTCACTCTTTCAGATTAAATATATAAAATTTTATATGCTTCATGAAGTAAAAACACAATCCCATGTAGCCTCACGTTATGAGTAACGGATATCCAATCAGCCTGATAAATAATTGGTGGTGGCATATTCTGCCTGTGTTATTGGTAGCGATAGGTCTGAGGCGTATATTGTATATTATTTATTTTATATTATATATATATATTTTAATATATTGTGCAGCACGGCTCCTCTCCTCTTTGCTGTATAAGTATACAAATTAAAAGAACTGCAGCACTCTTCTTTATGAAACAACCGCCTTTATTCTGCCATCAGGTGGTGGTTGACAAATAAGTCAACCCCCACCTGATGGCCGAATAAAGGCAGGGCGGGTATAAGCGGTGATGTCACCGCAGGGGGTGGGGCAATGCGGCCAGAACCGCACCCCTCGCTCTGTGTTATGCTGCAGGCGAGGGAGACAATGATTGGCATCAGGGAGGCGGCGGTGGGCAGATTAAACATGCAGGGGGGCATGAAACTGCCCTTTGGCTCCAGCCACAAGCCACCTCCTATTTGGCTCCACTATGTAAATTTTCAAAGTGTATTATCTCGGGGTAGAGAGGGGGGTCAAGAGCTGGGGGACCCCTTGCCTGGATGCAGCAGACATGCAGCTTTCAGTGCTGTAATTAGATCACCATGTGTGGTTGGTGACAGGTCCTCTTTAATCCACTAGAGTAAGGCCCCCTTCACATCTGCGTCGGATCTGGACAGAAAACCGTATCTGCCGCCTAACGGCCATAATTGCGGTGCACTTGCGGCAAGCCCCATGCACTCTCTATGGGGCTTGCGGCAAGTGCGGTATTGCTGCGATCTGGCACTTGCGACCACGAAAAAAAAAATGCATTTTTTTTTTCGCACCCACAACTGCCGGATTGCGGCAATACCGCACTTGCTGCAAGCCCCATAGAGAATGTATGGGGCTTGCCGCAAGCGTACCGCAAGTGCAGCAGATGCGGTTTTGTGTCCAGACTTGCCTGATCTGGACAGAAACGCAGATGTGAAAAGGGATTTAGAGTGGCTAGGACATGAATTACTTCCCAGTCTGACAGTCTTGATGTGTGGGCGGTCCAGGTGAAGTCATTAGCTCCTAAACTCTAGCCTATCGGAGAGGAACACGCCCTACATATACCTTCAGCCTCTTCCTGCAAGCTGCCAGAATTAGTCTTTGGCTGAATTGACTAGACCCTGTATTGCATCTAGTGTTTTCCAGATTTACCTCGGCCTGTTTTTATACTATTCATCCTCATGACTTTGTATTTTACTACAATCCCTGGCAAAAATTATGGAATCACCAGGCTCGGAGGATGTCCATTCAGCTGTTTAATTTTGTAGAAAAAAAGCAGATCACAGACATGGCACAAAACTAAAGTCATTTCAAATGGCAACTCTCTGCCTTGAAAAAAACCACAAAATAAATCTTGAAGAAAAAAAAAAAAAGGAGAATTTTGTGTACTCACCGTAAATTCCTTTTCGCTTAGCCTCTAATTGGGGGACACAGGACCGTGGGTGTTATGCTGCTGTCCACTAGGAGGCGACACTAAGCAGAATCTACAAAAGAGTTAGTGGCTCCTCCTCTGCAGTATACACCCCTGGAGCAGGCACTGCCTCACCAGTTTTGTGCTAAAGCAGTAGGTAGAATTACCGGAAGAATGACAAGAATCACAGTAAAATAAGGCCTGTTAAGCAAACAGACAGTCACATAATAACAGTAAGGTAAAACCTGTAACCGAACAGGCAGCCACGTAATAACAGTATCATGAGGCCTGTAAAATAAACAGGCAACTATATAACAGCTCAGGATTAACATGATAACCTAGTAATGACCCGAAACGAGCAACAGGGTGGGTGCTGTGTCCCCCAATTAGAGGCCAAGAGAAAGGAATTTACGGTGAGTACACAAAATTCTCCTTTTCTCCTTCGCCTCATTGGGGGACACAGGACACACGTCCTAAAGCAGTCCCTGGGTGGGAACAGCAATGGAAAATCACTACTGAATAAAAACAACAATGCACCTACAGGTGGACTACTGCCGCCTGGAGGGTACCAGTTCCCAGACTTGCATTTGCCGAGGACTGAGTGAGAACACTAAAGCGTTTGGTAAGCATGTGCATGCTGGCCGCGTAGCTGCCTTACACACTTGTGCTAACTCCTGGTGCCTAATAGCTCAGCAGCCCAGGAGACCCCCGGGTCAAGGTAGAATGTGCTGTGCCCGCGGCTGGAAAGGATACAGCACCATGGATGAATGGTGCTACCTAAAGAAATAATAATAAGAGTAATAATATCATTAATGATACAGTATTTATTAATGTTTCTTTTTCTTTTTTGTAATAATGCAATAAGCACCCCAGATGGTGGATCTAAGCCATCTGACCAAGTATTTGTAGAGCCCGGCCTGTCTGCTGTGTTTATCCTCCTGTAAGAAGGAAAAGGAGGATTCTAGAGGGAACTGGTCCTGGGCGCGTATATGCCTTGGGGGCTGACCAAGGTCCAGTAATGTAGAGCTTTCTTGACCCGATGAACTGGCATGGGGCTTAGCGCCGTCAGAAATATCTATTCAGGTAGGCGGGCAACAAAAGACATCACCATCTTAAGGAAAAAACTAACCGGACTTAGGACGACCTTGTCTGGGTGGAGACCAGAAAAAAACAAAAGGTAGTTTACATGAAAACGCTACAAATTTAAAAGACTCTGCGGAGAGAGGTAATTGTTATCCAGAAAACAACTCCCTCCAATATGTTAATTGAGGTCTGGTAGTAAGACTGTGCTGAGAGGGAATGAAAGGGGTTGAAACTTGTCCCTTGAGAGGACCTAAGGACAGGCGTGAGTGTAGATATGATTGGATGAAACTGGGACTCCTTGGAAGGAACAGTGCTAAGGTGAAAGACCATGAGAAGAAAAGAAAATGATCTTCCATGTTGATGGGATATCTCTTCTGAAACCGGTGTCCGCCCCCTGATTGAGGTTGCTACAACATTATGTGAACACCCGGGTTTCCAGGGTCACGTCATTGAATTTAGAGCTGATGAACTATGATAAGACGGCCTTGAGAGAGCAGGTCAGGACGATCCAGTAGGCGGCATGGCATAGTCTCCTATGAAGTGGACGAGATCGGCATACCAAGCGCGCTTGGGTCAGTGTGTGTGGTCACAAGGATGATTTGCTGACAGTCCAGATTGATTATCTTCACTACCTTGGGATAGTGGTAGCCTGAGGAAAATGTAGTGGAGTTGGAATTGGGTCCAGTCCATGACTGAGTCGTGGGACCTGGCTATGAAGCTAGGCACCTTGGTAATGAGGTGTGACACCATTACGGTTACTTCCGGAGTTCTCCAGTGATGTCAGAGTTGTTTGAAGAAATCTGGATGTAGGAACCCTATTCTGAGGTAATCTCTCGGCGACGAAGGAACTGTTTTTCCTAATCATTTACAAGCGGTAGAATGACAGCTGATAGTACTGAGTTTGTGAATTTCGCCTAGTGAAGAATGTGGTAAACTTCCTTTATTGCCTGGGAACTGCGGGATTTGCTCTAGTGAGTCGACATATGTGGCATTGTCAAGACTGCCTTCTGACACGGCAGTCCGCCAGAAGAAGGGATAAAATCTGCAGTGTTGGGAATCTGGCCCAATCTCCCAAATGGGCGATGAGTACCGTTGATTCCAAACAGGACCAATTGTTCCGAATGTCGAGATGTAGGTACAGTGCACGTCATTCTGTCCGACTCACGTAGGTGAATAGTACCCTTTGACTTGGCAGAAGACGACTTCCCCCTGCGTACTAGTGAGTGGCTGAGCCACCACAGGAGATACTACATGGCTGGTACTGGAAGAAGACACCTCCTGATACGATGATCGTACAAGGTTATCTCATGACGTGAGCATGGATAACTTGGGAGGCCTGAGGAGCAGCTGCGTCAAGGAATAACTACAGTGCTGCCGCCGTCCTGCTTCTGACCGTCATGTCAGTTCCGACCGGCTGAGGAGACCTAGAAGGAGAGTGCGGACTCCTAGTTGAAGTGCCTATGTCTAGTCTCGGAAAAGTCTGACCGGTGCTTTAAATGTATTGAAATGTATTCTGAAAATACGAAAGACTGCAGTGAAAACTGGCGTAGACTTGTGGAGGATGACCAGCCAACCAAGTCTTAATAACTTAAGTGTTCACCGTAATAGAGACGCTGCGTTCTCAATCCCTGAAGGTCGTGTGTTGAGAAGGAAACGTCCAGGTATGGAAGAGACCTCGTCCCTGGAACGCAGGAAAACCAGACGACTGCCATAACCTTTGTGACCACTTAGAGAACTGTAACAAGTGTGCACGGACACGTCACAAGTGGGAATCGTCTTTGTAAATTGTAAATGAGATACGCGGCTGCAAGAGGAACATGCAGGTAGTCATCCTGTATATCTAAGGATGCAAGGTATTTTGCGTGTTCCCTGGAAAATCATTATTATGGAGCGGAGCGGAGCGGATCCGTGCGGAAAAAAAAAAAAAAAAAAAACTGTCCCAGGTATGTTTTGTCTAGCTAAGTCAGTCTAGCACGGGACGTACTGTACGTTCTTGTTTATGGACTACGAGGAAATTGGAACAGAGCCTTTAAAAACCCCGCTCTGCGTGTAGCACAGGCATAATGACTCCCTGAATTTAAGGGGGCTCTAGTTTGGAGGGTTGTCTGTGATCGCTATATGTGCGTTGATCGAGTTTGTGTCGATCTAGACGATGATCCGCTAAATGAATTCCCAAAAGGTTGGAATCTGGATTGCTGACTGCGAGTGAGGCACCGTCTGGTGCTGTGCGATTGGCATTCCCAAGGTATAGTAGCGGACTCTGATGCCTGCTGTTGTGTTCTGTTCAGCAGAACTGCGGCCCTAGGGGAACCTTGTCAGATAGGGTACCGTACGAACCCTGCCATGGAGACCCAACCCAACAAAACTCCCTTATGGAAAGTGGGGCGCTGAGGGTCCCATGGGTACGGTCCTGGGAGACACAGTTGAATGTTCGAAGTATCGACATTTAGCTTCCTTTGAGATGGAACGTTGATTTAGAGATGCATAAAGGTCCGAGTCTGGGGTTGGATTTCGAAAAACCATCAGACGTCGGAGCCATCATCCTGCTGCATGCTAGTTTCCCATAAACTGCGACAGTCGCAGACGTAATAACTGTCTATCTAGATGTAGCATTATGTGCTCTGATAGGTACTGGCATCATTGGCTGACACTGTGTAAGGAAAGCCAGGCAGTGCCTATTAGTGTGTCACCCGCACTCGGCAGAGGAACTCTGCTCGCTGGTTGAGAGTCGTAAGAGGTGTAACTTCAGATGAAGATAGGCGAAGCCGTGTCACTGTGACAACACAGAATAAACACATTACATCCATAGGGCATTGAGTGGATGACGTCTCCCCTGTGCGTACTGAGAATAGTCTGACGCCTAATTTCTTCACTGACATTATGTACAGCTGCTGAAAAAAAAGGTTTACAGCAGCACAGAGTATGTCAGGAGAGATCTTGTAGGGCAAGTACACTCATTGAGATGTTAGTGAGGACAGCGCTGTGCTGCAGCAGTTAATGAAGTTGAAATATTCACAAAACCTGTATTCACAGCAGCACAGAGTATTTCAGGACAGCATATGTCGGTCTGCCCACTTTCTGTACTGGCCCTCTATACCTATGGCGGCCAGAGGGAGGTCATATGTGGCATAGTCTGTAGCACATGGTGTACAGGGGGAGAGGAAGCTGCAGCAGGGAACTATATCCCTGCTGGCAGTCCTCATCTGCCCCACAGCCTGTCACACCTGGTATGCAGGGGAGGGGGGGAGAGAGCTGCAGCAGGGAAACAATCCCTGCTGGTCTGTATATGCACCCATAGCCTGTATGCCCCCAGCCTGTTACACACTGTATATGGCCGCTGTGCCTCACAGTATCCTTGTGCCCAGGCTCATAATGGCGCCCAGAGCCCTTTTTGGCGCCGCCAGGAGGAGAAGGAGGGGGCAGGAACCTGAATGGGCGCGCAATACAAGCGCCCAAAGGGACTTCCCGCCCCTCTCTGTGATGCGGCGCAGCGTCATTTGACGCTATCCGGATGGCGGGCGGGGATAGGGGTGCCTTCCACGCTAGGCCTGAAGCCGGGGCCTAGCGTGATTTGCGGCCCCGCAATTGCGGGGAGGTCGGCGCGGAGGTCCGGAGAGCATCCGGAACCTCCGGTCTGGGAGTGAGGGTGGTCATGGCGGATCCCTGCCACCCCAGTTACCTTGCTGCCTGCTCTTGCAGGGGCAGCGTAGGGGGAGCTGGGTACCTCTTCCCCCTGCCTGGGCTGTGGGAGCTGTGCAGGGGGAGGGGACAGTCTCTGTCCCAGATCCTATTTAAGGAGCAGTGCAGGGCTGAGTGGGGCTGTACCTGGACCCCACCGGGATCCTGGGGTTAGATAAGTGCAGCTGCGCTGCTGGTACCGGTGGTGCCACAGCCCAATAGCCCACAGGGTGATTAGGGGGGCTGCTGTGCTTGTTTGGGAAGGCTTGAGCCTGCGCTCCTGCAGGCAGCTATCCAGAATCCCAGCCTAGAATGCAGCATGTGCTGCTGGTACCTGTGGTGCCTCAGCCTAAGCACCAAGAGGGTGATTAGGGGACGTCATCTGGCAGGTAGTCCAGCTCTGACTTCAACTCAGGACCCCGAGGGAGTGAGGAAGGTGGATGTTATGCTGGGCTGTCTCAACCTCAACCCAGCGCCCCAACAGTGGGTGGCCGAGGAAGGAGCATGCCGGGGGTCACACCGGACTCACTTTTCTTCACTGGAAGAAAAAAGATGAGAAAAAAAAATAGAGAGTAAAAATGGTCGTGTGCCTCCTTCGACACTAAGCAAAAAACTGGTGGGGCAGTGCCTGCTCCAGGGGTGTATACTGCAGGGGAGGAGCCACTTAACTCTTTTGCAGATTCTGCTTAGTGTCGCCTCCTAGTGGACAGCAGCATAACACCCACGGTCCTGTGTCCCCCAATGAGGCGAAGGAGAAAAAAAAAAAAATGTGCTAGCCAGTAACAGTTACTTTTGTAGACCAAGCAGGGGGAAAAATCTGAGATTACTTACCGGTAATCGTATTTTACGGAGTCCATGACAGCACCCACCAAGAGAGGAGATCCGCCCACCAGGACAGGAAACCTACAGACAAAAAGGGGCGGTCCCCCTCGCCTCCTCAGTTGGGTTACAGAGAAATTGGAAAAACCGCCACAACCGTATAAATACACACACATAATGAATGACAATATTAGAAGATCAACACTGTAAGACGTGAAAAAAGGGGCACACAAAACCCTAAGGCAAGAAGTGGCCACCCGTGGCGAGTGACAACACACTAAACAAAAAATATGGACTATTACGTCAAAAATGAAAGGAAAGGGTGGGAAGTGAGTGGGTGCCGTCATGGACTCCGTAAAATACGATTACCGGTAAGTAATCTCAGATTTTCCTATCGCCATGACAGCACCCACCGAGAAACTTGCAGAGACCATCACCTGGGAGGGACCACAGTATTAAGAACCGCCCTTCCAAAGTCGAGGTCAGACGAAGAGGAAAGGTCAAGACGATAGTGCCGAAAAAAAGTAGAGGGTGAAGCCCAAATAGCCGCCCTACAAATAGACTCAATAGACACATTAGCCCTTTTTTGAATGTAGAAGGAAAACCGGCACTGACCTTATATTGCTGCAGTTGAAATTGTGGCACAGAACCAGGTCCAGCGTTGCTCAGCCGTAGGATATAGTCATTTTTATCCAAAAAGAAAGAAGGCGGCGGCACTCATTGGACTGGTGAAGAGAGGTTTCTTTATTCCAGTCGCAGTATTACATCAGGTGGAGGGTGCGGGGAGGGAGGTGCAGGGATGACGGAGCCCGTTTCGAGTAGTGCTTACTCTTCAACAGATCCTGTGTAGCCCGTTCAGCCCAGGAGGCCGACATGGCACGGGTAGAATGGGCATGAATACCGGCCGGCAGCTGCTCACCTTTCGCGGAATAGGCCGAGCAAATAGCCTCCCGGATCCATCTGGAGATGGTGCTTTTAGTGGTGCCCTTCCGAACCCCCTGGAAAAAAAACAAACAAGGCCCTACACTTCCTCCAGGGCTGAGTCCTAGCAATATACTCAAGCACAGTCCTCCTAACATCTAAGGCCTGATAGGTCAACTCCTCAGGACTAGTGGTATTGTCACAGAAGGAGGGCAGTACGATTTCTTGGCCTCTATGGAACTTCGAGGGAACTTTAGGAAGATATGAGGGGTCCGTCTTAAGTATCAACCTATCAGGGAACACTAACAGAAATGGGGGAGGGGTCAATGGACAAAGCTTGCAGGTCACCCACCCGTCTAGCAGACGTCAAAGCTACCAGTAAGGCTGTCTTCCAAGTCAAGTGGTTAATGGAGGCCGAGGTCAATGGTTCGAAGGGAGGTCCCATCAACGCATCCAAAACCAAATTCAAATCCCAGGGAGCAAACCTAGGGATGTGCACCAGTGCTGCGCGGTCACAAGCCTGAAAAAACGGGAAATCCACCAGTCACCTGCGACATTCTGACTAAAAAGGGCCCCAAGAGCAGAAACCTGAACCCGAAGAGTACTGACAGCAAGACCCAACTCCCGACCCTTCTGCAAAAATTCCAAAATAGCATGAATCGGAGCACAGTCAGTGACACCCCCTGAGTAAAGATCCAAAAATTTACGCCAAACCCTACAATATAGGTTAGTGGTAACTTCCTTTCTACTGCTGAGGTGGGTAGTAACCAAAGCATCGGAGGACCCCCGATGTTTCAGAAACTGCCTCTCAAATTCCAGGCCGTTAGATGAAGGCCCTCTGCCTGTGGGTGAAAAAAACGGACCCCGAGAGAGCAGCCTCCGATCCGCCGGGAGAACCCAAGGATCGGAGATAGACATCACCTGCAGCCAGAAAAACCATGGTCTCCTGGGCCAAAAGGGAGCTATCAAAATGACACTAGTACCCTCCTCCTTGATTTTGCGCAGAACCAGAGGAAGCAGACAGAACAGAGGAAAAGTATAAGCCAGAGGAAAATCCCATGGCATCCGGAGAGCATCCACCACCTCCGGAAGGTCCGAGGAATACAGGAAAGCAAAGCGCTGAACCTGCCTGTTTCCCCTGGTCGCAAATAGATCGAACTCTGGCATGCCCCAGAGACGCACAATCCCCAGAAGACTGTTCAGAATCCACTCCCCCTGTCAGAGTGGCGGCTGAGAAAGTCGGCCCTGACATTGTCGATCCCTCTGATATGAAGGGCCGTCAGGGAGAGAAAATGGACCTCTGCCAGCTGAAAGATCGAGGTTGCGGTAGCCAGTAAGGAAGGTGACCGGGCCCTCCCCTGGTCATTCAGGTAAGCAACTACGGTGTTGTTGTCCGACTGAATCCTGACATGGGAGCTGCATAGGTGGGGCAAAAACTGGAGGAGAGCATACTGGACTGCCCGTAAGTCCTTTAAATTTGAAGACCCCAATTCGTCTTCTGGAGACCACCGACCCTGGACCAGGCGAGGTCCCAAACGAGCCCCCCCACCCCGAGGGACTGGCATTGGTCGTCACTACAAAGTCTGGTGTAGCGACCCAGGGAACCCCTGAATCTATCCACCAGGACAGAGAGGCTCTGGCCGGAGGGGACAGACAGACGACCTTCTAAGCGACCCCGCAGAGAGTCTCCAGCCATGAGCACGTCCTGCTGGAGACAGCGAGAGTGGAACTGCGCTCACGGGACAGCCGGAATGCAGGAAGACAGAGTCCCCAGCAGAGACATTGCCTGACGCAGAGACCACGACGGATTGTGCATGGCCCCGGCCACCTTGCCCCTCACTGCAGAGACTTTGGCCACTGGCAGAAAACATTTCTGGGCAAGTGAGTCCAACAGAAGTCCCAAAAAAGTCTGGACCTGAACTGGATGGAGCCTCGACTTTTGGAC
The DNA here is from genome assembly GCA_033576535.1 of Allobates femoralis. Lineage (NCBI taxonomy): Eukaryota > Metazoa > Chordata > Amphibia > Anura > Aromobatidae > Allobates > Allobates femoralis. The sequence continues at coordinate 155,211,046 of JARQOC010000011.1, read as the reverse complement.
ATTGATGAGCCATCCCAAGGCCAGTAGGGAGGATATGACAAGAGTCAGACGGGAAGCACACTGTCCCTCAGAGTCCCCAACCACCAAAAAGTCATCCAAATACAGAACTATGAGAACATCCTGTTGTCTCACAAATGCCACAACTTCAGCCATCACCGAGGAGCACTAGAAAGGCCGAATAGCATGGCGGTAAACTGCAGATGGCGAACCTGACCCTCCAAGACCACCGCCACGCGGAGGAACTTCTGGTGAGTTGGATGAATGGGCAGATGGTAATAGGTGTCTTAAGTAGAGTACCGCCATAAAACACCTAGGGAACAGAAGGCAAACAGCAGATTGAATGGACTCCATTTTAAAGGATTGGAAGCGGAGGAAGGAGTTTAATTTACGAAGATTAATAATAGTCTGAAAGGAACCATCCGGTTTAGAAACCAGAAATAAAGGGGAATAAAATACTCTTCCTTCCTGGTCCCCCGGAACTGGTACCAACACTTGTTTACATGACAAGTCCTTGACCTACAACTCCAGTGCCTGCTGCTCGCAAGAACTAGAAAGAACAGTTTGAAAAAAAGGAGTCCCCAGGGACCCTCACAAAATCAAGTTTAAGGCCAGATGAAATGAGGCCGAGGATCCATTGGCTATTTGAAATTTGAGACAATTGATGGAAAAAATCTGCCAATCGTCCACCGACAGGTGGGTCAGAATTAAGTACGCTTGGTCGGGGGTTTGGAGGATGAGAAACCACCGTAATAAGCACCTCTATGTCTCTTCCTTGCCGCTTCCCACTTGGGGTTGGACTGCTGCCTGGTATACTGGCGTTTTCGGAAGGCTCTCCTGTAGTTAGGGACAGAAGGGTTAGACAAGCCCCTTCCTTACTTCTCCCGCCTTAAGACAGTATACGTCAAGCACGGAGCCAAAGAGGTACTCACCAGCGCTAGGGATCGCACATAACTTAGTTTTCGCACGGGCGTCACCCTTCCACTCCTTAAGAATTAGATCCCTGCAGATCTAGCTGCCAGGTGGAGAGAATCTGCAGAAGCATCCGCCAGATATGCAGAGCCACTCCGGACCTGAGAAAGAGCAGCCAATAACCTGTCTCTGGGCACCTCGGACCGAATCTGTTGTTCCAACTGATCCAACCAAACCAACTGGGAACAGGCTACACAAGTAGAAGCAATGGCACGTTTAAGAGCCCCAATACCCGTCTCCCAGGATTTTTTCAACAGGGTATCAGCTTTTCTATCAGAGGGGTCCCTCAACCATCCCCCATCCTCCAAGGGCAACACATTACGTTTGGAAGAAGATGCCACTGCCGCATCCACTTTAGGGACCTTAGACCAGTTCAGTAACTCCGGATCATCAAAAGGGTATTCCCTTTTGGAAGAGGAGGGCAAATACCCCCTAGAGTCTTGTTTCTCCCACTCGGATCTGACTAAAGACTTGACGGCCTCAATGACAGGAAAAACACGTCTCTTCTTCTTCTTCAACCCAGCCAACATGACGTCTTGAGCAGACCGCGCTTCCTTAGTGTTTATGATCCCCATGGTGGCCCATACAGACTTAGACTATCCATGTCTTGTATAGCAAACAAGCACCCCCTCATCCTCAGAGGAGGAGCCCGAATGGGATAAACGAACCAGACCCTCTTCCTGCGATTCAACATCCGACTGATAAGGAGACTGGCTGAGAGAAGCAGGCACACAGGGCTGTTCAATCTGGGAAAGGGAGGACCGGATCTTGTCCCATATAAAGGTCTGCCGTCTGTATAGGGGCTTCTTCGTCAAGAGTCTGAGCAATACAGGAGCGGCATAACCGCTTGTCATAGTCATCTGACATAGGCTGTTCACACAAGGCGCAGAACTTATGTTTACGTTTGTCCGAGCATTTCTTAGGCTGGAGAAGAGAATTGAGAGAAAAGGAAAAATAGACAGAGGATTGGCAGTTAGCAGAGTGGATGAACATGCATAACTCACCCCTAATGCCCACACTGGTACCGGTTCAGGAGGTGGAGAGCCAGCCTTGGGTTTGGAGCCCTTAGAACTCTCAGCGGAGCGCTCCTTACAGGCACTGGCAGAACTGGAAGCCTGCTTGCCACTGCTACTGGTCCTAGGTACAGACTGGCAGACCCCCGGAGGGGGGTCCCTCCGCATCTCTGGGGGAAGACATGATGGGCACAGCCACAAGGCCCCAGACACCGCCTTTGAATGGTGCTTCTCCCCGCCTGTAGACGCGCCCTCCTCCAGACCGCCGGAAGTGACGTGCTCTTCCGGTTCAAAGAGCGCTTCTGCGCATGCGCACCGGGAACCCCGGAAGCCGGCTGGCGGCGACGCAGGGCGGCAAATCTCTCTCCACCCACCCTGCGCCGTGAGACAAACACTGGGGACGGCCCCAGGCAGCGCTCGCACGACCCAGAGGGGCACCACCCGGACACTGGGTCGTGCTGCTGGAAACCAGGCAATGAGGGAGACTGCAGGACCAGGGCTCCCCCGACGCTGCTTCCAGGAACCGGATACCACAGACCTCCACCAGCCCTCCATGGAAGCCTCAGGTCCTGGGTAAGAAGGACTTCATCTGTAGGTTCCTCCCAGAAGGACAGGAAACCAACTGAGGAGGCGAGGGGGACCGCCCCTTTTTATCTGTAGGTTTCCTGTCCTGGTGGGCGGATCCCCTCTCTCGGTGGGTGCTGTCATGACGATAGGAAAATTATGGCATCATCCTGTAAATTTTCATTCCCAAAACTAACACCTGCATCAAATAAGATCAGCTTGTTAGTCTGCATCTAAAAAGAAGTGATCACACCTTGAAGAGCTGTCGCATCAAGTGGACTGACATGAATCATGGCTCCAACACCAAAGGTGTCAATTGAAACAAAGGAGTCGATTACCGTCACCAACACAATATCTCCTGCAATATCGCCTCAAAGTCACGTGGTGTGGTCAATTGCAATTGACATCGTGAGTGCGTTGTGCAGTGTAAGAGGGCGAGGCGACTGCAATTTACCGCTGGAGCGACATCGCCTTATTTATTTGTACTCACTTAAATCAGGCGATGTTGCATAAGCGATGTGGTAGGATCGCTCAGTGTGACACCGCAATAGCAATGATGAAAGCAACTTCCCCTATTCATTACATTGATAAATATCGCTCGCTGGGTTGCTCATACCCAGGGAAGAAAGTTGCTTTCATCATCCTAGTTGCGTTGCTTACGATATCTCCCCATGTGACAACTACAAGGCAATCTTGGGAAAGTACCAAAAACATGCGCGCTCCTGTGAAATTGCATGAGATATCGAATCGATATTGCATCATGTAACGGTACCTTAAGATTGTGTTTTTGTGACACTTGTGCTTTACGTTAGTGGTAAATGTAGGTCAATATTTAAATTTTTTTAAATAATTACATTTGCGAAAATGTTCACATTTTTCAAACTCAATTTTTAGATTCTTAAAGAGGACCTGTCACCCCCCCCATACATGCTGATCTAATTGCAGCACTGAATGCAGCATGTCTGCTGCATTCAGGCAAGGGGAAGAGAAGTGTCTCCAGCCACTAAACCCCACTTCTTTGGCTTCACATTGTAAGTTTTCTAATTCAATTATCTTGGGGTACAGGGGGGCTAGAGACATGGGAGACCTCTTGCCTGAATGCAGCATGTATGGGGTGAGGGGAGGGTGACAGGTCCTCTTTAAACCAGCTAGTCAAGCTGTACAAAATTATTACTGTATATACTCGTGTATAAGCCGAGTTTTTCAGCCCAAAATTTGGGCTGAAAAGTCTCCCCCTCGGCTTATACATGGGTCTATACGGTACACATGGTGTGGTGGCTGTGGTGGGGGCTGTGGAGGCGGGGGGAGGCTGCTGTATGAGCGGCCCCGTCACGTGGGGCCGCTCATTAAATATGCACTGCTTCCCCCTGTCAATCAGCGGCAGGGGGAAGCAGTGCATATAGCCCCCAAATGCTGGCACTCGCCCCCCCTCCCGATGGTTATATTACCATTCCGGACTTCTGATCCGCGCCGCTCCTCGCTGCTCCGTCCGTCCTTCTGCTACATCCGGGATCTCCGGCCGTCGCAGGCATATGACGTCATCGCGCGACGGCCGGGGATCCCGGATGTTGCAGGACGGGAGTCGCGAGGACGGAGCGCCGAGGAGCAGCGCTGATCAGAAGACCGGGATGGTAAGAGAAGCGGGGGGGGGGCCCTTGCAAGGGGGGGCGAGTGCCAGCATTTGGGGGCTGCTGGGGACCCCCTGGGGGCTGCTGGTGACCCCAGGGGGCTGCTTATATATGTTATACTACCACTGGGGCTGCTGTATACTACCACTGGAGCTGCTGTATACTACCACTGGGGCTGCTGTATACTACCACTGGGGAGACCTGTATACCACTGGGGGGGCCTGTATACCACACTGCTGGGGGCTGTATACCTGTGCTGGGGTCCACCCTCGGTTTTTCCAGATTTTTGGGGCAAAAGTAGGGGGGTCGGCTTATACACGGGTCGGCTTATACACGAGTATATACGGTAATAAGTAACATTTCCCATATATCTACTTTACATCTGCATTATTTTTCAAATGTCACTATTTTGTTAGGAAGTTAAAACATTTAGCTGCAATTTCTCACTTTTTCTAGCAATTTACAAAAACCTGTTTATTAAGAGATCTATTCAGATTTAAATTGATTTTGAAGGACCTAAACATTGGAAACTCTCCAAAAGTGATACCACTGTAAAACTACACCCACAAATACTTCCCAGCCGCTGCCAGAAAATTTGATAAATTTGATTAAGAATTTGATACGATGCTACACCAGATTTAATGTAAAAACAATTTATTCTCTAAAATGCTGCTTTAGTACTAATGGTTTCATTTCTACAAGGGATAGAATAAAAAAAAAAAATCCCACAATTTGTTACTGTTTCTTCTGAGTACAGTAATAATCCACATGCTCCAATACTGCACATGGCAGGGCTCCGAGAGGAAAGAACTCTATTTGATTTTTTTAAGCATAAATTTGAGTGAAACACATTTTGGGCAAAATGTCTTATTGCAGAGACCCCATATAAGTGACACCAATTTGGAAATTAGACACCTCAAGGAATTCATCTAGTGGTGTACTGAGCATTGTTTTTCCTACAAGTAATTCACAAAACTTTATAACAGTTAGATGTGAAAAGAAATAAAATTATTTTTTTTACCACTAAAATACTGTTTTAGCTCGAAATGTATAATTTACATAAGAGAAAATTGACCCCATAATTTGTTATATATTTTCTCCCATACACAGGGATGCACTGCCTAGATACCCGCTGTTTACCTTGGAGGCCAGCCTGCTCCCACTTACCGCAGCCTGGCAGCGGAGCAAGACATTGTGGAAACGATATTTAAATCATTTCGACGATGTCGATGGTCCAGCGATCTGAATGATTTTGTTAGCGAACGTGCGTGCATATGATCGCTAACAAAATCGTTCATCAGATTGATATGTGTGACGGCACCTTAAGCCTATGCCGAAACAAATAGGTTTCTGGGGGGAAGGGGGGGTGCCTTATGTGGTGTATTGTCGTCTTGCAACATTTTTATATGGATTCAATTAATTCAAGCTTTTACGTGAATACTATCCGCTTTCTCCCTGGCTGGAACCTTTTTTCCTCCCATTTCATTTTTAGGTTATAAATTTAAACTGTGTTGCATTTTCTGAGCTCCAAATTGCACCTCTGCATTAATTTATCTACAGCTGCAGTGACTATTTAGTAACATCCATGCAAATCCTTTTTTCTGGAGAATTACTAACATGCCAACCTATTACCCACACTTTGTGCCCAGCTTGTGCTTCTGAGATATGCACCCCATAAATTCTCATGGGCTTTTCCCACTGCAATAATGCTACACACATGTAGTTGCTTACTGCACTTTAGGCACAGTGTGACTCAGGAGGGGGGAAAAGGTATTTGGATTTGGGAGCGCAGATTTCACTGCATTCTATTTGAGGGGTGAGAGCCTTTGTTTGGTGCCCTGTTCATCAGAAGATCACACCCCAATGGGTGTGATCTTTTATTCATTTTTCTAGGCAGGCCCTCCCTGCTCTCCACGACGCTGGCCAGGCATGAATGATGCGAATCACATCATTTCCGGGTAGGGTGACGTCAGTACACCCACGCCGCTCTTTCGGCTTCAAGCACCGCATGCGCGATTCGTGTCATTCATGCCCGGCCAGCGTCGTGGAGAGCAGGGAGGGCCTGCCTAGAAAATGAATAAAAAAATCACTGCATACATAAAATTGTTTATACACCGGAGCAAACAAATAAGTGTAGCGGGTGGGTTTGCTGCTATAAGTCTGGGGGCACCGTGTGTAGCCCTACCCTGATCATATATGATCTTATGATCTAGAAACAGATATATATGTGTATGACTATTTTTAAGGATAGACTCAGCGCTACTCTTTTTGCTTCATGGCTTATTTTTAACATGAGAACACATATATTTACATATGTATTATATGAAAAATAATTAAAAACTTAAAACTTTTAAAAGTTTTTAATTATTTTTCATATAATACATATGTAAATATATGTTTGTGAATTTAAAATAAACACCCGAAACATAGGTACTAAGACTGCATAGTGTTCTCATTTTGAAAATAAGCCATGAAGCAAAAAGGGGAGCGCTGAGTCTATCCTTAAATATAGAATAGAAAAAAAAAAAAATCACGCTCATTAGGGCGTGATCTTCTGATGAACGGGGCACCGAACAAACACGCCCTAAGGGATAAAGAATATAGCCTCATCTAATTATAATGCCTAATGAGTGACTATAAAATCGTTTTTATGTACTTTGACAAGATGCTTTTAGGAGACAAAAAGGAGTGTGAGAATGGCGATAGGATGCCGCAGGGACATGATTTTGTAGCTTAGGTGGCGTTTTGGAGGTGACAGGATCCCTTTAAATTAGAACTTCTGTTTAAGTCCCACATAAATACAATTCAGACGAAACCTCCATTCTAATGAGGCAGATGGAAACACTCAATTTGACATCTGTTTCAGCGGTATCCTTTTTTTTTTTTTTATGTACAGAACTGTGGTTGTCCACACTTGTGTGATAAAGACACCTAAAATGACGGGAGACGAGATGGAGTCAAAAAGTGTCTCCATCTGCCTCATAATACATCCGCCGGGGGGTTTGTGCGAATCGCATTTTTTGGGATTTACACGGAAACCCTAACACAAAAACTTTGTATTTATTTACTTTTTCACTTAGTCCCACTGTGGGACATGAATATTTTTCAGTTTGATCACTGGTCTCATGTACTACACAACACTTAATAGTGATTACCTGACAGAGCCTGTTACACTGATCTTATAGCGAATCTTATAGCCCACAACAACCTGGGTTCATCATATGACCACAAGGAACAATTGTCACACGCTATTATGATCCTTTTTACCTCTTAGGTAGCACTTTCACAATTGACAGTAGTATTTGAGGGGTTAATTAGCCCAAATCGTTTGCAAAACCGGTCAGGGCCAGTGGGTGTCAACTGTCATGTACAGCAGTCACCTGCAAGATTACTGTCTGCAGGGTGGGGTGGCCCATTTACTCATTCCTCATTGCTATTTAAAAGTGATGAGGGAATAAGGTCTCTTAACGGTCTCCTTTTTTTATGCGTATCGGGGGTCGTTAAGCAGTTACAGGTGATATCCAAGACTATTTACATTATTTACCATGTGCCTAACATGCAGGTTATTACCTGACAATTGTGCCCATCACTGATGTCTGTTGACACAAAGTGATCACAAACCAATCCTGTCAGCGATTCTGTTGCTTTTGCTGACATCACAGTGACAGAACAACAGCTTCCCTTTCACTCTGCTGACTGAATGTGACTGCAGACGTTATGCTAATTGATATCTGGCTGCCAATTGAATAAGTGCAGGGAACTGGCTGTTAATCAGCATGTCACTCACTGTCGACTGATCAGAACGGAAGAAAAAGATCCTCTCCGTTAACATGGAGCAGCTAAATCGCCAGCAGGAACGTGTTCGTTTTTAGGTTCCAAATAAAGCAAGATGCAGCGCTGCAGCCATTAACTGAATTTAGCGGCCCTGAGTGTCTCGTGATATCAGTTTGGACAGGGACACTGAGTTCACTGATGGCTACAGCACTGTTAAGTGATGTCAGTACTGTACACAGACAAGGAGAGGACTGGGGAGACTAAGCGTTGGACGTGGGGAGAGTAAAGCACAGTTTATTGTTTTAAACACAAGCTAGCCAGGAAAAAGGGTCTTCTTAAACTAGAAATATGATACCCTCAGTAAGACAAAATTTGTCTGAAAGATTCAGTCCAGGTAATTCATGAGCTAGAGTGGGTCCCAACCAGGGGGCTTCATCTATCATGTGCCAAGAGGAAAAGGGTAAAAGATAAGACAATCCCTTCAAAAGTCTTTTTACACTGGCAAAATTCTCATTCGCTGTGGTCCTGGGTTCTAATACCACCAAGGGTAACACCTGCAAGCGGTTTTGTGGGTTTCCTCCAGGTTCTCCCATTTCCTCCCACACTACATAGACACGCTGATAGGCAATGAAGATTGTGAGCCCCAATGGGGACAGTGACAATTGTGTTTGTAAAGTGCTATGAAATTAATGACGCTATATAAGTGAATTTTACTACATTATTTTACTACAAGTGGACGGAGGTTGCAGGGCGTGAGCGGATTAGATGGTAGGCATGGTCTGCAGTCGGTGGCATGGCTCAGTGTTTCACTGAGGGAACAAACGTTAATTTTAAGGTCCACGTGATCTTGGAGGGGATTATAATAGAAGCAGGTGTCTGAGGGTAAGACATGATCCATTACAGCACATAAATGATTGCCCTGCCTACCAACGAAACTGGTCACACCCATTAATACATTTTAAGTATGCTTCGCCCCACCCAGCCCAGGGGTTCTTACCCCCAGTCCCCTGCTACTATTATAAACATCTCCACGACCGCAAAAACTTAAAATTCAGTTCTTGAAAAAAAAAACCCGCTGAGCCACGCCCACCAACAGAAAACCATGCCCATCACCTGAGCAGTTTACGCCCCGCAACTTCTGGCCGCTTGTTGTAAAAGTATGCCTGTATATTATATCTACAGGGTGATTGGGTTTTCTCGCCACAAAAATACTTCATGTCAGCAAGACATAACTCAGTGTACACAGATGATGCGTTACCGATAAACAGTATGGGGACAGAGCCATCAAGTTTGTGATCAATGTCTCCATTGGCTAGTAGTAACTGATTGGTGCTCGTTACTAGATGGAAGATCGACTGGTGTAAACGATCATCATCATCATCATGGCTCCAATAGTACCTCTCTGAAAAAAATTATGGAATCAACGCAACTGCCGGATCGCGGCAATACCGCACTTGCTGCAAGCCCCACAGAGAATGCATGGGGCTTGCCGCAATCGTACCACAAATGCGGCCGTTAGGCGGCAGATGCGGTTCTCTGTCCGGACTTGCCGGATACGGACAGAAACGCAGATGTGAAAGGGGATTTAGAGTGGCTAGGACATGCATTACTTATCAGTCTGACAGTCTTGATGTGTGGGCGGTCCAGGTTAAGTCATTAGCTCCTAAACTCTAGCCTATCGGAAAGTAACACACCCTACATACTTTCAGCCTCTTCCTGCAAGCTGCCAGAATTAGTCTGAGTTTCTTGACTAGCCCTGTATTGCATCTAGTGTTTTCCAGATTTACTTCGGCCTGTTTTTATACTATTCATCCTCATGACTTTGTATTTTACTACAACCCTTTGCAAAAATTCTGGAATCACCGGGCTCGGAGGATGTCCATTCAGTTGTTTAATTTTGTAGAAAAAAAAGCAGATCACAGACATGGCACAAAACTCAAGTTATTTCAAATGGTAACTTTATGGCTTTAAGAAACACTGAAAGAAATCTTGAAAAAAAATATGCTAACCAGTAACGGTTACTTTTGTAGACCAAGCAGGGGGAAAAAATTATAGAATCATGACAAATAAACAAAATAACACTCAAATACATCACTAGTATTTTCAACACCTCTGGCTTTTATAACAGCTTGCAGTCTCTGAAGGGGGGTTTACACATTGCGATATCGGTGTCCAATTTCAATGAAAAGTCACGTGGTTCGATCGTTGGAGCCGATATCGTTCCTGCGTTGTATGGTGTGAACGTCCAATACGATGCAGGAACGATGTCAATGCGATATCGGGGATTGAATGAGTGTGCTATTCAATGCTCCGATATTGAATGGAGATTGGAGCCGGATCGTGCTGTGTGACAGCCCAACTACGATGCGATGTTCAACGTCACCCATTCACTCCCATGTTAAATGGTCGTTCCTGGGTTGGGGGGCGTAGACATCGTACGGACGTTGGATTCCTAAATCGCAACGTGTAAACCTCCGATGCGACGCAGGAGAAACGTGCACTAAATGCGCGCTCCCGCGCCATTGAATTGCGATATCGCAACGATATTGAAACGTGTAAACCCACCCTGAGGCATGGACTTAATGAGTGACAAACAGTACTCTTCATCAATCTGGCTCCAACTTTCTCTGATTGCTGTTAACAGATAAGCTGTTGGAGTCTTGTCATATTCCATTTTCTTCAACTTCCACCAAAGATTTTCAATTGGATTGAGATCCGGACTATTTGCAGGCCATGACATTGACCTTGTGTGTCTTCTTTCAAGGAATGTTTTCACAGTTTTTGCTCTATGGCAGGATGCATTATCTTGATAAATGATTTCATCATCCCCAAACATCCTTTCAATTGATGGGATAAGAAAATGTGTCCAAAATATCAATGTAAACTTGGAATTTATTGAAGATGTATTGACAGTCATCTCTCCAGTGCCTCTACCTGACATGCAGCCCTAAATCATCACTGACTGTGGAAATTTGCACGTTATCTTCATGCAGTCATCTTTATAAATCTCATTGGAACGACACCAAACAAAAGTTCCACCATCATCACTTTGCCCAATGCAGATTCGCGATTCATCACTGAATATGACTTTTATCCAGTCATCCACAGTCCACGATTGATTTTCCCTTAGCCCACTGTAGCCTTGTTTTTTTCTGTTTAGGTGTTAAGGCCACGTCACACGCTATAATATCGTTAACGATCGCACGAGCGATCTCCCGTGAACGAGATCGTTCTGCAATCTTTCGAGAGCGTTGGTCAGATGTCACACGTCTAAATATCATGATTGAAGCGCCAACGATGTGGCGAGCAGCTATCGTTCGCACAACCCAGGAACAATACTTATTCAATGTTGTAAATAGGCGAAGTCGTTCACAAGATCGTTATCGTGGTGTCACACACAAGGATGCAGCAGGTTAAACGCTGGTTAATTGAACGACGCAGGACGGATTTGAGGTCTCAAATCTGTGATGAGCGATCAAACGATTTTTCACCGCAAGATCACTCTGTTACACGCAACGACGCACAAACAATATTGTTTAAGCGATTAAAAAAACTGATGTTTCAGCGATATTGTTAACGATATTGAAGCGTGTGACGTGGCCTTTAAAGGGATCCTGTCACCCCCAAATCACCTCATAAGCTATTAAAAGATGTCCCTGGAGCATATTAACACTTATCCTACACTCCTTTTAGCTCCTAAATGCATCTAGTGAAAATGAAGATAAACGTTATTAAACTCACTCATTAGCGATGTTAATTAGTGACTACTGCATTCATAGTCACCCAGGCAGGCTCTCCCTCTTCCCAATATCACGCTCAATAGGCGTGATCTTCAACTCTGATTCAAATGCGCGCCTCCCTGCTTTCCTCTGCCGGCCAGCCTGCAGTGTGCGCTGTATGACGCGAATTGCGTCATTTCCGGCTTCGGGTGACGTATGTACACCCGCGCAGCTCTGTTATGCCTTCAGCACGCATGCGCAGTGCGGGGCTTGAAGCTAAAAGAGCGGCACGGGTGTACATACGTCACCCGAAGCCGGAAATGACACGATTCGCGTCACACAGCGCACACTGCAGCCCGGCCGGCAGAGGAGAGTGGGGAGGCGCGCATTTGAATCAGAGTTGAAGATCACGCCTATTGAGGTGTGATATTAGGAAGAGGGAGAGCCTGCCTGGGTGACTATGAATACAGTAGTGACTAATTAACATCGCTAATGAGTGAGTTTAATAACGTTTATCTTCATTTTCACTAGATGCATTTAGGAGCTAAAAGGAGTGTAAGATAAGTATTAATATGCTCCAGGGACATCTTTTAATAGCTTATGAGGTGATTTTGGGGTGACAGGATTCCTTTAATGATGGATTTTGTTTAGCTTTTCTGTATGTAAATCCCATTTCCTTTAGGCGGTTTCTTACAGTTCGGTTACAGACAAGGACTCCAGTTTCCTCCCATTCGATCCTCATTTGTTTTGTTGTGCATTTCCTGTTTTGGAGACATATTGCTTTAAAGAGGACCTGTCACCCCGCTAGTGCAGGCCAATCTAAATGCACCACTGAATGCAGCATGCAGTACGGGAGCAGGCGGCTGACGTCACGGCCTCGCTGTGCGCCTGCGCGAGAACAGAAGATCAGACGTCGGCGCAGGCGAGGAGGGGTGGCGGACACACTAAGGAGAAATAGAGCAGCACAAGGCAGCACAGAGCGGCTGGAGGCAGGGAAAAACCTCTGTGCCAGCCCTGACTGCAGAACAAGTAATGCCCTCCTGACTCAGTTAATGTAAGATTAATAGTCTATATTTCAGCGCAAAGGGGGGGGGCGAGAGATATGGGGGAGACCTTCCCTGGTGCATTTAGATTGGCCTGCACCAGGGGGGCGACAGGTCCTTATTAAGTTTCCGGTCTTGACGCTTTGTTGTCTTCCTTAGTCTGCCAGTATGTTTGCCTTTAACAACCTTCCCAAGTTGTTTGTATTTGGACCAGATTTTAGACACAGCTGACTGTGAACAACCAACATCTTTTGCAACATTGCATGATTTACCCTCTTTTAAGAGTTTGATAATCCTCTCCTTTGATTCAAATGACATCTCTCGTGTTGGAGCCATGATTCATGTTAGTCCACTTGGTGCAACAGCTCTCCAAGGTGTGATCACTCCTTTTCAGACGCAGACTAACGAGCAGATCTTAACTGATGCAAGTGTCAGGGTACCGTTACATGTCGCAACATTGCATGCAATTTCACTTGCAATTTGCTGGTTGCAGTGAAATCATGGACACATTGTTCCATTTGTACACAGCAACAAAATGGAGCAATGTGTCCATGAGTTCACTGCAACCAGTGAGTTGCAAGTGAAATTGCATGCAATGTTGCGACGTGTAAAGGTACCTTTAGGTTTGGGAAAGAAAATTTACAGGGTGATTCCATAATTTTTACCTGAGAATTGAGTGATTCCATAATTTTCCCCCTGCTTGGTCTACAAAAGTAACCGTTACTGGCTAGCATATTTTTTCATGATTTCTTTTATTGTTTCTTAAAGGCAAGGGTTGCCATTTGAAATGACTTTAGTTTTGTGCCATGTCTGTGATCTGCTTTTTTTCTACAAAATTAAACAGCTGAATGGACATCCTCCGAGCCAGGTGATTCCAGAATTTTTACCAGGGGTTGTAATAACCAACCAGGGCCAGTGTGACCTGAGCAGGAAAGGATTGGAACCAGCAACTCAGGAGTCAGCAAAGGCATGGAGACATCAGTGTGCCACACAATGCCAGGGTCAGCAACAATCCGAGAGGGCTCACTGCACAATGTCAACAAACAGCTGCCCAATTCATTGTCATTGTGCACACAGCGGTAAAGTCCCAATGCCCGAGGCTGACCCGTCCCCCCCCTCCCGGGGTGACCAGTCCCCCCCTCCCTGCTCCCCCAGGGGTGACCCATCCCCCCCCCTCCTCCCGTGACCTCCCCCTCCCGCTCCCCCCGGGGTGACCCGTCCCCCCCCTCCCTGCTCCCCCGGGGTGACCCGTCCCCCCCCTCCCTGCTCCTCCCGGGGGGTGACCCGTCCCCCCCTCCCTGCTCCTCCCGGGGTTGACCCGTCCCCCCCTCCCTGCTCCTCCCGGGGGGGGGGGGGGGGTGACCCGTCCCCCCCTCCCTGCTCCCCCGGGGGTGACCCGTCCCCCCTCCCTGCTCCCCCGGGGTGACCGTCCCCCTCCCTGCTCCCCCTGGGGTGACCTGACCTCCCTGCTCCCCGGAGCGGCCTATATTAGCGGGCACAACCTTTAGCAGTCTCCCCCTGACCTCGGGCCTGTTACCGCTCAGCAGCTCTCCCAGCCCACAGGCGGCTGGGCCTGCACTCTGCGGCCGGCTATCACACCCAGAGGCCCCGCAAGAGAGTCCGGAGCCCCGCTAACTATGCTCAGTACACCGCGGGCCATGCTCACCTATCTCTGCCTCCCAGCCCAGCGCGCCTCCTTCCCCAGGTGGCCATCTTGGAGCCTCGGCTCTCCGCTGTCTCACTGGCTTCTGCGCATCTCCCGGGGTCTGATGGGAAATACAGTCCACGCTGAAGCTGACAGGTAAAATGGCGAATGACTACAAATCCCGGCGTCCCTGTGGCGGAGGCTGTCAGGCCGCACAGCACGATGGGAGTTGTAGTCTTCACCATACGGCCGAGCGGCAGATACTTACTGAAGGCGCGCACAATGGCGGGCGGCATTATAGGTAGAGATGGCGGAATACCGCTCATACCTCACACATGGACTCAGCTGCTCCTCCCCACACTCATCACTACATCTCCTCATTCACTTCTGTTATTTACTGCTCTATTCTATGCTCTATTGTGTATATATATGTCTTCAGAATTTACCACTAGGACATCCGCCATCATATCACTGTCACCAGACACAAGAGCCATCATAACAATACCACTAACAAACGCCATCATAACAATGCCACTAGGACAACCGCCATCATAACAATGCCACTAAGACAAATGCCATCATAATAGTGACACTAGGAACACTGCCTCCATAACATTGCACCAGACACAAGAGCCATCATAACAATGCCACTAAGACAGCCGCCATCATAACTGCCCACCAGGACAGCCGCCATCATAACAATACCACTAACAAACGCCATCATAACATGCCACTAAGACAACCGCCATCATAACAATGCCACTAGGACAACGCCATCATAACAATGCCACTAAGACAAATGCCGTCATAATAGTGACACTAGGAACACCTCATGCATTCACAGACCAGAGCTATAACATGCACAAGCAGCATCATAACTGCACAGGACAGCGCATCATAACAATACCACTAACAAACGCCATCATAACAATGCCACTAAGGACAACCGCCATCATAACAATGCCACTAGGACAAACGCCATCATAACAATGCCACTAAGACAAATGCCATCATAATAGTGACACTAGGAACACTGCCTCCATAACATTGCCACAGACACAAGTGCCATCATAACATGCCACTAAGACGCATCATAATGCCACTAGGAACCGCCTCATAACATGCCACAACAAACGCCATCATAACAATGCCACTAAGACAAACGCCATCATAATAATGGACACACCAAACGCTATCATAACAATGCCACTAAGACAAATGCCATCATAATAGTGACACTAGGAACACTGCCTCCATAACATTGCCACCAGACACAAGAGCCATCATAACAATGCCACTAAGACAGCCGCATCATAACTGCCCACAGACAGCGCATCATAACAATGCCACTAACAAATGCCATCATAACAATCACTAAGACAACGCCAATGCACTAACAAAGCCATCATAACAATGCCACTAAGACAAATGCCATCATAATAGTGACACTAGGAACACTGCCCCCATAACATTGCCACAGACACAAGAGCCATCATAACAATGCACTAAGACAGCCGCATCATAACTGCCCACCAGGAAGCCGCCATCATAACAATGCCACTAACAAATGCCATCATAACAATGCACAGACAACCGCTCATAATAATGGCACAACAAACGCCATCATAACAATGCCACTAAGACAAAGCCCATCATCATAGTAACCACTAGGAACATGCCTCATAACATGCCACCAGACAAGCGCCATCATAACAATGCCACTAGGAAAGCCGCCATCATAAATGCCACTAGAAACGCCATCATAACATGCCCACCAGACAGGCCATCATACAATGCACTAACAAGCATCTAAATGCACAAAAACGCCATCAACTGCCACACAACGCGCCATCCATAACAAGTGCACTAACACGCATCTAATGCCACAGACAGCCGCCATCATAACAATGCCACTAACAAACGCCATCATAACAATGCCACCAGACAGCCGCCATCATAACAATGCCACTAACAAAACGCCATCATAACAATGCCACTACAAACGCCATCATAACTGCCCCACAGGAACCGCCACTTCATAACAATGCCACTAACAAACGCCATCATAACAATGCCACTAACAAACGCCATCATAACTGCCCCACAGGATCAGCGCCATCATAACAATGCCACTAACAAACGCCATCATAACTGCCCACCAGGACAGCCGCCTCATAACAATGCCACTAACAAACGCCATCATAACAATGCACAGACAGCCGCCATCATAACAATGCAAACAACGCATCTAACAATGCACAACGCCCATCATAACAATGCCACTAACAAACGCCATCATAACTGCCACCAGGACGCCGCCATCATAACAATGCCACTAACAAACGCCATCATAACAATGCCACTAACAAACGCCATCATAACTGCCCCACCAGGACGCCGCCTTCATAACAATGCCACTAACAAATCGCCATCATAACTGCCCCACCAGTGACGCCGCCATCATAACAATGGCACTAAACAAACGCCATCATAACTGCGCCACCAGGACAGCCGCCATCATAACAATGCCACTAACTAACGCATCATACATGCACTAACAAACCAATACTGCGCACACAGGACACAGCCGCCATCATAACAATGCCACTAACAAACGCCATCATAACCAAAGACCACTAACATGCACGACAACGCATCATAACAATGCCACTAACAAACGCCATCATAACAATGCCACTAACAAATGCCATCATAACTGCGCCACCAGGACAGCCACCATATCACTAACAACATGCCACTAACAAACGCCATCATAACAATGGCCACTAAACAAACGCCATCATAACTGCGCCACCAGGACGCCGCCTTCATAACAATGCCACTAACAAACGCCATCATAACATGCCCACACCATTACCGCACGCCATCATAACAATGGCACAAACAACGCCATCATAAACTCGACGCCACCAGGACAGCCGCCATCATAACAATGCCACTAACAACGCCATCATAAACATGACACACTAACAAATGCCCATTATAACTGCGCCAACAGGACAGCTGCCATCATAACAATGCCACTAACTAACGCCATCATAACAATGCCACTAACAAACTCCATCATAACTGCGCCACCAAGACAGCCGCCATCATAACAATGCCACGAACAAACGCCATCATAACAATGCCACTAACAAACGCCATCATAACAATGCCACTAACAAATGCCATCATAACTGCGCCACCAGGACAGCCACCATCATAACAATGCCACTAACAAACGCCATCATAACAATGCCACTAACTAACGCCATCATAACAATGCCACTAACAAACGCCATCAATACTGCGCCACCAGGACAGCTGCCATCATAACAATGCCACTAACAAACGCCATCATAACAATGCCACTAACGCCATCATAACAATGCCACTAACAAACGCCATCATAACTGTGCCACCAGGACAACCGCCCATCATAAACACTGCCACTAAGACAACCACCATCATAATAATGTCACTAACAAACGCCATCATAACTGCCCCACCAGGACAGCCGCCATCATAACAATACCACTAAGACAACCACCATCATAACAATGCCACTAAGACAACCACCATCATAACAATGCCACTAAGACAACTGCCATCATAACAATGCCACTAAGACAACCGTCATCATAACAATGCCACTAACAAACGCCATCATTACTGCGCCACCAGGACAGCCGCCATCATAATAATGCCACTAAGACAACCGCCATCATAACAATGCCACTAGAACAACCGCCATCATAACAATGCCACTAAGACAACCGTCATCATAACACTGTCACCGGGTCATTCCATGTCAAGTGAACCAATGATTATTACCTCTATATTTTTAATTCTTTTGAGATTTTGTTATTTGATAATAGCATGAAAGACAATGCAAAATGTGAAGAGAAAAATTTTTTTAAAAATGTATTTTTTTTTTAAATGATTTTCAAAGTTCGGAAAAAGTGTGAATTTCGCTGTTGCCTGCCTTTACGTTTCTCCTCATAACTAAGGCTAGGAATAAGATAGAGAGACAAAATAAACACCATTCTACTCAGAACTATACAGGCTTTCAGCAGATATGTCACAAGAGGATCTTTGTTAATATTTTACCCATGTTATCGTAAGCGCAAAACTTTAAAACGCATTTCCGAAAAATCGGCGCGCTTTAAGTATTTCAAAAACTGCCCATGTGTCTGCTTTGCTCTTAGCCACATCTGTACCAAATTTCAAGTTGGGATCGCGATGGGATCATATTTTAAAATACTTTACTATTAATAGCGTCAATGGGTCATTCCATATCAAGTGATCTAAATATGAATATTTTTTTTTACCTGACGTCTTTAGATTTTTTTTATTTTTTTTCCTTTATGAAGTACTACTTTAGTTAATTACAAATTAAAAGTTTAGAATTTTTTTCTTCATCAGTTAATTTTTTACAGATTTTTAAAGTTTAAAAAAAGTGTGAATTTTGGCTTGGTATGACTTTACATTTTTTTTATCTTGGGCTAGAAATAAGATAGAGAAACAAAATAAACACCATTCTACTCAGAACTGTCCAGGCTTTCACCAGATATGTCACAAGAGTATATTTGTTAATTTTAGTTTTTTACCCATGCGAACGCAAACGCAACATTTTGAAACGCATTTCCGAAAAAAACGTTTTAATAAAAATTTTCCAAAACTGCCCATGTGTCTTTTATGCTCTTAGCCACATCTGTACCAAATTTCAAGTTGGGATCGTGATGGGATCATATTTTAAAATATTTAACTATTATAGTGTCAATTCAAAAATCTTGAATTCAGATCTGTTCAACCTGTGGTCTAAAAGCGTGGGGTCTATATTTATCAAATCCATTATTTTTAGACATTACTGTATTATTTTGATATGTTACAGCTTAGAAGCAGGAGAGGACATATAGGAAAAAGCTTTGTTAGGGCTCAACCTGAGAAAGCACAGGGATAGACAGTGAATGCAGAGCAGATGATAGGCCAGCAGCTCTGTCCAGGGCCGGCCCTACCGCTGTGCGAGTTGTGTGGTCGCACAGGGCGCCGCCTGCCATGCTTCAAAGGGGGCGCCGTCGTTCCCTGGCCCTCCGCTCTGCCCCGGGCCGCCGATGTGCCCCCTGCCCTACGATCCCCTCTCCCCCCTGTGGGTGATCTCCCCCCTGTGGTCTCCCCTGCCCTGCGATCCCTCCCCATGCTTCCTGTGATCGCCGCTGCCTGCGGTGATCACCTCCGCCCGTTCTCCTCTTCCCGCTCCCTCTTCCTCACCTGTCTTCTTTCTTCTCCTTTGTTCTCCCTCTTTCCTTCGGTCTTCTCCCTCTGTCCTCCGGTCTGCTCCGGGTCTTCTCTGCGCTGTCCTCTTCCTGCGGCGTCCTCCTTCTTCTGTCGGCTCCTCTGCACAGTCATCTCCCAGCATAGAGATGAGTGTGCAGAGGAGCGGTGTCACAGCCAGGGCACAGCATCTGTGTGATTGCTGTGCCCTGGCTGTGTTAACCCTCTAAGTGCTGTGATCTCAGGGATCACAGCACTTAGAGGATCCAATCGTCATGGAAACGATCTCCAGAGACTACAACAAGGGATCAAGTGTCCTCTTGTTGTAGTCTCTGGGATCAGCGTCATGGTGCACGGTATGGCAATGATCTGTCATACAATTCACCAAGACTATGATCCCAGAGACCACAACAAGAGGACACTTGATCCCTTGTTGTAGTCTCTGGGATCAGCGTCATGGTGCATGGTATGGCAATGATCTGTCATACCGTGCACCGGACGCTGATCCCAGAGACTACAACAAGGGATCAAGTGCCCTCTTGTTGTAGTCTCTGGGATCAGCGTCATGGTGCATGGTATGGCAATGATCTGTCATACCGTGCACCGGATGCTGATCCCAGAGACTACAACAAGGGATCAAATGTCCTCTTGTAGTCTCTGGGATCAGCGTCATTGTGCACGGTATGACAGATCATTGCCATACCATGCACCATGACGCTGATCCCAGAGACTACAACAAGGGATCAAGTGTCCTCTTGTTGTGGTCTCTGGGATCATAGTCTTGGTGAATTGTATGACAGATCATTGCCATACCGTGCACCATGACGCTGATCCCAGAGACTACAACAAGAGGACACTTGATCCCTTGTTGTAGTCTCTGGGATCAGCGTCGGGTGCATGGTATAACAGATCATTGCCATACCGTGCACCATGACGCTGATCCCAGAGACTACAACAAGGGATCAAGTGTTCTCTTGTAGTCTCTGGGATCAGCGTCATTGTGCACGGTATGACAGACCATTGCCATACCGTGCACCATGACGCTGATCCCAGAGACTACAATAAGGGATCAAGTGTCCTCTTGTTGTGGTCTCTGGGATCATAGTCTTGGTGAATTGTATGACATCATTGCCATACAGTGCACCATAACGGTGACCCCAGAGGCTGTAGGAAGAGGACACTTGATCCCTTGCTGCAGTCTCTGGATTGAGCAGTGGCGATCGAGCGTCGTGGGATCTTCATTGTGGACTACGTCGGAGGCGATCGAGCGTCGTGGGACCTTCGTTGTGGATTACGTCGGATCTTTTTATAATAAAGATGGAGTCCGAATTGTGTCTGTGTTTTTTTTTCAAATAAAAAGATTTTTCTCTGTGTGTATTTATTGACTATTTACCGTACTAGAGATTCCTAATGGCGGGTCTAACATTGGCCCTATATTATGAATCTCGGGCTTAGTGCCAGCTGCCAATAAAAAGCTGGCATTAACCCCTTTATTACCCAGTTAGCCACCGGCACCAGGGCAACTGGAAGAGCGTGGGTACAACGCCAGAAAATGGCGCTTCAATGAATGCGCCATTTTCTGGGGCGGCTGCGGGCTGCAATTCGCAGCATGGGGGGCCCAGAACGCTTGGGCCTCTCTATGCTGAGGATTCCAGCCCCCAGCTGCCTAGTTGTACCTGGCTGGACCAAAAATATGGCGGAGCCCCACGTAATTTTTTTTCTAGAATTAGTTCTAGAAATGAAAAAAAAAATGGGCTTCGCTGTATTTTTGGTTCCAGCGGTATACGAGGCAGTGGGGGGGGTTGGCAGTCCGCCAGCTGCCAAGTTGTACCTGGCTGGACCAAAAATATGGCGGAGCCCCTATGTCATTTTTTTTCTAGAATAATTCTAGAAATAAAAAAAAAAATAGGCTTCGCTGTATTTTTGGTTCCAGCCAGGTATGACGAGGCAGCTGGGGGCTGGTGGCAGTCCGTAGCTGCCAAGTTGTACCTGGCTGGACCAAAAATATGGCGGAGCCCTATGTCATTTTTTTCTAGAAATAATTCTAGAAATAAAAAAATAGGCTTCGCTGTATTTTTGGTTCCAGCCAGGTATGACGAGGCAGCTGGGGGCTGGTGGCAGTCCGTAGCTGCCAAGTTGTACCTGGCTGGACCAAAAATATGGGGAGCTCTATGTCATTTTTTTTCTAGAAATAATTCTAGAAATAAAAAAAAATAGGCTTCACTGTATTTTTGGTTGCCAACCAGGTACAACTTGGCAGCTAGGGGGCTGGAATTAGATTAGGATTAATTAGGATTAGTAGCGTTTTGGATATCCAAAATGCTGTATTGTACAGTAGCTGCACAGTGGATGGATTAATTAATCTCGTTTCCACTGTGATTCTTCATTACGCAGCATATTCTGACCTGTGGTATGGTTTCCAGAGCTGCAGCATGTTAATCTATTTCTGCAGAGATGCTAGTCCTCTGAGTGGGAGAATGTAGCGTCCGTGTCATGATTAGGGTTCTTGGTGCAGCATCTTCTTGCTGTATGCTCCCGCTCAGAACACTACCTTCTTTGCAAGCATAAATTGACATGTTGCGGCTCAGGAAGCTGCCCACACTGCCACATGTCAGTTTACACTGAGTAAAATAGAAGCACAGTGGAAACTACATTCATTAATCCATCCACTGCGCTGGCACTGTACAATGCAGCATTTTGGACGCAACAGAAAATATGCAGTGCTAGAAAGCTGCTAATCCTGTTCAAGGGCACAGGTCCTCAAGGTTTATTTTTTTTAATAAACATTTATGTGCCATTGTTACCATCAAGGGTGTATGATTATGTTCATGGAGCTGAGGGGCATCATTTTAATGCAAGGTGTGTTGTGTGTTTAAACACATGCATAGTAGTATATTCACATGAACCCATTATTGTTAAATGGTTCCTTGAAGGTAATCTCTTATGGTACCGGCACACACCGCAATCTCCACTGGCGATATGTGGCGATCTGACATGCACGGTCACGTTTCTCGTGCCCGCCTCAGATCGCCGATGGCGGCTTCAGAATAAATGAGAGCTGCTGTTGTTCCCTGATTTCCTCGGGATGTCAGTTTTATGTGAGGAAAGAGTGAAGCTGCCACTGATTGGCTGCATGTCTCATGTGACATGGTCTGGGGGCACCAAAGGGGAATTTTACACAGGGTGCAATTTAGCCTGAGGCCGGCCCTGGCTCTGTCAATCATGTTAAGTGTCTACCCACTGCATTCAGGAAGTAAGACAGCTCGTTCAGACCTTTCATGTCCTGACATGTCTGGACATCTTCACTCCTGAACAAATAATAGTCTGTACAAAGCCATCAAGGCTGTGTACTAAAATATGGGTGAGTAAATATATTAATAGTTTAATGCTTTTATTATTAAGGGCCAATACACACAGTGCTATTCTTAGGGATCATCATTCAGAAAAACAGCCCCATTGATTTCTATGGGGTTCACCACATGCATGTTTTTGGAAACACTCAAGAGTGAGTAAATCACTGCTTGAACTACTTTTTAATCGCTGCAATAAACGCAGCATTTATCATTTATATAAAAAAAGCTGCCATTTTTTTCACTAGCGATTAAAAAAACTAACGCATATGTGGTAAAAACTTGGTAGAAAAACAAGCTGCCAAAACTGCAGCGTGTATCTGCAGACAGAAAAAACTGTGCGCGCTAGCCCTAAAACTCACTTTATAGTAATACAGTTCTATCTCAAGTGTACTGTAAATCTTTATTTTTATTACCTATCTTCCTTACTTAATATTAACTGTATTTTTCCCACACAGCAATGGCTGCTACTTCTCAAGAAACAGCATTTTATCATAGACACTGTTGCAATCCTTTTGAAAAAATATGAATATGATTGGCGCTGGTGGCTGGCTACTGTACTCTCCAAAGATTGTGAAAATGAAGAAGTAGAATTGACTTTATTGCATCCTTCTGGTCCAGCGCCATCCTTTGTGTATCCAAGAAAGCCAGACATTTTAAAAGTGCACAAAAATCAGATATTAACTCAGGCGGAGCCTAACACCGTGACAGGCCGGACATACTCTTTGACACACAAGGAAATGGCGATTGCTAGTAAAGGGAACCAACCACCCCAAATGACCCCCCCGGACTAATAATATCGTTCCCTACTTGCAGCACATACATGTGCTGCAATGTTTTTTGCTAAAAAAACTGCTTTTTAAAACTTAAGATAATGCTTTAGAAACTTTATAACCAAGGGACGGGTGGGCGTTACTTACATGTGCAAAAGCCGAGATTCTGCTGCCACTCATTCTCCTCTCTGGCTCGCAGCAGTAACGGCCAGCCCTTTTTGCAGCGTCCCAGGCTGGTGCACGGGATGTCATGCCCGTGCACATGTCATCAGCTACAGCCGGGTTGCGAGCGCGCGCTCTGACTTCCTGCGCTCGGCTGTGGAAGTCAGAGCGCGCGCTCGCTTCCCGGCTGTAGCTGATGACGTGTGCACGGCATGACATCCCGTGCACCAGCCTGGGACGCTGCAAAAAGGGCTGGCCGTTACTGCTGCGAGCCAGAGAGGAGAATGAGTGGCAGCAGAATCTCGGCTTTTGCCACATGTAAGTAACGCCCACCCGTCCCTTGGTTATAAAGTTTCTAAAGCATTATCTTAAGTTTTAAAAAGCAGTTTTTTTAGCAAAAAACATTGCAGCACATGTATGTGCTGCAAGTAGGGAACGATATTATTAGTCCGGGGGGTCATTTGGGGTGGTTGGTTCCCTTAAGCGTTTATGGACAAGATTACATTTCACCCACTAGAAGGGACAAATTGATAAAATGCCACTTTAAAAACATACTATTAATTGTTTGATTAGTTCATAATTTATAGAACGATGATTTAACTACTGTACTTTCTTATTAAACACTTCATAAATCACATGTTTAGTGATAGAATAGAAAACAAATTTATATGTATAAATAGGGGTTAACAATTTTGGTTCTTTTAATCTTGTATAATCAAACTTGAGGATATGATCACCTTTCTTCTTTTGGTTTGTTCAATACATTCAAGTTGAAAATGCTGAGTGTTGTGTTCTGATGATTAAGATTTATTTATCCTGGCACTTATGGGATTTGTTTTTTTGTGTTTCTTTTTTTGTTGCATATAAATGTTTTATTCAATAAGTTGTGATAACTCATACAACCATAAAATAAAAAATATATAAATTTGACAGGTCCCAAGTTGAATCTCTTAACAAATATAACCAAGAACACAATCAGTCATTTTTTCACAATTGCCCGTCAATAGTTTGAATTTGATATAAAGAAACATAGTCTTGTAACATATCAAATGAAAGCTGTTACCGTTCTGAGTAAAATGATGCCTCTCCCACTTCATTATCTTATTTCTAGCCTGAGATAAAAAAAAAGTAATGTCATACCAGGCCAAAATGCACCCTTTTTTTAAACTTTAAAAATCTGTAAAAAATTAACTGATGAAGAAAAAAATTCTAAACTTTTAATTTGTAATTAACTAAAGTTGTACTTCATAAAGATAAAGAATAAAAAAAATCTAAAGACGTCAGGTAAAAAAAAATATTCATATTTAGATCACTTGATATAGAATGACCCATTGACGCTATTAATATTAAAATATTTTAAAATATGATCCCATCGCGATCCAACTTGAAATTTGGTACAGATGTGGCTAAGAGCATAGCAGACACATGGGCAGTTTTTTAAATATTTAAAGCGCGCCGATTTTTCGGAAATGCGTTTTAAAGTTTTGCGCTTGCGATCACATGGGTAAAATATTAACAAAGATCCTCTTGTGACATATCTGGTGAAAGCCTGCACAGTTCTGAGTAGATTGGTGTTTATTTTGTTTCTCTATCTTATTTCTAGCCCAAGATATGATAAAAAATGTAAAGCCATACCAGGCCAAAATTCGCACTTTTTTAAAACTTTAAAAATCTGTAAAAAATTAACTGATAAAGAAAAAAATTCAAAACTTTTTTTTTGTAATTAACTAAAGTTGTTCTTCATATAGAAAAAAAATTTAAAAAATCTGAGGACGTCAGGGAAAAAAAATATTCAGTTTTGGATCACTTGACATGGAATGACCCCACCAGACACAAGAGCCATAATAACAATGCCACTAACAAACGCCATCATAACTGCGCCACCAGGACAGCTGCCATCATAACAATACCACTAAGACAACCACCATCATAACAATGCCACTAGGACAACAGCCATTGTATCAATGCCACTAGGCCAGCGTCATCATAACAATACCACTAGGACAACCGCCATCATAACAATGCCACTAAGACAACGCCATCATAACAATGCCACGAGGACAGTCGCCATCATAACAATATCACTAAGACAACCACCATCATAACAATGCCACTAAGACAAACGCCATCATAACAATGCCACTGAGATAACTGCCATCATAATGCCACTAGAATAACCGCCATCATAACAATGCCACTAAGAACCACCATCATAACAATGCCACTAAGATAACCGCCATCATAACACTGTCACCAGACAAAAGAGCCATAATAACAATGCCATTAAGACAGCCACCATCATAACAATACCACTAAGACAACCATCATCATAACAATGCCACTAGGACAGCTGCCATCATAACAATACCACTAAGACAACTGTCATCATAACAATGCCACTAGGACAATCACCATTACAACAATGCCACTAGGCAGCTCCATCATAACAATACCACTAGGACAACCGCCATCATACAGTCATATGAAAAAGCTAAGGCATCCCTCTTAATCTTATTCATTTTTTTTGTTTAAAATTGGGTTTTTGCACCAGCTATTTCAGTGTGATATATGTAATAACTGATGGACACAGTAATATTTCTGGATTGAAATGAGGTTTATTGCACTAACCAAAAATGTGAAATATGCATTATTTCAAAATTTGACAGGTGCAAAAGTATGGGCACCCGTCTGAGTTTCATGATTTGAATACTCCTAACTACTTTTTACTGACTTACTGAAGCACTAAATTGGTTTGGTAACCTCATTGAGCTTTGTACTTCATAGTCCGGTGTATCCAATCATGAGAAAAGCTATTTCAGGTGTCCACTTGCAAGTTGTTCTCCTAGTTGGATCTTCTCTGAGGAGTGGCATCATGGGCTCCTCAAAACAGCTCTCAAATGATCTGAAAAAAAAAGATTGTTCAATATAGTTGTTCAGGGGAAGGATACAAAAAGTTGTCTCAGAGATTTAACCTGTCAGTTTCCACTGTGAGGAACATAGTATGGAAATGGAAGACCACAGGGACAGTTCTTGTAAAGGCCAGAAGTGGCAGGCCAAGAAAAATATCAGAGAAGAAGAATGGTGAGAAGAGTCAAGAACAATCCATAGACCACCTCCAAAGGCCTGCAGCATCATCTTGCTGCAGATGTTGTCACTGTGCATCGGTCAACAATACAGCGCACACTGCACATGGAGAAGCTGTATGGGAGAGTGATGCGAAAGAAGCAGTTTTTGCATGCACGCCACAAACAGAGTCGTGCAAAAGCACATTTAGACAAGCCAGTTTCATTTTGGAAGAAGGTCCTGTGGACTGATGAAACAAAGGTTGAGTTGTTTGGTCATACAACAAGGCGTTATGCATGGCGCCACAAAAACACAGCATTCCAAGAAAAACACTTGCTACCCACTGTTAAATTTGGGGGAGGTCCATCATGCTTTGGGGCTGTGTGGCCAATGACGGCACGGGGAATCGTGTTAAAGTTGAGGGTCTCATGGATTCCACTCAGTATCAGCAGATTCTTGAGAATAATGTTCAAGAATCAGTGTCAAAGTTGAAGTTACTCCGGGAATGGATCTTTCAGCAAGACAATGATCCAAAACACCGCTCCAAATCTACTCAGGCATTCATGCAGAGGAACAATTACAATGTTCTGGAATGGCCATCCCAGTCCCCAGACCTGAATATCATTGAACATCTTTGGGATGTTTTGAAGCGGGCTGTCCATGCTCGGCGACCATCAAACTTAACTGAACTGGAATTGTTTTGTAAAGAGGAATGGTTAAAAATACCTTCATCCAGGGTCCAGGAACTCATTAACAGCTACAGGAAGCGACTAGAGGCTGTTATTTTTGCAAAAGGTGGATCTACTAAATATTAATGTCACTTTTCTGTTGAGGTGCCCATACTTTTGCACCTGTCAAATTTTGAAATAATGCATATTTCACATTTTCGGTTAGTACAATAAACCTCATTTCAATCCTGAAATATTACTGTGTCCATCAGTTATTACATATATCACACTGAATTAGCCGTTGCAAAAACCGTATTTTAAACAAAAAAAAATTAGTAAGATTAAGAGGGGTGTCCAAACTTTTTCATATGACTGTAACAATGCCACTAAGATAACCGCCATCATAACAATGCCACGAGGACAGTCGCCATCATAATACCACTAAGGCAACCGCCATCATAACAATGCCACATAAGGTACCTTTACACGCCGCCACTGAGGTGTAGCAACTGCCTGGCAATCGGGATTTTTGTCACGGTTGCTTTGAAATTGCTACGAAGTAGCGGCGTGTAATTTGGGAAAGTGATCAGGTTTTTCGCAGTTGCTCCGGGTAGCGGTTTCTGAGCCGTGTTCTAAAATCTGAGGCAACCCAAAGGGTGAATTGCCCTGGTAGTGGCGTGTTAACGGGCGATAGGGATGGAATCTGCGTCTCCTATTGATTTCCAAGGTGCTTGACACAGCGTGATGTTGTCCGCGCCCCATCAGCGATGATTGGTGAGGCCAAAGTTGTTACCATTGGCTGTCCCAGCACAGGGCGCCATCTTTGATGAGCTGTCACTTCAGCACCACACGCATCTGCACCTACACAACAGCACACTACCTAAGTCCAATGACATGGCCATTCAGTTGCGCAAGATAATGTCATGTAGTTCAGATGACGTGCTATGTACATTATTCTGGGCCACATGGAAGTTTATGAATTGACGTAGTCATCGCAAATGGGTGTCATAGGGCACGCACTGCTATGCGGGCCGATTTTGGTGACGCTGTTGTGTTTACTATGCGACTCCCGCTCCACGGCTGCCTGGTTTGTTATTGTACACAATGTTGTTTGGCGGCGCTAGTGTGCGTCGTGATGTCATGACGTTAGTTTCGCTTTCACTCTGCATGCCAGGTGCCTGGACCTTCCCTGCACATAACAGCACAGTCATGGCCGGCGCACAGCGTCCAGCACCTTGGGGTCTTGCGGAGCTCTTGCTCCTCATAGATATTGCGGAACGCCATGACTACTGGTGTGAGCAGCACCACCGCCACCCACGGCTGCGCAAACGCAGCATCCTGCGCAGGATACAGCGTGCTCTGCTGACCAAACTGGGTGTTGAGAGGAGCTGTAAGCAGATCCAGAAGAAGATTGCGGACCTGAGCACCAGTGCCCAGGTCGCATTGTGGATCTGCGGGCCAGGCTTGCAAGGCTGCGTGGTGAGTATGTGACAAGGCTCCACACACACATTGCAATCTACATATACTAAACAATACAAAGCCATCATGTATGCTTGGCCTAAGCCACATAATGTTGCAACAAACAACATGTGGAGTTATCAACAATGTGTCTCTGCATGTTGCCAACACTGCAACATGTTATTGTGCAACTAAGGCATTAGCCATAGCAATGTGCCTGTGTTGAGTGCACCTGAACGTGTTTCTTGGCCAATTAAGTTGGGTACAGCAGGTCACTGCTCCCACTACATATCAATGCCATGGTGCCCACACATATAAAATGTTGGCACACATATGTTGAGCCTCTGAGACATACAATGTAACCACACACAAATATAAGTACAACCACACGGGATACAATCTGTATCTTATGTGTTGGCAGCCATGCTGCAAACACCTGTGTTCAAATGTGTCAGCTACCTATTTCAAAAAACCACCTAACATGCAAACCCAAGTTAAGTTGTGAACTAAACTAATTTCAACACTGTTGCAGTCCTGCATTTCGAATAACTTGATGGGCCAAAACACAGTATATGCCCCAAAAATAAGTATTTCGCCTAACATTCACGCTGTCCGCACATTGTCAAATACCCTAGTTTGGCCACGCATGTGGTGTCCCTTTGGGGTAATAGCTGGGTCCTCCTGCTTCATGTTCCAGGTGATGAGGATGGGGATTCTGGGGAGCAGCAACACTCCCCCCGCCACCCGGGATCTCACCACCACCCCCTGCTCCTGAGGCCCTACTCAGCCCTGCACCACCAGGGACACCACCATCCCCTGCTCTGGAGGCCCCAATCAGCCCAGCACCACCCGGAACGCCACCATCCCCTGCTCCGGAGGCCCCAATTATCCCAGCACCACCATCACCTGGGCCCGAGAGCGGGAATAGTGAGGTGAACTCACCCCCCTCAGATGGTGGCTCAAGGTTCACCATATGTTGGTAAGTGTCTTCTAACGCATACAGCATGACCAATGCCCTAACCGCTGTGTCTTAAAAACATCATGAGCAAAAGAAATGTAGTGTCTCACACGACTGTCAATGTGTTGCAGAAGGACATGGAGCACATGCATCCGGCTGGGCGATTAGCACATCGCCATCTCCACCAGATGGAACATCGGATGGTGATGGCGAGCGTAAGTATCTTCACTTTCATTACACACAATGTAACACATCCACATTGGCTGCAACATCATTAACCTTCTTTTTTTCCCTACAGCTGTCCCAACTATTTCTGATGTGCTGCTGACCCACCAGGATGTCCAGCAGCACCTACAGAGGGCACACCAGGAAGGGCAGGATAAACTTGCCCGCCTGGGGGCCATGATTGCTGCCCTCCAGAGACAACAGAGCCGCATAGCCCATGACCCCTCCGCCCACCCACAATAATGGGCCCATAAACAATGACACTTACTTGTCCATGTTGGACCCAGTTTTTTAAAAATTTGCCCTGTTGGCACCTTTTTTGTTTTGTTCAGGCCACGTTGGCCTTTTTTCTTATAGTGTCCCACCTTGGGACGGTATGTCGTGGCTACTCCCAAACACACACAGCCTTGTTGTGTGTGCTGGCAATGTTTGCCACACATGTTGTTGATTAAAAATCTTCACCAGAACACAGTTTTGTTGTGATTTTCAACACCCACATGTTTTGGTTTACCTTATTCAATTTGCCAAACACAGTGGCACATGTTTTAGGCTACGTTCACACATTTGCGTATTTTGCTGCGTTTTTTTTGCGCGCGCTTTTTGCCGCGTTTTTCAGCCGCGCAAAAAAGCGCAGCAAAATACGCAGGGGCTTTCACACACTGCGCTTTCTTTCCCCCAGAAAGCGCAGTGATGTCACAGAGAGGAGGAAGAATCCAGCTTCCTCCTCCCCTCTGTGACAGCTGTGGCCGCCCCATTAGACTTCACAGTGTTAATACACACTGTGAAGTCTAAATTAAACTAAAGCAAGTGTGTGAAAAATAAAAAACAATGAATACTTACCTTCCGACACCTTCTGCCGCTGTGCGATTCCCGGTTCTCAGTCAGATCTCGTCTGACAAGACCTGTGGTGATGTCAGAGGGGGGGCGTTCCCGGGCACTCGCGGTCATGTGATACCACATGACCGCGAGCAGCCAATCAGCGATGGGACCGCCCCGGGAACGCCCCCCTCTGATATCACCACGGTCCTGTCAGACGAGATCTGACTTACAACCGGAGACCAGACACCGGGAGAAGGCGTCGGAAGGTGAGTATTCATTGTTTTTTATTTTTCACACACTTGCTTTAGTTTAATTTAGACTTCACAGTGTGTATTAACACACTGTGGAATCTAATGGGCGGCCACAGCTGTCACAGAGGGGAGGAGGAAGCAGGATTCTTCCTCCCCTCTGGGAAAATACGCAGAAGTAGCTGCGTAAAGAATTGACATATCAATTCTTTATGGAGCTGCGTTTTCTCCCGGAAAACGCACTTCGTATTTTTACGCAATGTCTGCACTGCAAAGTGAATTTCCCATTCACTTTGCTGGCAGACAAAAGGCACATTGCGTATTTTGAAAAGCGCGCGTAAAAAAACACGGCAAAATACGCAATGTGTGAATGCAGCCTCACTCCCACCTCTATGTAGTCACAGACTTAGCATGGCACCATACTGTACCATAAATACCCGCACGGGCCACAATGTGCCCTGAATGTACCCTAGATGTGTCCCACATCCAACCCACCCCTCCACACACTTGTGTAGGTAACACAGATATTGACAAAGTGCAAGTTAGGCCAAATCTATATTTTTTTATTTTTAAACAATTGTAAAAATGAAAAAACCCTAAATGAGGCATACTTTGTCTGAAGATAAAAAAAAAAAAAAAAGGGTTTGAACTAAAAGGCTGTAGCCAGTCCATAAGGGCAACGTAGTGCATTGGCTAGTAGTGTCCGCGCTCTCTATCATCCTTTGCTGGATCCGACAATGGCGCCTCCCCCACCTCCTCATGGTACACCCAGTGTCCATGGGAGGATGCTGTTTTTCGGGTAGATCTTCTTGGGGGAGGTGTAGTATCCGGAGGTTGGGTTCTCCTCACCCTGCGATCGGGCGGGCGCAGTGGCCCATGGGGTGGTCTTCTGTGGGACGGCCATCATGGACCCCCATCGCTGGGACCCATCTACGCCCGCCTCCAGGACACGTAACATGGCCCGCTCTGCGATGTTGCGCTGCTCTGGCTCAATCTGGGCCAGCATTTCGCTGGTGACGTACCCGAAACCATGGCCCTGGTGGATGCGAACTATGAGTTCCTCTACGTGGACGTTGGCATGAACGGGCGAATCTCAGATGGGGGTGTGTTCGCACACTGCTCCTTGGCACAAGAACTAAGGAGAGGTGGGCTGAACTTGCCCTCAAATGAAGAGACCAGCCATCATCTCAACTTTGTGTTTGTGGGGGATGAAGCGTTCCCACTTCAGGCTCACCTACTATGGCCATATCCCCAGAGGACCCTTACTTCTGAGCGAAAGCATTTTCAATTACCGGCTTTCCCGAGCCTGCCGTGTGGTTGAAAATGCGTTCGGGATCATGGTGAATACATTCCGGGTTTTTCATACGTGTATGCATATGAAACTGAAATCTATTGACGTGGTAGTGCTGGCCTGCTGTGTGCTGCATAACTTCCTGCGTCGTAGGGATCGAGCATCATATACGCCGGCAAGTTATGTGGATTCAGTGGACCCCACAGCAGGGAAGGTCCGTCCAGGGGCTTGGCATGATGACGACCATGGTGTGGCGCCACTCCAGCCGCTGACCCATAGTCGGACTCAGCAGGAGGCCAGGAACAGTAGAGAGGTATACTGCTCCTAATTTAATGGCCCTGGGGCAGTGGGCTGGCAGCACCAGCAGGTGTAATGTGGCTGGTGCTGTGAGGGCTGGCCATGGTGGCCATGGTGTACACAGCAGGGTGGGTGCACCATGGTTTGTTATTTTTAAATGTTCTGGTGTGCACATGTTTTAGTTAGGTAGTTGAGGTTTTATTTGTGTTATGTGGGTGGTGCACACTTTAAAATTTTTAGGCTACGTTCACACATTTGCGTATTTTGCTGCGCTTCGGCCGCGCAAAAAAGCGCAGCAAAATACGCAGGGGCTTTCACACACTGCGCTTTCTTTCCCCCAGAAAGCGCAGTGATGTCACAGAGGGGAGGAAGAATCCTGCTTCCTCCTCCCCTCTGTGACATGTGTGACCGCCCCATTAGACTTCACAGTGTATTAATATACACTCTGAAATCTAAATTAAACAAAAGCAAGTGTGTGAAAAATAAAAAAGAATGAATACATCACCTTCCGACGCCTTCTGCCGCTGTGCGATCCCCGGTTCTAAGTCAGATCTCTTCTGACAGGACCTGTGATGACGTCAGAGGGGGGGGGCGTTACCGGGGCGGTCCCATCGCTGATTGGCTGCTTGCAGTCACATGACCGCGAGTGCCCGGGAAGCCCCCCCTCTGACGTCACCACAGGTCTTGTCAGAAGAGATCTGACTTAGAACCGGGGATCGCACAGCGGCAGAAGGCGTCGGAAGGTGATGTATTCATTCTTTTTTATTTTTCACACACTTGCTTTTGTTTAATTTAGATTTCACAGTGTATATTAATACACTGTGAAATCTAATGGGCGGCCACAGCTGTCAAAGAGGGGAGGAGGAAGCAGGATTCTTCCTCCCCTCTGGGAGAATACGCAGAAGTAGCTGCGTAAACAATTGACATATCAATTGTTTACGGAGCTGCGTTTTCTCCCGGAAAACGCACTGCGTATTTTTACGCAATGTCTGCACTGCAAAGTGAATTTCCCATTCACTTTGCAGGCAGACATAAGGCACATTGCGTATTTTGAAAAGCGTGCGTAAAAAAACGCGGCAAAATACGCAATGTGTGAACGCAGCCTTACCAAGTTTATTATGTATTGTCTTTCTGTGTTTGATTTATGTTTACAATGTAACATGTTGTTTTAATGTCCATTGTCTTTCCTTTCTGTAGGCTTGTTTTTTATTTGTCAACAAATAATACATACATTTTTTTGGATCCAAATGACTACATGTGAGACTGATTACTTGGGGATGGAGGGCAGTCTTATCAAGATTGCTGTTGTGCCCAGTGCTTTGACACCCATTGGCACCTATGGCTGTGTACAAGACACATTATGTGTTGATAGGCATGAGCCAGGTTAAGCTATTTGGTCAACCGTGTATGTGACAAATGTGTGTACAGATCCATTGTGGTGTGTTGTGGCCAGAGGGTCACCTGGACACAACACATTGATCCAGCACTAGATATTGTGGGGCATGTAGGTTTACGGAATTAGTGCAGCACATGTGCAGATACACACATAGTGTAGTGGTGGCATGGCAGCTGCTCAATGCCATGGACATATGTAGCCTCATATGCTATCTGCATTGTGCCTATATTCCCACATTTAGCTACAGACGCACACATAGAAAACCACATAGTATGCTAACGCACTGACTGTTGTGAGGCACCGCCGGCATGATCCGCATGGCCGGGGTACATCACATGTAGGATCAGCGGATGATCCTGTGCACACTGGCCGGTTTTCCTGTGATGGTAATACTGAGTGAACCAACCTGAACACAATGAGTTCATGAGCCTAATGAGCGGCAGTGAGAGTGAGAGGAGTCCATGAGGAATAGGATGTGATGAGTGAGTGCTGACAACCCGTAACACAGGGAGTTAACCTGAGCTGTGTGGAAGCTGATGATTAGCAGCTGAGGGGGTGTGTCCATGTGGGAGTGGCTGGCACGATAAGAGCCGGCCACCTGAGTGATTGTGAGATAGATTTATGCTGGAGGCTGAGATTCATTCATTCTGGAGGCTGAGCTTGATCCTGGAAGCTGAGAGTGATTGAGATGGAAGCTGAGACCAGCCTGAGTGAAGAGCAGTCCAAGGCTCTGTGTGCATGACATGATGGGAGCATGCTAGCTCCATGCCGGTGCCGAGGTCCGTGGTCGTGTCCGCACCTAGAGGGGGAAGCCGTGGTTGACCCGTGGACGCTAGACCGGGCGTGGGGTGAAACACGCCCGGGAAAGGAGCCTGTGGGGATGCCTGGTGGAACCTGTGACCCAGGTAGCGAGACCCGGATCCGTGCCCGGTAAGAAAGCAGTTCCCGAGCGATAGTGTGAACTGTGCACCTGGTGTGCGTAGATCATGTTAGGCGAGTATAGACCGCCCTTGGGACCGACTCAGTGGAGTCCGTTAAAGGTCCTGATGAACCGGAATGTATGTAGCCCGTGGAGGCAATTGTATGTAGTGTGCCAGGCGGGCATAGACCGCCTTTGGGTCCGAGTCAGAGTACTCAGTTAAGGGACCCGATGAACTATGTGTATGAGGGCGTAAGTAATGGCCCTGAATGAGAGATGATGACCGATGTAAGACCCATGTATAATCATGTGGAGAGACAGTGACCCAGCTGGTATGGATGATGTTGGAGGCGTTCCGTCCTTGGGACGAGAGGGAGGCTTGCCCTGCTGCATGCAGAGGGTACCCGTCCCTCAACCACGACCTCTAATGGGGTGAGTGTGCCTGTGGTGCCAGAGACAGGGGTAAGAGGGCTCCAGTAGGTAACGGATGTAGAGGTTCCCGTCTCCTATGGTTTGCCAATCCCTGTAATGGGCCATGAAGGGGCCACAGTCCATGGATGTGGGCTGTGAGCAGGTGTGTGATCCATGGACGTTTGAATGATGGATCACATACGGTGTGTAAGGTCCCGGTCAGGCAGGATTCCTGACTACGGGTGAATGTATATCATCATGCTGGGGGACTAAAGCCAGGCGGCAGGTACCGCCATTGGGACCCACAGGGCCCGTTGAGGCGTATGTAACGAAGGTCAGAAGCAGGGGTTAAAAGGGCTCCCGTTCTGGGTTTCTGGAGATGTGTACAACTTGTACATTATCTTCATAGACTCCCTCCTAAGAGGACGTTTTTAAATCCTAAGACACTGTTTGAATCTCTATGCTCTACCACAGTTGACTGTAGGCATGCTTTATCACAGACATACGCGTGTTTGATTTCTCCACCGGACCTCCCGACTCCCCATTTCATGCTGCGATGGGAGACAGATCTTGGTCTCAAACTGTCTACAGAACAGAGATCTGCAATTTATTCTTTAGCTCACTCTACCTCGATAAGCTCAAAGCTGCAGGAGGCAAATTATAAATTATTGACGAGATGGTATAGAGTCCCAGCTTATTTGCATAGACTCTTTCCTTCTATAGACCCGAAGTGCTGGAGGTGTGGTGGGGCGGATGGTACAATACTACACGTGTTCTGGGAGTGTGCGAAGCTCCAACCATTCTGGTCGGAGGTGAAAAAGATTACAAGGCAAGTTACGGGATACACGGATGAGTTAGATCCTGGCCTCTTCATGTTGCACCACTGTAGGATTCCACCAAACAAATATAAACATACACTGTTGAGGTTCTTAGTCATGGCTGCGAGATCCTGCATTCCGATACTTTGGAAAAAGGAGACATGTCCTTCTGTGGCTATGTGGATAGAGAAGGTGAACGACCTCATGCTTCTCGAGGACCTGACATCAGCTATACATGATTCATATGAGAAGTTCAGAAACACGTGGTTTAATTGGATGAGTTTCCAACAATCTGACCTGTATAAGTCTCACAGAAGCTCCTGAGGAACTTGCTCTTAAGAACTGGTTAGTAAATGGGTGCGATTGAGAGTTCCTTTTACTCCATTGAGGTTTGGTAACTTCACGAGACCCCTACCTTACCCTCCCTTCTACCCCTCTTCATACCCCCCCACCCATCCTATCCCCCGTTCTGGTCTATTCTACTCTTTTCTTTCTTTATGTGTTTCCTATCTTTTCCTTTCTTTTTTGTTTTTTTTTTTTTTTTTTGTCTTTCATTGTCATTATTATTGGTAATAGACGGATACCTATGGAGTACGTTATGCTTGTTTTATAATTATGACTGGCAAACAACTCCGATGTGTTATACTAGACAGCTTGTTTTTCATGCCAGAGTTAGTTTTAATATTGCTATAGTAAATTGAATACTTTTATCAAGCTTATTGACTATTAGAAACTGATTCGTGATTCAATTAATGAGAATACATTTTATTAAGAACAGTTCTTTGTACTTGCAAGATGATTGAATCTGTAAGTTTTGGTTCTTTTTTCTATTGTTACTATAAAACGAAAAATAAAGAATTATAAAAAAAAAAAAAAAAAAAAGGGCTCCCGTACTGGGTAACGCGTGGTTAGGCCGGAGGCCGCAGCCACGGGTTACTAGGGTCTGCCAATCCCTGTTATGAACCCGGAAGGGTCATCATCGAAGTATTACAAATGTATTTATTATAAAGGTACTGTAAGATGGGTAAGTAGGCCGGAGGCCGTAGCCACCACGGGGGCTGTTAGTAGAGCTCCAATGGGGACAGAGAGTCGTGGTTACAGGTCCCGGGTTACTATAAATCGTTATGTGCAATATAAGTGTTGTGATGTTAAATGTAAATGTATGGTGTTTATGTAAAGTGTTGTTAATCAATGTGATATGTGTCAAACATGCTACCCGGGTTATGTGGTTACTATGGGAAAATAAACGGGTAGACATTGGTTAACTTAAAAACACGTGTTCTTGTCGTTTTGCAAGCGGGTTCCCCGGTTGCTACCTCACATAGTGTAACTCCAAACTGCTCCTGTGTGACGCGTGAGCATCTCCTAAGTGGATATAGGCACACTTCGACATGCCACAAGCATCTATTCCGTGTAAGAAGCCAAACAGAATTGCGTCATGTATTCGCCAGCTGCCCTGCGCACCCTGACCAATCAGGACGCTATTGTGTTGGCCAATGATTGTAGTTTGGGCGCAGCGTGACGGAGTGTGGCACGCCTATGTGTTGTAGATGCTGCCCAGGTACGCCCATATTCCTTTGTGGATAGCGGTGTGTGAAGCGGCGACGGTATTCAACAGGAAATTATCCGCAGAATCTGTTTCAACTTCCGGGGAACCACGATAGCTTGAGTTGACTACGCAATTGCGGCGTGTACATGCGGAATCGGCGATCGTTAGCAACCGTTAAAAACGTGCACGCGCACGTACGGTTGATACCGATTGCCAGGGATAGTTGCGGCATGTAAAGGTACCTTAAGACAGCCGCCATCATAACAATGCCACTAGAACAACCGCCATCATAACAATGCCACTAAGACAACCGCCATCATAACAATACCGCTAAGACAACCGCCATCATAACAATGCCACTAGGACAGTCACCATCATAACAATACCACTAAGGGTACCTTTACACGCGGCAACTTTTCTAGGAATTTCGCTGACAACTTACTGGTTGCAGTGAAATCATGGACACATTGTTCTATCTTGTTGCTGTGTACAAATGGAACGATGTGTCCATGATTTCACTGCAACCAGCAAATTGCCAGTGAAATTCCTAGAAAAGTCGCCGCGTGTAAAGGTACCTTTAGGGTACCGTCACATCTGGTGACGGCCCCGGAGATGTCGGCGACGACGGGCGGGAGCACGCACGTTTTTGGCACCCTGCCAGTGTCGCCGCCCCCCGTCTACACGGGGAGACATCTCCGGCGATGGGCCGGCGAGCTGAGAGGCGGCATCGCCGCCGGGGTGTCTCAAAACCCCAGCGGCGATGCAGTACAATGGGAGTCTATGGCTCCCATCGCCTGTCAGCTCGCCGGCGGCCGTTTACATGGGGCGATGTGGACACATCGCCCCAGATCGGACGCCTGATTTCAGAGCACTGCTCTGAAACCAGGCGACTAGTAAAAGGTGTCGCCATCGCCCCTTTACATTAGGCGACGCAGAGGCGATGTCGCCGCCGATAGGCCATGCCCCTACATCGCCTATGTAATCGGCAGCGATGTCGCCACGTGTGACGTGGCCTTAAGACAACTGCCATCATAACAATGCCACTAGGACAACCGCGATCATAACAATGCCACTAGGACAACTGTCATCATAATAATGCCACTAGGACAGCCGCCATCATAACAATACCACTACAACAACCACCATCATAACAATGCCACTAGAACAACCGTCATCAAGACAATGCCACTAGGACAGCCGCCATCATAACAATGCCACGAGGACAGGCGCCATCATAACAATACCACTAAGACAACCGCCATCATAACAATGCCACTAGAACAACCGCCATCATAACAATGCCACTAAGACAACTGTCATCATAACAATGCCACTAGAACAACCGCCATCATAACAATGCCACGAGGACAGGCGCCATCATAACAATACCACTAGGACAATCACCATCATAACAATGCCACTAAGCAAAAGAGCCCTCATAACAGTTCCACTAGGACAACTGCCATCATAACAATGCCACTAGGACAACTGCCATCATAACAATGCCACTAGGACAACCGCCATCATAACAATGCCACTAGGACAGCCACCATCATAACAATACCACTACAACAACCACCATCATAACAATGCCACTAGAACAACCGTCATCATAACAATGCCACTTAGACAACTGCAATCATAACATTTGCCACTAGGACAGCCGCCATTATAACAATACCACTAGGACAACCGCCATCATAACAATACCACTAGGACAGGCACCATCATAACAATACCACTAAAAGGGAATTGCACTGAGGGCACCACAAATCATGAATCGAGGTGGGATCTGCTCCAACACATCTAGAAAGCTGCATTTAAAGGGAACCTGTCAGACTGTTTATGCACCTCCAGTTATCACTGTGTGTAGCTGCAGCTTTATAACACCGCTCTAATCATCCCTGTCTGAGCTCATAGTGTAATGTGAAAGGTGAAAAAAAAGCATTTATACACTTACATTTCCTTATGTAATGAAGCAGTCAGTCCCCAGCTTCAAGGACAGAGACTGTTTGGCAGGTTAATAGTTAACATTTCAGTCTTGTGCTAGAACATGTTGGGAGACCTGATGTGATGTCACAACCATGTGACTACAATAGGCAGAGCTAAGTTCTCATAGAACATAATACATTTGCTGGCTTAGCTCTGCCCACTATGGTCACATGATCGTTACATCACACAGGTCCTTTAGCCCTCCAAGTTAAAAGTGAGTTAACTATTATCCTGCCAGACAGTCTCCCTCCTCCAAGGTGGGGACTGAAATAAAAGTGTATACATGCTTTTTTTTCACCTTTCACATTACACTCTGAGCTCAGACAGGGATTATTAGAATAGTATTATGAAGCTGCAGGTACAGATAGTGAGGGGGGGACATAAACCACCTGACAGATTCCCTTTAAGAAAGGAATGTTTATTATTGTAAAGGATTACATTTCAAGCCATTGCAAACATTGTACAAGATAAGTTAAAAACATTTAAAAAAGCACAAAGCCTACATACAAAAGGGGGAGGAATAATCCCATGCCATGTGAACCACTGTGATCAGGTTTTTCGGACGAAGTACCTTAGTGTCCGCACTGCTGCCAGAGAGGTGAAACACCAACGACACTGGAAGTCTGGGTACTGGTGATATAGGTTTATTTCCAATGCGTTTTGGAGCCACGTACCGAGCTCCTTCCTCAGGGAACGCGTTGG
Source organism: Allobates femoralis (assembly GCA_033576535.1). Classification (NCBI taxonomy): domain Eukaryota; kingdom Metazoa; phylum Chordata; class Amphibia; order Anura; family Aromobatidae; genus Allobates; species Allobates femoralis. Next base: position 155,170,315 of record JARQOC010000011.1, on the reverse strand, counting down.
AAATAAACCTATATCACCAGTACCCAGACGTCCAGTGTCGTTGGTGTATTTCTCTTCCTGGCAGCAGCGCGGACACTAAGGTACTTCGTCCGAAAAACCTGATCACAGCACCGCACCTCGTGGAAGTACAGTCCCTACAGCAGCTGCATTGTTTGAGCGATTACGCTGGTTGTGTGCTACACAACCGCACCAGGTGAGCAAATCTGATCTTTTCCGCATTTTACCTGTCTATAAAGAATAAGACCCTATTTTGCGCATTCTCAACACTCTAGATATGTGAACCACTGTGACTGTCAAATAAAGATGAAACAAATGAATAATCAGACCTGTCTGTGTACCAAGTGCTTGTATAAAGGATATGAAGTGAGCCCTGTCAAAAAAAAAATCAGAAATATAATAGAAATGTGGGAAACAGCAGAAAAATTAGATAATCAAAGATAACTGTGTTGCATCTCCATAACCTGGAGATATATATATGAAAGCTGAATTAAGTCATTCATCTATATCCACTGTGCTTGGTATTTGTAGTAGCATGCTAGCTCAGTAGTCAAGCAATACTATTTTTGAGAGAGCCTAGCGGCCATTTATAATGCATACAGCAAGAAAATCAAGGTGCAACAAAGAGTAATAACAGGCAATTCTTAATCGTATGTCTCCTAAGTGGAGAAGGAGTTGTGTAAAGCAAACACATGGCAAAGGGACCCCTCGGTGCCCCACGTATAGCGTCACAGAAGTGACTTCGTCAGGGAATCTCTAACAATGGTGCAGTTACTCCTTATAAGTGTCCTGGGTCATATATCAAAGTACATACACCTGTGTATACGCTCGGTCTAGCCGCTGTCGCGGCCCTCGTGACCGGAAGTGACATCAGTCAGAGTCGGTCATCACACACCTACTGCGCATGCTCGCGCGAGTAGTGAGCTTCATTTGGGAGCACCAAGTTGGCCACCACACCAGCGTAAAGGTGAGGGGTGGTGCAGGTGGAGGTTTAGCCATAGAAATGCATATGACAGGGCGAGGTCTAGGAGTTTAACCTATGTAGTGTGGACCTTTAAGAGGTAAAGGGTCAGTACTTCCAGTCAGATTTGTGAAGAGAAGGCCTCACAGTAGTGCTGTTTAATCAAAACAATCAGCTGAGCGTCAGGGCATAAAGTCAGGGAAAATTTCTCAAATTCGTATGCAACCTGTGGCAAGTAAGGAGCTTATAATGATTCACAGTTCATCCAGGGATCATAGAGGAGGGTTAACATCAATAATTGTATCGGAATCCCATTTATACATATATATATATATATACATACAATCTTACTCCTCGTGTAAAACCTGAGCAGTAAGATTCTTTATTTTGACAGTAACACACCCCCTTAGTACCTATAGTGTCAACCAGGGGAATATTGTAGGAAAGAAGACTGTGAAAAGAAGGGAGAGAAAGATTACCATTATGGATTGCTCAAACACCATCACGCAAATAGCATTATTCAATCAATCATTATTGCACAAAGGCCCTATATAAGAAGTATAGGGCTTGCATATGTTAGGAACAAAGAAGATGCTTTTGAGGACATGGGCGTAATCAAGGCCAAGATACTCAGCAATAAAGAAATATAGATAATAGAATATGAACCGAAATAAATACAGCGGAACATGATGCAAGAAATGATCCACTACAATAAAGAAAGAAATCAAGTGGTCAACCTGATATATGTGGGGAAGCTAACAGCCACACCCCAGGTACCCAAATTGGAATTAACAAAGAGAAATGAAGAATGTACAAACATAGAAAAAAAATATATATAAAAAATAAATTAAATTAAATAAAATACAATACCGTATATACTCGTGTATAAGCCGACCCGTGTATAAGCCGACCCCCCTACTTTTGCCCCCAATCTGGGAAAACCTATTGACTCGTGTATAAGCCGAGGGTGGACCCCAGCACAGGTATACAGCCCCCAGCAGTGTGGTATACAGGCCCCCCCAGTGGAATACAGGCCTCCCCAGTGGTAGTATACAGCCCCAGCAGTGTGGTATACAGCAGCCTCCCCAGTGGTATATACAGGCCCCAGCAGTGTTACAGCAGCCTCCCCAGTGGTATATACAGCAGCAGCCCCAGTGGTGGTATACAGCAGCCCCAGTGGTAGTATACAGCAGCCCCAGAGGTATATACAGCCCCAGTGGTAGTATACAGCAGCCCCAGAGGTATATACAGCCCCAGTGGTAGTATACAGCAGCCTCAGAGGTATATACAGCAGCCCCAGTGGTAGTATACAGCAGCCCCAGTGGTAGTATACAGCAGCCCCAGAAGTATATACAGCCCCAGTGGTAGTATACAGCAGCCCCAGAGGTATATACAGCAGCCCCAGTGGTAGTATACAGCAGCCCCAGTGGTAGTATACAGCAGCCCCAGAGGTATAAACAGCCCCAGTGGTAGTATACAGCAGCCCCAGTGGTAGTATATACAGCAGCCCCAGTGGTAGTATACAGCAGCCCCAGAGATATAAACAGCCCCAGTGGTAGTATACAGCAGCCCCAGAGGTATATACAGCCCCAGTGGTAGTATACAGCCACCCGCCACCCCCATCAGTATACAGACCCCCCCATCAGTATCCAGGGCCCCCCCCTTTGCTCTGCAAAACCTGCAAAGTAAAATCATTATACTTATCACTGTCCTGTCACCGCCGTTTCCGCCGCTGCCATCGCGCTCCGTCTTCATCCAGCGTCTTCCGGCTTCCTGTGGTCGGCGCAGGCAATGACGTCATTGCCTGCGCCGACCACAGGAAGCCGGAAGAAGACGAAGCCAGAGAGCGCGATGGCAGGGACGGCGGCGACAGGACAGTGATAAGTATAATGATTTTACTTTGCAGGTTTTGCGGAGCAAGGGGGGGGGGGGCCTGGATACTGATGGGGGGGCCTGTATACTGATGCAGGTGGTGGGCGGGCGGCTGTATACTACCACTGGGGCTGTATATGACTCGCGTGTAAGCCGAGGGGGTACTTTTCAGCCCAATTTTTGGGCTGAAAAACTCGGCTTATACGCGAGTATATACGGTAATTTTGAATTAAATTGTTTGTCCACAGCCCATAAAACTGTGAAACACAAATTGAAAAACAAGATAACCATAAAAATAAAATAAAATGGTTATGAAAATACTGCAAAATAAAAATGAAAATTTTACGAAGGTGTAAATCAAAGAGTAATGAAAAGGAATTACTAAATGAAAATGAAAAGTAGTGAGTCTTCACGCTTCATAGAATACTTTCCATATATTTTTTTAAAATTATTATTTATTTTTATTTCCCAATCAAGGAAATTCACAATGACAGATTATCTGATTGCATGATATAAACTATATCGTTACAAAATGATGTTTGTGATGAGAAGAAATCCACTCTCCTAGTTCCAGTCCCAAATCATGACCTATGCTCGAATACTGGAAACTCTAGGTTAATCCTGGATAAATCAAGCTGTTTCAATAGGTCTGTAGGTGTTTCCCCTCCTAAATAAGGATCCTACTGCACCGATTTCTCATGTATCCAAGACAACTACACATTAATAGTCCTGGAGATTAATTTCACATGCACAAATATAGAGCCTGAGAAAGTCCACTAACCAAGAAATGTCCAAAGCTCAAAAATAATAAAAATCCTATGTGCAGAAACATGTGTGGGTGGGTAACTTTCCACATGATGAGAGGCCCCATTGCCAAGAAGGCAAATATTCGGTTTCTCAGTGGCTGGGTTGTTCTGACTGGAGAACAAGTCCATGCGAGAAATGTAGCGGGGTAACAAAGTCCAATCTTTCAAGGCAAGGCACATCACTGTATATACGGTAATGAGACACAGAGCCCATCCAGGAAGTGGTAACAATACCATTAAGACAACCACCATCATAACAATGCCACTAGAACAACCGCCATCATAACAATGCCACTAGGACAACCGCCATCATAACAGTACCACTGGGCAAAAGAGCCCTCATAACAGTTCCTCTAGGACAACCGCCATCATAACAATGCCACTAGGACAACCACCATCATAACAATGCCACTAGGACAGCCGCCATCATAACAATGCCACTTAGACTACCATCATCATAACAATGCCACTAGGACAGCCGCCATTATAACAATACCACTAGGACAACCGCCATCATAACAGTGCCACTGGGCAAAAGAGCCCTCATAACAGTTCCACTAGGACAACTGCCATCATAACAATACCACTAAGACAACCACCATCATAACAATGCCACTGTGACGACCGTCCGCTGTAAGGCTGAGCTGCTGGTAAGGCAGTACCCCGAGAAACCCCGAGACCCTTAACCCCTATACAGGGATCTGGAATTATAGCGGAGCCCAGGGGGTAGCTGCCTATGGGAGCAGCAGAGCAGGGAGGTCGTCTAGGAAGGGAAAAAATCAGGAAGCGAAGAACGTAGTCAGGAGTCCGAGTCAAAACCGAGAGGGCAGCGAGGTACAAAATCGTCAGGCAGTTGCAGAGTCAAAAAATCCAGGCAAAGGTCAAGGGCAAAAACCAAGAGGGCAGCAGAGGTACAAAATCAATAAGCAGAGGCAGAGTCAGAAATCCAGGCAAGGTCAGACACAAAACTAAACACACACTATCACTGGGGAACCAAAACTATATCTGGCGGCCTGCAAGACAGGCTCCAATGTATTTGAAGGGCGCGGTTACCTCCCATAGGCTGGAGCTCACAGCCTGATGACCTCATCCGAACCGCCCCTAGAGCCAGGCCAGATGGAGATGCACGACTGGCTCCACCCAGCCCACCTCTGACAGAAGAACGCAGGCTGCGCCTAACGGACACCTCTGCAGGGCCCGCTCTTCTGCGACCAACACCACCCAGAGGGGAAACACAGCGGCGCTCAGCGACAGAGGCAGACGTCGCTGGAGCAGGTCCATATGAGGACAAGGCCTTCCTATCACCAGCACCACCAGACGAAGGAATCCGGCTCCTCCCAGCGGCCGAGGCAGGAACACCGGCCACCGAGTCCGATGGCGATGTGACAGCCACAAGGACAGCCGCTATTATAACAATACCACTAAGACAACCGCCATCATAACAATACCACTAGGACAACCGCTATTATAACAATGCCACTAGGACAGCCGCCATCATAACAATAGCAGTAAGACAGCCGCCATCATAACAATGCAACTAGGACAACCGCCATCATAACAGTGCCACTGGGCAAAAGAGCCCTCATAACAGTTCCTCTAGGACAACCGCCATCATAACAATGCCACTAGGACAACCACCATCATAACAATGCCACTAGGACAGCCGCCATCATAACAATGCCACTTAGACTACCATCATCATAACAATGCCACTAGGACAGCCGCCATTATAACAATACCACTAGGACAACCGCCATCATAACAGTGCCACTGGGCAAAAGAGCCCTCATAACAGTTCCACTAGGACAACTGCCATCATAACAATACCACTAAGACAAACACCATCATAACAATGCCACAAGGACAGCCGCTATTATAACAATACCACTAAGACAACCGCCATAATAACAATACCACTAGGACAACCGCCATTATAACAATGCCACTAAGACAGCCGCCATCATAACAATAGCACTAAGACAGCCGCCATCATAACAATGCCACTAGGACAACCGCCATCATAACAGTGCCACTGGGCAAAAGGGCCCTCATAACAGTTACACTAGGACAACTGCCATCATAACTGTGCTGCTACGACAACCACCACCATAACGCTGGCACAAGAGCCATTATCACAATGCCACTAACAACCGCCTTCTTAAGACTGTCACCAGGCACAAGAGCCATCATAACAATGCCATTAGGATAACCACCATCGTAACAATACCACTAAGACAACTGCCTTCATAACGGTGCCATTAGGACAACCGCCATCATAACAGTCCCACTAGACACAAGAGCCCTCATAACAGTGCCATTAAGACAATCGTTATCATCACACTCTCACCAGGCACAAAAGCCATCAAAAGAATGCCACTTGGACAACCACTATCATAACAGTACCACCAGGCACAACCGCCATCATAACAGTGCCACTGAGACAACCGCCGTCATAACGGTGTCACTGATACAATCACCATCATAAGAATGCCACTAGGACAACCGCTATCATAACGGTGCCACCAGGCCCAAGAGCCATAATAACAATGCCACTAATAACCGCCATCATAAAAATACCACTAAGACAACCACCATTATAACAATGCCACGAGGACAGCCGCCATCATAACAAGACCACTAAGACAACCACCATCATAACAATACCTTTAAGACAACCGCCATCATAACAATGCCACTAAGACAACTGCCATCATAACAATGCCATTAGGACAGACACGATTATAACAATATCACTTAAGACAACCGCCATCATAACAACACCACTAAGACAACCGTCATCATAACAATGCCACTAGGACAATCGCCATCATCACAATGCCACTTAGACAACCGCCATCATAACAATGCCACTAGGACAGCCGCTATCATAACAATACCACTAAGACAACCATCATCATAACACTGCCACTAGGACAACCGCCATTATAACAATGCCACCAGGACAGACGCCTCCATAACAATACCACTAGGACAACCGCCATCATAACAATGCCACTAGAACAACCACCATTATAACAATTCCACTAGGACAACCGCCATTATAATAATGCCACGAGGATAGCCGCCATCATAACAATACCACTAAGACAGCCGCCATCATAACAATGCCACTAGGACAGCCGCCATCATAACAATGCCACTAGGACAACCGCCATTATAACTGTGCTACTACGACAACCATCATCATAACGGTGGCACAAGAGCCATTATAACAATGCTTCTAACAACCGCCATCATAACACTGTTACCAGGCACAAGAACCATCATAATAATGCCATTAGGATAACCACCATCATAACAGTGCCAGTAAGACAACTGCCTTCATAACGGTGCCACTAGGACAACCGCCATCATAACCGTCCCACTAGACACAAGAGCCCTCATAACAGTACCCTTAAGACAACCGCTATCATAACACTCTCACCAGGCACAAAAGCCCTCTTAAGAATGCCACTTGGGCAACCAGGGGGCAATGCATCATGGACTTCACTGTGTTTGAGCGCTTTAGCCGGCTGCCCACAGTGTTTTCCTTGACTGGTCTCCCTGAGATCAGTGAGTGCTTTGTGAGCTTGGACAACCACTATCATAACAGTGCCACCAGGCACAACCTCATCATAACAGTGCCACTGAGACAATCGCCGTCATAACGGTGTCACTAAGACAACTGCTATCATAACGGTGCCACCAGGCACAAGAGCCATCATAACAATGCCACTAACAACCTCCATCATAACACTGTCACCAGGCACAGGAGCCATTATAACAATGCCACTAAGACAACCACCATCATAACTGCCACTAGGACAACTGCCATCATAACAATGCCACTAGGACAGCCGCCATCATAACAATACCACTAATACAGCTGACATCATAACAATGCCACTAGGACAAACGCCATCATAACAGTGCCACCGGGCACAAGAGCCCTCATAACAGTTCCACTAGGACAACCACCATGTTAACCCTGTCACCAGGGCAACTGCCATCATAACTGTGCTACTAGAATAACTACCATCATAACGGTTGTAACAAGAGCCATCATAACAATGCCACTAACAACCGCCATCATAACACTGTCACCAGGCACAAGAGCCATCATAACAATGCCATTAGGACAACCGCCATCATAACAATGCCACTACGACAACCGCCATCATAACGGTGCCACTAGGACAACCGCCATCATAACAGTCCCACTAGGCACAACAGCCCTCATAACAGTGCCATTAAGACAACCGCTATCATAACATTTTCACCAGGCACAAAAGCCCTCATAAGAGTGCCACTTGGACAACCACTGTCATAACAGTGCCACCAGGCACAACCGCCATCATACCCGTGCCATTAGGACAACCACCGTCATAACATTGCAACTAGGACAACCGCCGTCATAACAGTGCCACTAGGACAACTGCCATCATAACACTGTCACTAGGACAACCGCCATCATAACTATGCCACTAAGACAACCACTTTCATAACGGTGCCACTATGACAACCACCATCATAACCATCCCACTAGACACAAGAGCCCTCATAACAGTGCCATTAAGACAACGCTATCATAACACTCTCACCAGGCACAAAAGCCCTCATAAGAATGCCACTTGGACAACCACTATCATAACAGTGTCACCAGGCACAACCTCATCATCAGTGCCACTGAGACAATCGCCGTCATAACGGTGCCACTAGGACAACCGCTATCATAACAGTGCCACCAGGCACAAGAGCCATCATAACAATGCCACTAACAACCGCCATCATAACACTGTCACCAGGCACAAGAGCCATTATAACAATGCCACTAAGACAACCACCATAATAACTGCCACTAGGACAACCGCCATCATAACAATGCCACTAGGACAGCCACCATCATAACAATACCACTAAGATAACCGTCATCATAACAATGCCACTAGGACAACCCCCATTATAACAATGCCACTAGGACAGCCGCCACCATAACAATACCACTAGGACAACCGCCATCATAACAATGCCACTAGGACAACCGCCATCATAATAGTGCCACTGGGCAAAAGAGCCCTCATAACAGTTCCACTAGGACAACCGTCATCATAACAATGCTACTAGAACAACCGCCATCATAACAATGCCACTAGGACAGCCACCATCATAACAATACCACTAAGACAACCGCCATTATAACAATGCCACTAGGACAACCGCCATTATAACAATGCCACGAGGACAGCCGCCATCATAACAATACCACTAGGACAGCCGCCATCATAACAATACCACTAAGACAGCCGCCATCATAACAATGCCACTAGGACAACTGCCATCATAACAAAAGCCACTAGGACAACCGCCATTATAACTGTGCTACTACGACAACCACCATCATAACGGTGGCACAAGAGCCATTATAACAATGCTTCTAACAACCGCCATCATAACACTGTCACCAGGCAAAAGAGCCATCATAACAATGCCATTAGGACAACCACCATCATAACAATGCCACTAAGACAACCACCTTCATAACGTGCCACTAGGACAACCGCCATCATAACCGTCCCACTAGACACAAGAGCCCTCATAACAGTGCCGTTAAGACAACCGCTATCATAACACTCTCACCAGGCAGAAAAGCCCCTTAAGAATGCCACTTGGACAACCACTATCATAACAGTGCCACCAGGCACAACCTCATCATAACAGTGCCACTGAGACAATCGCCGTCATAACGGTGTCACTAGGACAACTGCTATCATAACGGTGCCACTAGGACAGCCGCCATCATAACAATACCACTAAGACAACTGACATCATAACAATGCCACTAGGACAACACTGTCACCAGGCACAAGTGCCATTATAACAATGCCACTAAGACAACCATCATAACTGCCACTAAGACAACCGCCATCATAACAATGCCACTAGGACAGCCGCCATCATAACAATACCACTAAGACATCTGACATCATAACAATGCCACTAGGAGAACCGCCATCATTGCAATGCCACTAGGACAACCGCCATCATAACAGTGCCACCGGGCACAAGAGCCCTCATAACAGTTCCACTAGGACAACCACCATGTTAACACTGTCACCAGGGCAACCGCCATCATAACTGTGCTACTAGGACAACCACCATCATAACGGTGGCACAAGAGCCATCATAACTATACTACTAACAACTGCCATCATAACACTGTCACCAGGCACAAGAGCCATCATAACAATGCCATTAGGACAACCGCCATCATAACAATGCCACTACGACAACCGCCATCATAACGGTGCCACTAGGACAACCGCCATCATAACAGTGCCACCGGGCACAAGAGCCCTCATAACAGTTCCACTAGGACAACCACCATGTTAACACTGTCACCAGGGCAACCGCCATCATAACTGTGCTACTAGGACAACCACCATCATAACGGTGGCACAAGAGCCATCATAACTATGCTACTAACAACCGCCATCATAACACTGTCACCAGGCACAACAGCCCTCATAACAGTGCTATTAAGACAACCTCTATCATAACATTTTCACCAGGCACAAAAGCCCTCATAAGAGTGCCACTTGGGCAACCACTGTCATAACAGTGCCACCAGGCACAACCGCCATCATACCCGTGCCATTAGGACAACCACTGTCATAACAGTGCAACTAGGACAACCGCCGTCATAACAGTGCCACTAGGACAACTGCCATCATAACACTGTGACTAGGACAACCGCCATGATAATGGTGCCACTAGGACAACCACCATCATAACAATGCCACTAAGAAAACCACCTTCATAACGGTGCCACTATGACAACCGCCATCATAAACATCCCACTAGTCACAAGAGCCCTCATAACAGTGCCATTAAGACAACCGCTATCATAACACTCTCACCAGGCACAAAAGCCCTCATAAGAATGTCACTTGGACAACCACTATCATAACAGTGCCACCAGACACAACCTCATCATAACAGTGCCACTGAGACAATCGCCGTCATAACAGTGTCACTAGGACAACCGCTAGGACAACCGCTATCATAACAGTGCCACCAGGCACAAGAGCCATCATACCAATGCCACTAACAACCGCCATCATAACACTGTCACCAGGCACAAGAGCCATTATAACAATGCCACTAAGACAACCACCATCATAACTGCCACTAGGACAACCGCCATCATAACAATGCCACTAGGACAGCCACCATCATAACAATACCACTAAGATAACCGTCATCATAACAATGCTACTAGGACAACCGCCATCATAGCAATTCCACTAGGACAACCGCCATCATAACAGTGCCACTGGGCACAAGAACCATCATAACTGTGCTACTAGGACAACCACCATCATAACAGTGGCAAAAGAGCCATCAGAACAATGCCACTAACAACTGCCATCATAACACTGTCATCAGGCACAAGAGCCATCATAACAATGCCATTAGGACAACCGCCATCATAACAATGCCACTAGGCACAACAGCCCTTATAACAGTGCCATTAAGACAACCGCTATCATAACATTTTCACCAGGCACAAAAGCCCTCATAAGAGTGCCACTTGGACGACCACTGTAATAACAGTGCCACCAGGCACAACCGCCATCATACCCGTGCCATTAGGACAACCACCGTCATAACAGTGCTACTAGGACTACTGTCATCATAACACTGTCACTAAGACAACCGCCATCATAATGGTGCCAGTAGGACAACCACTATATAACAGTCCCACCAGGCACAGGAGCCATAATAACAATGCCACTACCAACTATTGCCATCATAACACCGTCACCAGACACAAGAGACATCATAGCACGATTGTCCCTGCCAATATTTCGCATGGCGGTTTACATTTCTCCCATTCCCCGAGACTTGGGAACAGACGTGGTGGAGTCGGCTTACTCCTGTCCCCACAATGTACTTTCCAGATCATCCCCCTAGCTCCATCACTCTCATTCCCTTCTTTCGAGGTCCACACTATTAGACTCTTCCATCCCCTTCCCCTTAGAGTAGCAGTTGCATACCGCCCCCCAGGGTCACCTTCCCAGTTCCTCAACCATTTTTCCATGTGGCTGCCACACTCCATGTTCTCAGGATTACCAACCCTTATTATGGGAGACTTTAATATCCCCATAAACCGCACCACCTCCCCATCTGCATCCCACCTCCTATCTCTAACCACTTCTCTCAGCCTCTCACAGCTCTCAACCTCTGAGACACACAAAGACGGTAACATCCTTGACCTGGTCTTTGTCTGGCTCTGTTCAACCTCCTCCTAAGATAACTCACCTCTTCCTCTCTCTCACCACAACATTCTCTTCTTCATGCTCACTAATCCTCACCCAACCTATCACATATTCAGAAATCTTCAGGCCGGGGGCGTGTCCAGCTGCTGATGGCGACGGACGCATCTTAACTGAGCTCCTCACACAGAGCCACTACAATGGCATTTCCTGGCCCCTCTGATCCTCCAGCGGCTCCACAAACTTGGCGATCCCGCTCTGCACGGTCCCCAGCATGCCGCGGACCTCATCCCGCAAACGGCTCACAGAGACCAAGGTAACGGCTTACTTTGAGCCGGGCAAACTGCGCGCTTCTCCCCACAACATGGCGCCGGAGCGCCCGCCTCCTTCCTCCCCGGCTGCACAGCGGTCCCAGCACATCATGGAGTCTATGGGGATGACGAGGGAGACGACAGAGCCCCAGTGACTCAGGGGGTTATTAAGGCACTACTGGCAGCACAAAGACTCTCCATACTGGAAGACATGAAGGGTCTGGTGGGCTCTCTGAGGGAGGACCTGGGAGTGCTAGCTGGGAGAACGGAGCACCTGGAGGCGAAAATGGCGGACTTCGCCTCCGCACATAACAGCCTCGCAGACAGCCACGCCGATCTGGACAGAGAGGTGGGGTTGGTCTCCTCCAATATGTGCCACTTGGAGGACCAACTCAGAAAAAACAACTTAAAACTCCGGGGACTTTCAGAAGAGGGAGACGCTACAGAGATGGCCAAGGCTTTTCTGACTGCGGCCCTCCCTGAGTTGCCTCTAGATCACTTGGACATTGAAAAGGCCTTTCGTATCCCTAAGCCGGCGAGACTCCCCCCTGAGGTGCCGAGAGATATTCTGGTGTTCCTGCGGAGATCTGGGATTAGAGACCGGCTGCTGGGTCGTATGAGAAATGGACCCCCCCTACCGGATCCCTACTCGGGAGTACAGGTGTACCCTGATCTCTCCCCGGGGACTCTTGCCCGCAGGAGAGACTTTGCTTCCAGTTGCAAGATATTAAGAGATAAAGGGATCTTCTACAGTTGGGGCTCCCCGACGGCAGTAAATTTTAAATACAAGGGAAAACGGCACTCGTTCCCTTCCCCCACTGCATTGAGAAAGACACTTAAATCATGGGGACTGTTATCTCCTAGTGCTCGCCCCTCTCCGCATCGAGACCCAAACGAAAGAGAAGGTGAAGAAGGGGCCGAAGCTGAGGCATCGTGAGGGCCCGAACCTGACCCAACAACTTTCCAGTGGCTCTGGATGATTTGTTCTTTATATTTGTTCTTCATATTGACTTCCTATTTCTACTATTTCCAGACCACCCGCTTAGTTCTTCCTGAACTGTGTGGTCTGGTGGGTAACCGTGCCGGTCGGAGCCTGGCCCTGACTCGTTCGGGTTAGGCCCTGGTCGGGCATTGGTTTTCCCCCCATAGGAATTTGAGGTGGAAAGGGATTCCAATCCCTCCCCTCTCCCCCCCTTTTCCTTCTCCCTTGGCCATACCGGTCCTGAGAGAAGGCGCAGTTTACATACTTGTTACATGGTTGTTGTGTATAGCTTGATTGCTACTGTGTGTTCCTGTCCCCACCCAAACAGCCCCCCCCCCCTCCGGGTTCTCTAACCAGATCGCACCCTATTTACCTTTCCAGCCTCCGGAGTCCGAGGACCCTGTTCTCACCCAGCTCATAACCTCCTATCTCCCCCTCCCCCCCCCCTCTTCCTTCTCCTTCTTTCCTCCCCCCCTCCCTCCTGGTTCACTTCTTCTTTCTTCTCTCATCTTTCTTTATCTTCTCTTTCTTTCATCCACCATGACTCTCAGACTTCTGTCCCTCAACGCCAAAGGCCTAAATTCCCCAGCCAAACGTTCCTTCCTGTGGAGGGAGATTAAATCGTCAACTGCTGACATTGCATGTATACAAGAGACGCACCTGTTGACGGGGAGACACGCATAGGCTCCAACATGCTTCTTTCCCTCATATGTTCCACGCATGCCACGTTGCAAAGAAAGCGGGGGTAAGCATCCTGGTAAAAGGTTCCGTTCAATTCCAACTAGTGGAGTGTATTGTAGACCCTGCGGGGAGGTACTTAATTCTACGATGTGAAATTGCAAGTGAGGCATACACTTTGGCGAATGTATACGCCCCGAACACGGGACAACTCAAATTCGTGAGGTCCATTTTGAATAAGCTCAGAGAGGTTTCCTCTGGTAAACTTGTTATCTGTGGAGACTTTAACGTAATAATGGAAAAACGACTGGACTCCTCCTCCCCCGCCTCTCGGGGGGAAGAACTCTAGGACCGGTGTGCCGGGAGCACCATGTCCACGATGTATGGAGATACCAGCATGCCGAGGAGAGGGACTATTCCTTCTTCTCGCATGTGCATGGCTCCTACTCGCGTATTGATCTCTTCCTGGTGAATGACGCCGCCCTGGAGGCCTGTCGGTCCTCAGAGGTGGGGGTCATCACCTGGTCGGATCATGCACCTATAACACTGGAGATTACGGTGGGTTCGGGATTTGGTGCTCCCCGTCGCTGGAGATTGAACCCGGGCATTCTGTCAGACTCCCGTGTGGTGGAGGAGCTGGATGCCAAATTACAAGATTACTTTTCCTTGAACGATGATGGGGGGGTCGCGGATGATACGCTGTGGTATGCCCACAAGGCGGTCATCCGTGGCCTCCTCCTTCAGAAAGCTTCGCAGATAAAGAGACGTAGAGAGCGGCTGAGAAAAGATTGGATAGAGGAGATAGGGGTCTTGGAATCAGCTCATAAAAAGAGCCCATCATCCTCTCTGTTAACCCAAATTCTAGCCCTTCGCACTAAGCTGAGAGCTCTCCTCCTTCAACAATTTGAAAAGTCCTTACGGAAACTGAAAACAAAATATAATGCGACTAGCTGTGAGCCCGATGCAAATCATCGGGATTCTAGAACGTGCATTAATTTGATTATAGTAGTTATAGCTGTTAGCCTGATGCAAATGCATCGGGTATCTAAAATATGTTTATTGTTTTTTTAAAGATTTTTAAATAATAATCGCATCATCAATAGCAATAATATAAGCCATAGCATTATTATTAGCAGTATTAGCAGTATTAATAGCATTATTAGCATTAATAATAGCATTAATAACATTATTAATAGCATTGATAGCATTATTATTAGCATTAATAGCATTAATAATAGCATTATTAGCATTAATAATAGCATTATTAGCATTAATAATAGCATTAATAACATTATTAATAGCATTGATAGCATTATTATTAGCATTAATAGCATTAATAATAGCATTATTAGCATTAATAATAGCATTATAACATTATTAATAGCATTAATAGCATTATTATTAGCATTAATAGCATTAATAATAACATTATTAGCATTAATAATAGCATTAATAACAGTATTAATAGCATTAATAGCATTATTAATAGAATTAATAGCATTATTATTAGCATTAATAGCATTAATAGCATAATTAATAGCATTAATAGCATTAATAGCATTATTATTAGCATTAATAGAATTATTATTAGCATTAATAGCATTAATAGGATAAATATTAGCATTAATAGCATTAATAGCATAATTAATAGCATTAATAGCATTATTAATAGCATTAATAGCATTATTATTAGCATTAATAGCATTAATAATAGCATTATTAGTATTAATAATAGCATTAATAACATTATTAATAGCATTAATAGCATTATTAATAGCATTAATAGCATTATTATTAGCATTAATAGGATTAATAATAGCATTATTAGCATTAATAATAGCATTAATAACATTATTAATAGCATTAATAGCATTATTATTAGCATTAATAGCATTATTATTAGCATTAATAGCATTAATAAATACCATTAATAGGATAAATATTAGCATTAATAGCATTAATAGCATAAATAAGAGCATTAATAGCATTATTAATAGCATTAATAGCATTATTATTAGCATAAATAGCATTATTAGCATTAATAATAGCATTAATAACATTATTAATAGCATTAATAGCATTATTATTAAAATTAATAGAATTAATAATAGCATTATTAGCATAAATAATAGCATTAATAACATTATTAATAGCATTAATAGCATTATTATTAGCATTATTAGCATTAATAGTATTATTAATAGCATGAATAGCATTATTAATAGCATTAATAGGATTATTATTAGCATTAATAGCATTAATAATAGCATTATTAGCATTATTAATAGCATTAATAACATTATTAATAGCATTAATAGGATTATTATTAGCATAAATAGCATTATTATTAGCATAAATAGCATTAATAATAGGATTATTAGCATTAATAATAGCATTAATAACATTATTAATAGCATTAATAGCATTATTATTAGCATTAATAGAATTAATAATAGCATTATTAGCATTAATAATAGCATTAATAACATTATTAATAGCATTAATAGCATTATTATTAGCATTAATAGCATTATTATTAGCATTAACAGCATTAATAATACCATTAATAGGATAAATATTAGCATTAATAGCATTAGTAGCATAAATAATAGGATTAATAGCATTATTAATAGCATTAATAGCATTATTAATAGCATTAATAGCATTATTATTAGCATAAATAGCATTAATAATAGGATTATTAGCATTAATAATAGCATTAATAACATTATTAATAGCATTAATAGCATTATTATTAGCATTAATAGAATTAATAATAGCATTATTAGCATTAATAATAGCATTAATAACATTATTAATAGCATTAATAGCATTATTATTAGCATTAATAGCATTAATAGCATTATTATTAGCATTAATAGCATTAATAATACCATTAATAGGATAAATATTGACATTAATAGCATTAATAATAGCATTATTAGCATTAATAATAGCATTAATAACATTATTAATAGCATTAATAGCATTATTATTAGCATTAATAGAATTAATAATAGCATTATTAGCATTAATAATAGCATTAATAACATTATTAATAGCATTAATAGCATTATTATTAGCATTAATAGCATTAATAATAGCATTATTAGCATTATTAATAGCATTAATAACATTATTAATAGCATTAATAGCATTATTATTAGCATAAATAGCATTAATAATAGGATTATTAGCATTATTAATAGCATTAATAACATTATTAATAGCATTAATAGCATTATTATTAAAATTAATAGAATTAATAATAGCATTATTAGCATTAATAATAGCATTAATAACATTATTAATAGCATTAATAGCATTATTATTAGCATTAATAGCATTAATAGTATTATTAATAGCATGAATAGCATTATTAATAGCATTCATAGGATTATTATTAGCATTAATAGCATTAATAATAGCATTATTAGCATTATTAATAGCATTAATAACATTATTAATAGCATTAATAGCATTATTATTAGCATTAATAGCATTAATAATAGCATTATTAGCATTATTAATAGCATTAATAACATTATTAATAGCATTAATATCATTATTATTAGCATAAATAGCATTAATAATAGGATTATTAGCATTAATAATAGCATTAATAACATTATTAATAGCATTAATAGCATTATTATTAGCATTAATAGAATTAATAATAGCATTATTAGCATTAATAATAGCATTAATAACATAATTATTAGCATTAATAGCATTATTATTAGCAGTAATATTATTATTAGCATTTTTTTTTAAATTATTATTTATTATTTGTTATTTATTTTTTAATTATGTTTTATTTATTTTTTTATAATTTTTTAATTATTTTTTAATTATTTTTTTATTATTAAATTTATTATTTAGGCTGAGAGGCAGTTGTCATTCAGGTGCGCTAAAGGGCTGATCTTATTAGCATATATTTTATTTTTTATTATTATTTTTATTGAATTTTTATTAATTTTAATTAATTTTTTTATTATTTTTTAATTCTTTTTTAATTATTTTTTTTATTATTTAATTTATTATTTAGGCTGAGAGGCAGTTCTCATTCAGGTCCGCAAAGGGCTGATCTTATTAGCATATATTTTATTTTTTTATTATTATTTTTATTGAATTTTTTATTATTTTTAATTAATATTTTTATTATTTTTTAATTCTTTTTTAATTATTTTTTTTATTATTTAATTTATTATTTAGGCTGAGAGGCAGTTCTCATTCAGGTCCGCAAAGGGCTGATCTTATTAGCATATATTTATTTTTTTATTATTATTTTTATTGAATTTTTTATTATTTTTAATTGATTTTTTTATTATTTTTTAATTCTTTTTTAATTATTTTTTTTATTATTTAATTTATTATTTAGGCTGAGACGCAGTTCTCATTCAGGTCCGCAAAGGGCTGATCTTATTAGCATATATTTTATTTTTTTATTATTATTTTTATTGAATTTTTTATTATTTTTAATTATTTTTTTTATTATTTTTTAATTCTTTTTTAATTATTTTTTTTTATTATTTAATTTATTATTTAGGCTGAGACGCAGTTCTCATTCAGGTCCGCAAAGGGCTGATCTTATTAGCATATATTTTATTTTTTTATTATTATTTTTATTGAATTTTTTATTATTTTTAATTATTTTTTTTTATTATTTTTTAATTCTTTTTTAATTATTTTTTTTATTATTTAATTTATTATTTAGGCTGAGACGCAGTTCTCATTCAGGTCCGCAAAGGGCTGATCTTATTAGCATATATTTTATTTTTTTATTATTATTTTTATTGAATTTTTTATTATTTTTAATTATTTTTTTTTATTATTTTTTAATTCTTTTTTAATTATTTTTTTTATTATTTAATTTATTATTTAGGCTGAGACGCAGTTCTCATTCAGGTCCGCAAAGGGCTGATCTTATTAGCATATATTTTATTTTTTTATTATTATTTTTATTGAATTTTTTATTATTTTTAATTATTTTTTTTTATTATTTTTTAATTCTTTTTTAATTATTTTTTTTATTATTTAATTTATTATTTAGGCTGAGACGCAGTTCTCATTCAGGTCCGCAAAGGGCTGATCTTATTAGCATATATTTTATTTTTTTATTATTATTTTTATTGAATTTTTTATTATTTTTAATTATTTTTTTTTATTATTTTTTAATTCTTTTTTAATTTTTTTTTTTATTATTTAATTTATTATTTAGGCTGAGACGCAGTTCTCATTCAGGTCCGCAAAGGGCTGATCTTATTAGCATATATTTTATTTTTTTATTATTATTTTTATTGAATTTTTTATTATTTTTAATTATTTTTTTTATTATTTTTTAATTCTTTTTTAATTATTTTTTTTATTATTTAATTTATTATTTAGGCTGAGACGCAGTTCTCGTTCAGGTCCGCAAAGGGCTGATCTTATTAGCATATATTTTATTTTTTTTATTATTATTTTTATTGAATTTTTTATTATTTTTAATTATTTATTTTTATTATTTTTTAATCTTTTTTAATTATTTTTTTTATTATTTAATTTATTATTTAGGCTGAGACGCAGTTCTCATTTAGGTCCGCAAAGGGCTGATCTTATTAGCATATATTTTATTTTTTTATTATTATTTTTATTGAATTTTTTATTATTTTTAATTTTTTTTTTATTATTTTTTAATTCTTTTTTAATTATTTTTTTATTATTTAATTTATTATTTAGGCTGAGACGCAGTTCTCATTCAGGTCCGCAAAGGGCTGATCTTATTAGCATATATTTTATTTTTTTATTATTATTTTTATTGAATTTTTTATTATTTTTAATTATTTTTTTTTTTATTTTTTAATTCTTTTTTAATTATTTTTTTTATTATTTAATTTATTATTTAGGCTGAGACGCAGTTCTCATTCAGGTCCGCAAAGAGCTGATCTTATTAGCATATATTTTATTTTTTTATTATTATTTTTATTGAATTTTTTATTATTTTTAATTATTTTTTTTTATTATTTTTTAATTCTTTTTTAATTATTTTTTTTATTATTTAATTTATTATTTAGGCTGAGACGCAGTTCTCATTCAGGTCCGCAAAGGGCTGATCTTATTAGCATATATTTTATTTTTTTATTATTATTTTTATTGAATTTTTTATTATTTTTAATTATTTTTTTTTATTATTTTTTAATTCTTTTTTAATTATTTTTTTTATTATTTAATTTATTATTTAGGCTGAGAGGCAGTTCTCATTCAGGTCCGCAAAGGGCTGATCTTATTAGCATATATTTTATTTTTTTATTATTATTTTTATTGAATTTTTTATTATTTTTAATTAATTTTTTTATTATTTTTTAATTCTTTTTTAATTATTTTTTTTATTATTTAATTTATTATTTAGGCTGAGAGTCAGTTCTCATTCAGGTCCGCAAAGGGCTGATCTTATTAGCATATATTTTATTTTTTTATTATTATTTTTATTGAATTTTTTATTATTTTTAATTAATATTTTTATTATTTTTTAATTCTTTTTTAATTATTTTTTTTATTATTTAATTTATTATTTAGGCTGAGACGCAGTTCTCATTGAGGTCCGCCTTTCTTTTTTCCCATTGAAATGCATTAGCGGTGTGTCGGCGATTTTATGGCCGACCACCTGGTTCTATTTGTCGGCCCTAAAATCGCGGACACACCGCTAATGCATCTCTATGGGCATTCAGGCCGATTTCGGATTGAACGCCGACCAATCAGAATTCGAGCTGACTTGACCATAGACATGCATTAGCGGTGTGTCGGCGATTTTATGGCCGACCACCTGGTTCTATTTGTCGGCCCTAAAATCGCGGACACACCGCTAATGCATCTCTATGGGCAGTCAGCCCGATTTCGGATTGAACGCCGACCAATCAGAATTCGAGCTGACTTGCCCATAGACATGCATTAGCGGTGTGTCCGCGATTTTAGGGCCGACAAATAGAACCAGGTGGCCGGCCATAAAATCGCCGACACACCGCTAATGTATGTCAATGGGAAAAAAGACGGACCTGAATGAGAACTGAATGACGGGCTCTTCTGATTGGCTGAGGTCAGCGACCAATCAGAAGAGCCCTTCACATTTCATTGAGATACAATGGCGGATTGATCGTCCATTGTATCTTAATGTTAGTTGAAGAGGACGTCGGAGCTGGAAGTTGGCGGAAAGAAGACAGAAGATCCCCGGGGACGGACGAAGAGGCGGAGATGGCGGAAAGAAGAGAGAAGACCCCCGGGACCGGAGGAAGAGGACGCCTGGCCGGACGGACGATCAGATGACTTGAAGGCATGTAAGTGATCGACGGGGACGTTAGGTTAGGGGACGGCGGGGGCTTCGGGTGTAGGGCCTTAGGTGTTAGGGAAAGCGGCGAGGCTTAGAGGGTAGGGGCTTAGGGGGTAGGGGCTTAGGGCGGCAGGGGTTTAGGTGCGGCTTAGGGGGTAGGGGTAGGGGATTAGGTGCAGCTTAGGGGTTAGGGGCTTGCGGCGGCAGGGGTTTAGGTGCGGATGCGGGGTTGTGGCTTACGGGGGTAGGGGGTTAGGTGCGGCTTAGGGGGTAGGGGCTTAGGGCGGCAGGGGTTTAGGTGCGGTTTAGGGGGTAGAGGTAGGGGATTAGGTGCGGCTTAAGGGGTAGGGGCTTGCGGCGGCAGGAGTTTAGGTGCGGATGCGGCGTAGTGGCTTAGGGCGGCAGGGGGTAGGGGTTAGGTGCGGCTTAGGGGGTAGGGGCTTAGGGCGGCAGGGGTTTAGGTGCGGTTTAGGGGGTAGGGGTAGGGGATTATGTGCAGCTTAGGGGTTAGGTGCGGCTTAGGGGTTAGGGGCTTGCGGCGGCAGGGGTTTATTTGCGGATGCGGGGTAGTGGCTTACGGCGGCAGGGAGTAGGGGGTTAGGTGCGGCTTAGGGGGTAGGGGCTTAGGGCGGCAGGGGTTTAGGTGCGGTTTAGGGGGTAGGGGTAGGGGATTAGGTGCGGCTTAGGGGTTAGGGGCTTGCGGCGGCAGGGGTTTAGGTGCGGATGCGGGCTAGTGGCTTACGGCGGCAGGGGTAGGGGTAGGGGCTTGCGGCAGAGGGTAGTGGGTGCGGCGGGGTAGTGCGGCAGGGGGTAGGGGCTTCGGCGTCGGGGTAGTGGCTTAGGGGTTAGGGCGGCAGGGGGTAGTGGCTTCCGGCAGAGGGTAGTGGGTGCGGCGGGGTAGTGCGGCAAGGGGTAGGGGCTTCGGCGTCGGGGTAGTGGCTTAGGGGTTAGGGCGGCAGGGGGTAGGGGCTTGGGGTTGTGTGGCTTGGTTAGTGTAGTGTACAGCGCGTAGTGGCTTAGAGCGGCAGGGGTCTGTAGTGTACAGCGCGATGGTATACTACAGTCCCATGGCGCTTATGGGCATGGGACTGTAGTATACTATAGCGGTGTACACTACAGTAGTATGGGCTTCGGCTTCGGTGGCTTGGTTAGCGGTGTAGCGACTCGCGGCAGGGGTCTGTAGTGTACAGCGCGATGGTATACTACAGTCCCATGGCGCTTATGGGCATGGGACTGTAGTATACTATAGCGGTGTACACTACAGGAGTATGGGCTTCGGCTTCGGTGGCTTGGTTAGCGGTCTGTAGTGTACAGCGCGATGGTATACTACAGTCCCATTGCGCTTATGGGCATGGGACTGTAGTATACTATAGCGGTGTACACTACAGGAGTATGGGCTTCGGCTTCGGTGGGTTGGTTAGCGGTGTAGCGACTCGCAATGCCCGCTTCGCGGGCATTGCTTCGCTAGGCTGCAACGACTCGCAATGCCCGCTTTGCGGGCATTGCTTCGTGAGTCGCCTTG
Source organism: Allobates femoralis (assembly GCA_033576535.1). NCBI lineage: Eukaryota > Metazoa > Chordata > Amphibia > Anura > Aromobatidae > Allobates > Allobates femoralis. The sequence goes on along the minus strand of JARQOC010000011.1, from coordinate 155,147,604 downwards.
GCCGCTACGCGGCCACGGGAGAGTCCAGGAGAAGCAGCTCGGACTCGCTAACCGAGCCACCGGAAGCAGCGCCGCTCCGACGGAAGTCGCTACGGCAATTATATAATAGATGGGGGATAGGGCAGGCGCGTTGCTGGCCCGTCGCTTAAAGAAAAGAGACGCTAGGACCATGATCTCATCAATGAGTCGTTCGGATGGGAGAGTGGTCAGAGATCCTCACGGGATGGTTGAAGTGTTCGCCTCTTACTACGAGAAGCTGTATAATCTGAGAGATGACACGGACACCCCCCAGCCAACCCTCCCTGGGATTCAGAGATTCTTGAGGGGCCTGGACCTGCCCACTCTCTCGGCTGAAAGTCTAAACAAATTAAATGAGCCTCTCTCCCATCATGAAATTGACAAGGTGATCATATCACTAAAATCCAACTCTGCTCCAGGCCCTGACGGGCTTGCGAACGAGTACTACAAGACTTTTCGCCCGGTCCTTACGCCTTACCTGCATCGCTTGTTTTCTTTCTGGCAATTAAAGGGATCCATCCCCGGCCAGGCCTTGGAGGCCACCATCACGACTATCCCCAAGCAGGGTAAGGCGTTGGATCGTCCAGAAAATTACCGTCCTATCTCTTTGTTGAACGTGGACTTGAAGGTGTTCGCAAAAGTGCTGGCGGTCAGACTGTCGACGGTGATCCCTGCCCTGGTCCATCTTGACCAGGTAGGGTTCGTGCTGAACAGGCAAGCTAGAGACGGAACCCGTAGAATGTTAAATTTGATGGAGGTGGGTGAGAGACGGGGGGTCCCCTGTGTATTCCTGTCCCTAGACGCGGAAAAGGCGTTTGACAGGATACACTGGGGATACCTTCGGGAAGTTCTCTGCTCCCTCGGCTTTTCGGGCCCCATCTTATCGGCAATCCTCGGCTTATACTCCCACCCCTGTGCTAAAGTCTTTTCTGCAGGCTTCTTGTCCCGAACTTTTCAAATTTCAAACGGGACCAGACAGGGTTGTCCCCTCTCCCCCCTGATTTTCGCCCTATTGATGGAGCCCCTAGCGATCTCCCTTAGGGCGGATCCTTTGATCTCTGGAATTCAGGTGGGCGACAGGACACATGTGGTGGGCTTGTATGCCGATGACGTCATTATTTCCGTCACTGATCCGACATCCTCGCTTCCCAGGATAGTTGGACAGCTTGACCTGTTCGCCCGAACCTCATACTACAAGTTGAACGCGAATAAGTCGGTGATTTATCCGGTCCACGTGCCGAAGGAAATGGCCGAGTGTCTAGCGAGGTCATACCCATTTAAATGGTGCCCTCAGGGTATCCAATATTTAGGGATCTGTCTCTGCCATCCAGCGGAGATAGCCTCCCGTAATGTAACTAAACTTCTGGGGGACCTGCGTGGGGCACTTGAGACCTTTCCAGTAAACTCTTTGTCTTGGATGGCAAGAGTGCAGGCCGTGCGGATGCTATGGCTCCCAAAAATCATCTACCTATTTAGATGCCTTCCAATCACTTACTCACCAAGGGACATCGCGCGTCTTCAGTCTGTGGTCAACAGCTTTATCTGGGCCAAAAAGCCGCATAGGGTAAAGAGAAGCACTATGTACCTCCGGCTGGCCGGCAAAGGAATGGGGGTCCCGAGCGTCAGTATGTATCTTAAAGCTGTGATCCTAGAAGCGGCTAGAGAGTGGTGGAGAGGGGGAGTAGACTCGGGGTGGAGACAAATAGAAACCCACTTGTCCCCTGGGAACTCACTGAAACTTCTCCTGGCGGCTGAGTCTCTGGGAGTAGTGGACAGGACTGGTCTCCTGCAGTCAATGACTGCACTTCTTAGGGAATGGGGAAGTCTTACAGATAGTTGGACTAAACTACCAACCTCAGAGATCCCTTACCTGCAATCCAAATACACATCCCCTCCCTGAGCCTCACCCGCTGGAAGGTACACGACCTGGGCAGTCTAAGTGACCTCTTTCGACAAAATGTTCTGATGTCCTTCTCGGAATTTGTGGAAGCTCACCCGACTTTAGAAAATACATTTCTCCAGTTTTATCAGGTCACGCACTTCCTCAGTTCCAAACGATGCAAACATAGTTTTTCCCAAGTGAGACAGTCCCCTTTGCTACACTTTATATCCATGGAAACCGAGAGACCTAAAGGTCTGTCACTGCTGTATAGGGGATTAGTAGATGATGTCTCTCCATCCAGGACTCCCTATATGGAGAGGTGGGAACGTGACCTGAGTTTCTCAGCCTCTCTGGAGGAGTGGGAGGGAGCCGTGCAATGCACGATGAGGGCTACCAGATGCATCAACCATGTGGAACTCCTGAAAAAAATTCACCTGCGCTGGTATACCCCCCCCTCCAGACTGGCGAACTTTGGTCTAGGTGCCTCCCCCCTGTGCTGGAGACAGTGTGGAAAAAGAGGAGACTTAGCTCACATGTGGTGGGGATGCACCAGGCTGACCCCGTTTTGGCAGATGGTAACAGGTCTCCTAGAATCCCTTACTGGGATTAAAATCTCACTGTCACCACAACTGGCGATCCTTCACATTGGATGCGAGGACTTTCCGCCAGTTCCGCGTCATCTTCTTACATACATACTCACGGCAGCTAGATCTTGCATAGCAGCAAAATGGAAGCTTGACTCCCCTCCCTCCATGGCAGATCTGGTAGAACGACTAAACTCAATATTTTGCCACGAGTACTACCTCGCTTTGGACGTTGGCTCGAGACGTTATGTCACGGAGGCATGGGACTTATGGGCAGCCCACCCATTGGCTCTCCAGATCCCTTTCTAGGTTAAGTTGGGCAGCTGATTTCTGTCAGTGCATGGTTCTCTCTCTCTTCTTTCTCTCTTCCTATCTTTCTTTTTTTCCGGCCTCTTTCTTTCTTTCTTTACATCTATCTTCCCTCCTTTTTTCTCTTGTTCGCTCCCTCCCTCGTCACTTCCCCACACCTTCTTTTTTCCCTACACCCTCTGGGAGCGGTTACCCTTCAACCCCTCCCCCATACCTCAACTTTAACTCCTTAAATTATTCCCCACCCACCCCCTCTTCCCCTACCCCTCCCCTCCCCCTCCCCCCGCTTTCCTAGTATCGGGCCCCCTTCCTGCCCGATTCTAGGCGCTTCTGGGGCCATCACCCCCCCCCCCTCACACACCTCTCCCCCCCGATCACCCGGATGTTTCTGTCCCCTCCTTCTTCCCTCAAGTCCCCTGATGTTATTAATCTTCCCCCCACCTCACCTCACGGCTACTCGAGTTCCTGGATGACTTGGACTCTGAACTCACACCGGCATTGAATTATACGTGAACATAAATCGCATTTTGTCTGTCCCCTCCTCGAAACAATTGTCGGTAATTCAGTTGCTCCTCGATGATAGACACTTATGACTTTATGGTTTGGGGAAGTATTGTATTGTATTATATTGATATTTGTACTCATGCTTGTATTGTTTGTTCATTGTTTTCGATACTCTAATAAACACTTATTGAAGAAATCTTCAGGCCATTAACCCTCATACACTCGCAGACTATCTACACTCATCACTGTCCCCAATTTCCTCTTTCTTCTGTTTTGATCTGGCACTGAATCCGTAAAATGACTCTCTCAGAAGCACCCTGAACAAAGTACACTGTGTGCAGAATTATTAGGCAAATTAGTATTTTGATCACATGATACTTTTTATACATGTTGTCCTACTCCAAGCTGTATAGGCTTGAGAGCCAACTACCAATTAAGTAAATTAGGTGGTGTGCATCTCTGAAATGAGGAGGGGTGTGGTGTAATGACATCAACACCCTATATAAGAGAGTGCTTAAAGGGAACCTGTCAGCTAGTTTATGCCCCTCCAGCTATCACTGTCTGTAGCTGCAGCTTTAAAATACCAGTCTAATAATCCCTGTCTGAGCTCATAGTGTAATGTGAAAGGTGAAAAAAAGCATTTATACACTTACATTTCAGTCCCCACCTTGGAGGAGGGGGACTGTCTGGCAGGATAATAGTTAACTCACTTTTAACTTGGATGGCTAAAGGACCTGTGTGATGTAACAATCATGTGACCATAGTGGGCGAAGCTAAGCCAGCAAACATATTATGTTCTATGAGACCTTAGCTCCGCCTATTGTAGTCACATGATTGTGACATCACATCAGGTCTCCCAACATGTTCTAGCACAAGGCTGAAATGTTAACTATTAACCTACCAAACAGTCCCCGTCCTCCAAGCTGGGGACTGACTGCCTCATTACGTAAGGAAATGTAAGTGTAAACTGAAATTGCCGCAGACCCAGTTATATCATATGTATGTTTAATCATTTACCTTGTATTATAAAACTCAATAAAAACTTTTGAACAAGGAAATGTAAGTGTATAAATGCTTTTTTTTCACCTTTCACATTACACTATGAGATCAGACAGGGATGATTATACTTGTATTATAAAGCTACAGGTACAGATAGTGATAGCTGGGGGGGGCATAAACTAGCTGACAGGTTCACTTTAATTATTAGGAAAATGCCTTTCCTTAGGCAAAACGGGTCAGAAGAGAGAGGCTATGAAAAGTCCAAAATTGTGAGATGTGTTGCAGAGGGATGCAGCAGTCTTGAAATTGTCAAACGTTTGAAGCGTGATCACTGAACAATCAAGTGTTTCATGGCAAATAGCCAACAGGGTCGCAAGAAGGGTGTTGGGCAAAAAAGGTTAAAATAACAAAATAACTGCCCATGAATTGAGGAAAATCAAGTGTGAAGCTGCCAAGATGCCATTTGCCTCCAGTTTTGCCATATTTCAGTGCTGCAACGTTACTGGAGTATCAAAAAGCACAAGGTGTGCCATACTCAGGGACATGGCCAAGGTAAGGAAGGCTGAAAAACGACCACCTTTGAACAAGAAACATAAGATACAACATCAAGACTGGGCCAATAAATATCTTAAGGCTGATTTTTCAAAGGTTTTATGGACTGATGAAATGAGAGTGACTCTTGATGGGCCAGATAGATGGGCCAGAGGCTGGATCAGTAAAAGGCAGAGAGCTCCACTCCGACTCAGATGCCAGCAAGGTGGATGTGGGGTACTGGTATGAGCTGGTATCATCAAAGATGAACTTGTGAGACCTTTTCGGGTTGAGGATGAAGTGAAGCTTAACTCCTGGACCTACTGTCAGTTTTTGGAAGACAACTTCTTCAAGCCGTGGTACAGGAATAAGTCGGTATCGGGGGGGGGCGTGTCCTAACCTCTGAAGGGGGGGCGTGTCCTAACCTCTGATGGTGTAGGACGCTTGGAGCTTGGGCTCCGACCAGGATCATCCACAAGCGGATCTAATCACGATCCCTGCTGCTTTCTTGCAGTCCTGCCCTCCCTCCTCCGGTGCCTTATCTTCAGGTGAGCAAATGGGGAAGAGCAAACCGGGATCCCGCAACCCAGCCCGGAGGATTCCGGACTTCTTTGTCCCCCCCACACCTGGCACAAGAAGTTAAAATGGCGCCGCAGTCTCCTAGGGCTGCGTGCGCCGCACGGCGAGCTTCCCCTTCAGCAGATCTGAGCGGCGCTGATGCCGGGGCTGCAGAGGCCCCTCTCACCCCATCTCTCCTCAAAACTTTGTTGGGAGAGCTGCGTTCCTCCCTGCAGGAGGACATGCGCAACATGGTGGCCTCTCTAAGATCGGAGGTGGAGGATCTGGAGGGGGCGCACAAATCATCTGGAAAGAAAGATGGCAGAGTTGGTGGCATCACATAACAGCCTCTGGGATGCACACGAGGCACTGAATACGCAAGCCCTAAAGACCCAGTCAAAGACCCTGGATCTAGAAGATAGATGTTAAACTAAGGGGGGTGGATGAATCGTTCTCAGCCCCGGATCTGAGAGCCTTCCTACAGGAATTTATAATGGCTGTTCTTCCCCAAACAGACAAAAAGCTTTTGGTAATTGATAGAATCCATCGCCTTCGCAAACCACCCAGCCTGGCAGCCTCCGTACCCAGGGATGTGCTGGCTCGTATCCATTTCTTCGAATTGAATGAAGAATTCCTGTATGCTCTCCGGGGTTCACCTGAGTTGCCAGAGAAGTTTGCTTCCATCAAGGTTTTTCCGGATCTTTCACCAGGCACGCTGGCATTGCGCCGTGCCTTTGCCCCGCATACTGCCATTTTGAGAGACAAAGAGATTCAATATCGATGGGGATACTTTCCCAAGAGGCTTCTTATTAAGAAGGATGGTGCTTTTACAACCTGCCTTACTGCCCGTCAAGCAACCAAAAATCTGGCTCGCTGGGGCCTCATCCCCCTGGGATCCCCTGCCTCAAAAGACTCTGGACAACCTGAGACGGATACTCTCACCGCTGCCGATCATCATATTGATACTGAGTGGGAGGTCACCTGAAGGGACTTTTTCACAGCCGGTCCTGGTCGGATCCCTTTTTCCTTTGGAATAGGATTTTTTTTTTCTCCTTTCTGCTTATTATTTTTCCTTTTGTGGATTGTAGTTCCACGTATTTGCTGACTTGTCAGCTTTGGCCCCTTGGTAGCTTTTTTGCCACCTGTGGATTCAGACCTGTCTGAATGGACATTGTTTCTATGTTTTCTGTTTGTCGGTCCTTTCTTTTTATCCCTTCCCCTTTTTCCCTTTAATTCCCTTTAAGTTGTTCCAGGCGGTCCTTTGCTTTATTTCAGCGACAAATATGGATGATTATTATGTTATGATATCACATGCTGTTTTCTATGAACCACCATGAGTGTCACTATACCTTCTCAGAATGTTAATGGCCTCAATTCTCCGTGCAAGAGAGCTATGGTCTGGCGTCAATTCTGTAAATTGCGTCATCCGATAGTTTGCCTTCAGGAGACTCACCTGGTAGAACAGGACAATTTTAGAATGAAATCTGATTTGTACCCTCACCGTTTTTTTGCAGGAGGAGATACAAAAAAAGCTGGAGTTGCGATATTTATCAGTAGAGATGTGGTTTTTCAGTTGGTTCAAACAATCTCAGATCCTTCTGGCAGATATTTGATAATTTTATGTACTATTAACGATGCCCCCTTTACGATAGCCTCGGTTTATGGACCCAACATTGGTCAACTTAAATTCTTAAAAACCGTCCTGCAGATCCTTGGGGACGTTCAACATGTGCATAAAGTGATAGCAGGCGATTTCAATGTCCCTATATCAAGATTATTAGACTGTTCAGTCCCCTCAACCTCAAGAGGTGATGCGGGCCCCCTTGTCCGTCTACATGGTCTGCATGATATTTGGCGATATCTTCACTGCGGTGAGAGAGACTACACGTATATGTCATCTAGGCACGCATTTTATAGCAGGACCGACTATAACCTGGTAGACGATGTGGCTCTCCCTCACTGTACTGCTGCGTCAATAGGTAATATTTCATGGTCAGACCATGCTCCAGTGACAGTCTCACTTGAAGATCCGTTGGTCATTTCCCCCTCTTCACGATGGCGTCTAAATACTCAATTGCTGACTGACCAGTCTAATGTTTCCCTTTTAGATTCCTACCTTAAAAAATTCTTCGGTAATAATGATTTACCAGAGACCCAATCGGATGTGTTGTGGTTCGCACACAAGGCGGTTATGCGAGGCCACGTACTTAAAATTGCAGCCATCCAGAAGCGTAAATACACTCAGACATTAAAGATGCTTTGTCTGAGATTGCGCAATTGGAATCTCAACACAAACACGCCCCTTCTGAAGCCTTACTTTCAGATCTCAATAAGGTTCGTTTGACGGTCCGGAAGTTACTGCTTCGTTCTACAGCCAATGCACTTCAGAAAACCAGGGCTAATTATTATGCCAGGGGAGATCGTGCGGGTGCCCTGTTAGCCAGGCGTGTCAAGAAAAGAGAATCACAGGCGAGGATTCCCTTTATTACCATATCGGACTCATCAAAAATCTATAATCCTATCCAAATTGCTAACGAATTCGCCTCTTACTACTTTGATCTTTATAATCTGCGAGAGGATTCCTCGGTGCCCCAGCCCTCTCCTGATAATATCTCTGCCTTCCTGGAAAGAGCAGCCCTTCCTAGCATTACTCCTGCGCAGCTCTCCTCATTAAACTCCCCGATTCTTCTCTCTGAACTTTCCCAAATCATAAAAAATTCTAATAAATCCTCAGCTCCTGGCCCAGATGGTTTTTTTTTTCCTTATTATGCCCAGTTTTTTTCCTGTCCTTGGTCCATACGTTATACGTCTTTTTGATCACTGGGCTCGTTCTGGATCTATCAGACGGGAGGGGCTGGAGGCATCGATAGCCACCCTTCCCAAGCCCGGCAAACCTCCAACCATACCTTCCAACTTTCGCCCCATCACACTGCTTAATGCCGATGTAAAAATTTATGCCAAGCTGTGGGCCAATCATCTTCTTTCAGTGCTGCCCTCTCTCATCCATCCCGATCAGGTTGGATTTGTTCTGGGTAGGCAGACGAGGGATGGCACAAGGCGTTTGATAAATCTGCTGGATGTGGTGGAGAGGGGGCACCTCCCCAGTGCATTCCTTTCACTTGATGCAGAGAAGGCATTTGATCGGGTGCACTGGGGATATTTGGAGAGGACCTTGAGTAAATTTGGTTTCGGCGGCATTATTGCTCGAGCTATTATGGCCCTATACTCCAATCCAAGTGCCTCAGTTCGGGCTTCTGGTTTCCAATCCCAAACTTTCTCCATTTCTAATGGAACGCGACAAGGCTGCCCCCTCTCGCCACTAATTTTTGTATTGATCATGAAACCTCTTGCTGCCATTGCCCGCCAGTCACCAGACATCCAGGGGATACTGGTTGGGCCTAATGAATATAAGATTAGCCTGTATGCAGATGATGTAGTCTTTACATGCTCTGACCCTCAGCATTCTTTAAGTGCGATTTCGGATCTTCTACGTGATTTCTCTGCGGTTTCATATTATAGGCTCAATATATCTAAATCAACTCTCTTCCCTCTTTTCCTCCCCTTGTCACTTCAAATTAATATTCAAACCACTTATCAGTACATGTGGTCTCCCGTGGGGTTCTCTTATTTGGGTATTAAACTGACACGCCTGGCTGACTTGGTACGTGTTAATTGTGAGGCCCTAGCTGCGGACCTTCGGGCTGATGTTGGGAAATTCTCTGAGTCTGAGCTCTCATGGATGGCACGCATACAGGTAGTCAAGATGATGTTATTACCAAAACTAATTTACCTATTCAGGTGCTTACCCCTCCACATCCCCTCGAGACGTCTTTCTATGTTTCAATCCATTATAGATGCCTTCATTTCGATTAACAAACCGCATAGAATTAAGAGGTGGATTGTGCTCCCCTATTCCATAGGTGGATTGGGTGCTCCTATGTTGGTAGCTTACTACAGAGCGGCTATGTTGGAGCCCCTCAAGTTTTGGTGGGACGGGGTTTCTAACATTCCTTGGTTACGGATTGAATCTCATTTTGCCCCGGGTGGCTCCCTCAGGCGTCTACTGGAGGCCTCCCTTCTGCGCTCTGGCATACCTGGGAGTATTTTATTTACTTATTTATTTATTTACTTTATTTATTGTCTGCCCGATTGTTTTTCCACACATGGTACGCTATGTCTCACTGGACGCTTTGAGGGAGGCCATCGATGGTGTTTCTGTGCTTCCCTGGAAGCAAGCTGGATTAAAGCATATTGTGGATCTTTTTGGCCCATCTGGGGTCCTCCCTTTTCCAGTTCCCCAGACCCGTTTCTCTCTTCCGGACTCAGTTTATTTCTCATATATACAATTTCACAGTCTCCTACGTAACCTGCATATATTTAAAGATCCCCCGACTAGTAGCAGATTCTCCAGGTCAAAAATATTCTAAACCCAATACCACTATCTCACATGGGGTGTCGGTTCTGTATAACTCCTTACTGCTCCATGGGGTACAGCATAGACTCCCTTGTATGGACTCTTGGGAATCTGTACTTTCTTTCAATGCCTCGGGAGATGATTGGGCCTTTGCACTATCTCACCCGTCAAAATTCTCCTCATGTGTGGGCCACATGGAGCAAGGTAGGAAAATACTTTTACAGTGGTATATGACATCGGTGAGATTGGCCAGGCTTCGTTTGGCTACCTCTTCTTCCTATTGGAAGGGATGTGGTTCCTCGGGAACCCTGGCACACGTTTGGTGGGAATGTCCTATAATTAAGGGTTTTTGGCGTCAGGTTGAAGCAATCTTAACTGAGGTAACTCACTTACCCTTTACTCTAACGAGCCCACTGGCTCTTCTGGGTATCTCCTTGGTGGACCTCCCCTCTCCTCTGCTACCTATTATTTCAAATGTGCTAATTGCCGCCAGACTCTGTATAGCTGCTCATTGGAAGGCCCCTACTGCTCCCTCTAGAGCAGAATTGATTAATAAATTAAACCTGCATTTCTGTTATGAGACCCTTACGGCTACTTCCCTGTCTAAAAAGAATAAGATCCTCTCATGGTGGGACCCCTGGACTTCTTCTTCTTTAGCCTCTGATATTCCGGCATATCTTTTGCAGTGACCTTTGATTCTCTGGATTTGCTTAACTCTGGTGTTATGTAATTTATATATATGGAATGTCATATCTTATTACATATGTTAGCTTTTGGCCTCCTCCCCTACTTTCCCCCCCCTTTTTTTCCCTTGTCTTCCCCCGGTTCTATCTTTGTAATGTTTTTGTACTCCGCCCTAGGTTAAGGTGTATTTATGTACGTTATGTTTTAAATAATAAAAATTCTAATGGTTTAAAAAAAAAAAAAGGAATAAGTCTGTATCGTTCAAGAAAAACATGATTTTCATGCAGGACAATGCTCCATCACATGCATCCAACTACTCCACAGCGTGGCTGGCCAGTAAAGGTCTAAAAGAAGAAAAAATAATGACATGGCCCCCTTGTTCACCTGATCTGAACCCCATAGAGAACATGTGGTCCCTCCTAAAATGTGAGATCTACAGGGAGGGAAAATAGTACACCTCTCAGAACAGTGTCTGAGAGGCTGTGGTGGCTGCTGCACGCAATGTTGATCGTAAACATCAACTGACAGAATCTATGGATAGAAGGCTGTTGAGTGTCATCATAAAGAAAGGTGGCTATATTGGTCATTAATTTTGGGGGGGGGGTTGTTTTTGCATGTCAGAAATGTTTTTTTCTAAATTTTGTGCAGTTATATTGTTTAGCTGGTGAAAATAAACAAGTGAGATGGGAATATATTTGGTTTTTATTAAGTTGTCTAATAATTCTGCACAGTAATAGTTACCTGCACAAACAGATATCCTCCTAAGATAGCCAAATCTAAAAAAAAAACACTCCAACTTTCAAAAATATTAAGCTTTGATATTTATGAGTCTTTTGGGTTGATTGAGGACGTAGTTGTTGATCAATCATAATGGTAATCCAAATACAACTTGCCTAATAATTCTGCACACAGTGTAGTGCCCCTCACCATCAAAACTTCCAAACACAGAGTAAAACAGCCCTGGCTCACATCACAAACTCGATTCCTCCAGTGATCCTCTAGGAGTTTAGAACACCAATGGAAGAAAACCCACATATCAGAAAACTTTATCCACTATAAATTTATGCTAAGAACCTATAAGTCTGTCCTTCACCTCGCCAAACAGACCTACTTCACCGCCCTTATCTCCTCACCATCCAACAATCCAAAGAAACTCTTTGACACCTTTCACTCTCTATTCAGTCCTAAAAGTGCAGGCACCTATCCCTGACCTCTGTGCTGATGATCTGTCTTCTTACTTTACAAAGAAAATAGAAAACATCCATCAAGAAATCAACTCCCAACCTCCAAGAGCTGTTACTCTAATCCTTCCCCACATGGCTCAGTCTCCACATTTGACCCAGTCACAGAAGAGGAAATATCCAGGCTTCTGTCTTCCTCTTGTTCTACTACATGCACTACTGACCCCATTCCCTCACACCTACTCCAAACTTTCTCTCCGGTCGTCACTACTCACCTAATCAAAATCTTCAATCTCTCCCTCTCTTCTGGCATCTTTCTCTCCTCCTTCAAACTCTTTATGATTACTCCATTATTAAAGAAAACCTCTCTTGATCCGTCCTGCATAAATACCTACAATCCAGTCGCTAATCTCCCCTTCACTCTAAACTGTTGGAGCGCCTGGTCTACTCCCACCTCACACGTTACCTCTCCACTCTGGTTCTGCCCCCTGCCTTCTACAGAAACTGCCCTCATCAAAGTGGCCAATGACCTTCTGACGGTAAAACGTAATGATGAACACTCTCTGCTTATTCTTCTTGACCTTTCTGCAGACTTTGACACTGTTGACCAGGCCCGGACTGGCCAAATGGCATATCGGGAGTTTGCCCGGTGGGCCGAAGGGAAATTGGGCCGTTGCGGCCCCTTTACCTTTAAGAGGTGGTTTGCAGCCCCTTTAAGTCTTTCTGTGGCCGCCGGCCGGGCACAGCCAGGGAGCTGCACAGTAGTTGATGAGGTGTTTCCGGCAGGGAGCTTCCTTACGGCTCTGTTCCTGCAGCCGTATCTTGGAGGAGGAGTATGCCAGGTCAACTCCTCAGCGGCTCCAGCTGCAGGATGCCTCCCTGACCCTGCTGCACATCCTACTGACCGGGGTCCGGGGCCACGCAGTTCCTGTACTGTCGACCTGTACAGGGCACCTTCCCATGCCTCTTCTTCGTGTCCGGCTCCATCTCTTGCGTGGGCTCCTTCATCCTGGGTGGTAAGAGGGAGTATTAGCCGGATGTCTGGATTTTGCCTGGTGACTGTGGTCTCCGTTTGGCAGCTGCTTAAACTTTCATTGTGAGTTGCCCGATTTGTGGGATGTCAAGCAGCTGCCATAAATCCCATCAATCACACAGACAGAGCGACCGACCACAGAGTCCTGCACTGGATAGATAACTGTGACCCAGGCAGCAGAACAGCACAGATAACACCATGTGTCTCCCTCCCTCTCTATGTGTAGTTGTGTGTGTGTACGTACTGTATATGTGTGTACATACGGATGTGTGTGTGAGTATAAATACTATATGTTTGTGTACATATGGAAGTGTGTGCATATATATATATATATATATGCTAGATGGTGGCCCGATTCTAATGCATCAGGTATTCTAGAATATGTAGGTGTGCGGCGGTGCGGGTGTACGGCAATGCGGGTGTTCGGCGGTGCGGTTGTGCGAGTGTGCAGCAGAGACCCCCTCAGTTCTCACCCGCTCCAGGCTTCTGTCCAGCCGCCTCTCACCCTAGCATGTTTTCTTCTTCCTCCAGCATAGACGACAACAATTCCAAGGCCTCAGGGGGCTGAGTTAACAGGGGGCATCATAGTAGGCGTGTCCAAGGGCATAGCCCTGATGTGGTGGGCGTGCCCTTCTTCACGGCCATTATGACGCCCCCTTTCGTAGCTCCACCCCACCCCCCGCAGCCTTTGAATTTCTGGAGTCTATGCTACAAAAAGAAGAAGAATAATGGCGGGGTGAGCGGCGGGCAGATGGAGCATGGAGCGGCGGCCGGGAGGGAGCGTGGAGCGGGTGAGCAGCGGGCAGGAGACCGAGCGGAGGGGGGGCCAGGAGACCAGGCGGACTATGCCTGTTTCGCTGTAACGGAAATCCCGCGTCGCTGATTGTTCACGGCTGGCTGGGCGCGACCAATCAGCGACGCGGGTTTTGCGTTAGAGACAGTGTGACGTGAGTGCAAGGTGAGTGCAGGGCTAATTGTGAGGTGAGTGCAAGGTGAGTGTGACGTGAGTGTAGGGCTAAGGGTGACGTGAGTGCAGGACAGAGTGTGACGTGAGTGCAGGGCAGAATGTGACATGAGTGCAGGGTGAGTGTGAGTGCAGGGTGAGTGCAGGGCAGAGTGTGACGTGAGTACAGGGAAGAGTGTGACTTGAGTGCAGGGCAGAGTGTGACGTGAGTGCAGGGCAGAGTGTGACGTGAGTGCAGGACAGAGTGTGATGTGAGTGCAGGGCAGAATGTGACATGAGTGCAGGGTGAGTGTGAGTGGTGGGTGAGTGTGAGTGCAGGGTGAGTGTAGGGTGGGTGGGTATAAGTGGTCTGCAGTCTGGCTCCTGGTGCTGTGTGCGTTTAGCTTAAGGACCTCTGGTGATGTCACAGCCATGTCATCTTTCTCCGGCCATGATTGTGACATCATCAGAGGTCCTGTAAGTATAGAGCCCCCGTCACACATAACGACGCACCAGCGATACCGATAACGATACAACCTGGCCGGGATCGCTGGTGCGTCGTTTTCACATCGCTGTTCATTTGAAATAGCGGGACGGGAAAGCCGTCAGTGAAGTCGGCTTTCCCGCCCGCTATGTGAGTGTAGCGCTGTAGTTTCTGTCACAGCAATCCCACGTCGCCAGTGCTTCCCAGGGGGGAAGGGTTGCTGTCGGTGGCCGCGGATGAGGAGTGGGGAGGGGGGTACTGTCGGTAGCCGCTACTGGTGATTTTACCTTATGCAGCCGGCGCACGTCACACAGGGAGCCGGCTACATGGTGCAGGCGCCGCCCCTTATGCTCTGCGGCTCCCCCTGCCTCCATGCCGCCTGAGCCTAAAGGCTCATATTAACTATTAAACAGTGCGGCCCTGCCTATGCATGGCCCGCGTCCCCTATGCATGGCACATGTCCCCTATGCATGGCACACGTCCCCTATGCATGGCACAATTTCCCTATGCATGACACACATCCATCATGCATGGCACACGTCCATTATGCATGGCACATGTCCATTATGCATGGCACACATCCATTATGCATGGCACACGTCCATTATGCATGGCACACATCCCCTATGCATGGCACATGTCCCCTACGCATGGCACACGTCCCCTATGCATGGCACACGTCCCCTATGCATGGCACACGTCCCTATGCATGGCACACGTCCCCTATGCATGGCACACGTCCCCTATGCATGGCACAGTCCCCTATGCGTGGCACATGTCCCCTATGCTTAGCACACATCCCCTATGCTTGGCACACGTCCCCTATGCATGGCTCACGTCCCCTATGCATGGCACACGTCCCCTATGCATGGCACACGTCCCCTATTAATGGCACACGTCCTCTATGCAGGACACACGTCCATTATGCATGGCACACGTCCTCTATGCATGGCACACGTCCCCTATGCATGGTACACGTCCCCTATGCATGGCACATGTCCATTATGCATGGCACACGTCCCTATGCATGGCACACGTCCCCTATGTGTGGCACATGCCCCCCTGTGTTAGATATGGCCCCCATGCTGCTGCCATAGGAAAATAATAAACTCTATACTTACCTCCTCCTCCAGCGCTGATCGGGCAGAGATAATGCTGCAGAGCTCTTCCACTTCCTGGTTCTGTGCGGTCATGTGATCGCACAGCAGAGAGTGACATCATCTCTGCGTGCGATCACAGCAGCAGCCGGGAGACCGGAGAGACACCGGGAAATCAGCGCTGGAGGAGGAGCCAGGAGGTAATATAGAGTTTATTATTTTACTATGGCAGCAGCATGGGGGCCATATCTAACATAGAGGGGGCATGTGCCATCACAGGGGGGCGCAGGACCATATAGTACGCGCCGCTCCCCCAGCCCATCACCATGGTGCGGTTTCAGCACCATGGTGATGGAGAGCGGCTATGCATATTATATGAGCTGGAGCAGGAGCTCCTTCCTGCAGCCTCCACCAGCCCGCCCCAGCTCACATTTTCCGGTATCCCGTACCGTCACAAAAAAAGCTGACGCCGGTCATCTTCCAGCTGGCTCGCGCACGCTGTGGCCACCGTCGGCTGGACCCGTGTATCCCAGCGACAATTGGCGCGAAATTCGAACTTTGAATTTGTGCGCCTATTTGCATAGTCTGAGCTCATTGGCGGCCACCAATGAGCGGCCTCTGTCTGGCGCACAATTTTGGCTTCAGACAGACGCCTTAGACCAGGGGTCTCAAACTCGCGGCCCGGGGGCCGCATGCGGCCCCTGGGGCTTCACTATGCGGCCCGCGGCACCTTGGACAACTTAATGATGCATCGCCCCAGTGCAGGAGACCGCTGCAGTTTCCGCTGTGTGATGACTTCTATCCGCAGCACTAACAAGCTCTGCCACTCAGCAAGATCAATGTCACCTGCAACAGAGCTTGTCTGCGCAGCGGCTGGAGGAAGTCATAGCACAGTGGAGGCCGGAAGCCAGCACAGTCGGGGACCGTGGCGGCCCCCTGCACTGGAGCGATGCATCATTAAAGTGAGAAAAGTGTGAGTGTGTGTGGGAGGGTGTGTGAGTGAGTGTGAGTGAGGAAATGTGTATAAGTGTGTGCGAGTTTCAGTGTGTGTATGAGTGTAAGTGTAAGAGTGTGTATGAGGATGTGTGAGAGTGTGTGCGTGTGTGTGTGTGTGGGGGGGTTTGTGTGTGGGTTTGTGTGTGAGTGTGATAGAGTGTGTATTTGAGTGTGTAAAAAGAAGGTAAAACAGGATGGGGGGAATCACTATAATAGTAGATCAGGATGGGGGACATCACTATAAAAGGGGATCGGGATGGGGACATCATCACTAAAGGGGATCAAGATGGGGACAACACTACTAAAGGGGAATGACATTGGGGACATCACTAGAAAAGGAGATCAGGAAGGGGGACATCACTAGAAACGGGGATCAGGATGGGGGACATCACTACAAAAGGAGATCAGTATGGGGACATCACTACAAAAGGGGATCATGATTGATGGGGGACATCACTAGAAAAAGGGATCAGGATGGGGGACATCACTAGAAAAGGGGATCAGTATGGGGGAAATCAGTAGAAAAGGACATTACTACAGGATGGGGACATTACTACAAGAAAGGGATCAGGATTTGTACTTTACTACATTGAGCAGAAAATTCTGGTATTACTAAAAATATCACTTAGTCCTACAAGGGATGCGGCCCCTCGTTATAAATGTTTCTCTATGTGCGGCCCACCAACCCAGCCGAGTTTGAGACCCCTGCCTTAGACAGTTATATAGTAGATATATATATATATACTAGCTGTGAGCCCGATGCAAATGCATCGGGATTCTAGAACGTGCGTTAATTTGATTATAGTAGTTATAGCTGTTAGCCTGATGCAAATGCATCGGGTGTCTAGAATATGTTTATTGTTTTTTTAAAGATTTTTAAATAATAATCCAATTATTCCAATGACATCTTTACAGCAACTACATATATTTGTATTGTTTATATCATATAAGGAAAATTGAACAATTATGTTGTAAGGGTCTTAGAACACAAAGTAGCAATACTTGTTAATGCGTCAATCATTAGAATTGATGAATTAATAATAGTAATGTGTGTATCAGCCAGTTTGTGTCAGCCCACCAATCGCGTCAAGATGCCCTTACGCCTGGTGAGTCCTAATCTAACTAATTCCGAATTGATATTATTTAAATATGTTTTATGGCTGGATTTGTCTTAGATTTTTTAAGGATCATGTTGTAAATAAATAAATTTTATAAATTGATAGAAAAGGAGTTACCAACTACAGACTTGCAGCAATGTCCATGCAATAACTAAAAAACTTGTAGTTAACCTACGGTAAATGAAGTGAACGTGGCTTTGGCAGGTGCATAACATGCATCCACTAAGTAAGCACAGGTGACTGTAGTTGATGTGGATGACACTGCCGCAACTATGTTGTCTGCACAAACCGCAAGTGAAGTACAAATTGCATACATGCAGTCATGAAAATTACAGCAAGTATGTTGTCGGTGAGTCCTTCATGATCAATTATTATATCATTTAGTATATTCCTCAATAATGTGAAAAAAATCTAAGAAAAATGGCATGATAGAATCTAATGAATAATTTATTTTTGTCCCTATCTATCTAAACATGTGTAACACACCTTGCTAATGAGATGTGTGTGAACAGCCATCCCACCCGTCTCTTAGCTGTTCACAAAAACCTCTCCCTGTAAAGAATGAGAATGAAATCTCTCAGCACATATAGTGCTGGAGCGTTAAATAGTGGTTTCTATCACCCACTGTAGAAATGTGGATGATACACATCTGTCATATTATCTAAAATGTGTGTTCACAAATATATAGTAGAAATCAGTATATAAAAGAATAAAATGTGAAACAGTAAAATTTTTTTTTTTTTTTTCAAAAGATAAATAAACGGAAGAATAGTCATAGGGAAGAGTTCAGTGCAAAATATTCTTGTAGACAATATTTTTGGTAAATACTTTGTCACTGTTAGGCAGCAATTTGCCTTGGATTGGAGTGTCCACCACTTTCACTTTTACATTGGATCGTCTTCTCACTCTTGAAAAAGCCACATACAATTGTCCATGTCCAAAAACAGGTTCAGGCAAAAAAATCCCTACTTTCTCAAGTGTTTGTCCTTGGGATTTGTTGATTGTCATGGCAAAAGAGGCGAGTCTTAACTTAAAAGGCAAGCCAGTTTCTGAATGGGCACAAATCAATCCTGGGAATGAAAACCACATTTCCTCCAGCAGACCCAGTAATGACTTTTGCTTGAATCATGTTGGCAAACAAACCGGTGACAATTGAGCGAGTCCCATTGAAAAGACCTTTTCTGCTGTTGAAGTTCCTCAAAAGCATGACAATGGTGCCGATTTTTAATTTCAGACGATGAGATGGCATTCCCGTGGGTGTAAGTGAATTTAAAAACTCAACAGGGTATTGCTCTGGGTCCTCTGTCTCGTCCGGATCAATGGAATCATCACTAATGTATTCTGTGTACTCTCCAGCAATGCAATCCATGACCTTAGAGTTGACCTGATCCACATCATCATTTTTGGGGCAAAGAATGGCATGTGATGCTGCAGTATTAATGCTTTCATTGTCATTGACATCAATTACAATGTTTTCACCAAAAATGTAAATATTAGTGAGCCTGTGCAAATCATATCTTCAGGGATTTCTATAACATCATCTCCAAGGTTATAATAAT
Source organism: Allobates femoralis (assembly GCA_033576535.1). Taxonomy (NCBI): domain Eukaryota; kingdom Metazoa; phylum Chordata; class Amphibia; order Anura; family Aromobatidae; genus Allobates; species Allobates femoralis. The sequence goes on along the minus strand of JARQOC010000011.1, from coordinate 155,128,710 downwards.
TGTCAATTGTCCATTTCCCAGCTTAAGTAACCAATTGCTGTATCCTGGATCAACAGAGCGCATGTTGTCAAGTAGTGGCAATTGAGTGAAAATCTGCCATTGTCGGGAATATTTAATGCAGCTCTCTACGATATCAGTTCGTGTTCCATGAGGAATAATAGGAAGACACTGACGAAAGTCTCCTCCCAGAACAATGACTTTCCCTCCAAAGGGTGTTTTATTTTTCTTCGAGATATCTTTGGTCATAACATCCTTTAATAGTTGGTCAATGACATGCAGTGCGTATTTAGATAGCATAGTGGATTCATCAATAATGAAAAGTTTAGTATTCTTCAAATGGTGTGCAGCATCAGTATCATTTTTGATTCTTGAAACAGATGTTTCATTGATTGGAATAGGTATCCCGTAAAGTGAATGGATGGTTCTTCCTCCTTCCAGTAAGTTGGCTGCAATCCCAGTACTGGCAGCAGGTGACACAGTTTCTCCTTCTCCTCTTATTTGACGAATTAACAAATCATACAAATATGTTTTCCCACTGCCACCTGGGCCATCAATGAAAAAGCACTTAGCTTGCTGACTTGCATCCTGTAATGCTTCATTTATGGCATTATAGGCCAAAAGTTGTTGTTGATTTAAAGTTTCTTTCATTTCTTGGGCTCTTCTTAACTCCTCGTCTTTGTCGTATTGTGGTTGTAGTTGTTGTTTTCTTTTGAGGCGTGGAGATTAAAATCCGTAAAGCTTTTGCCATGAAATTTTAACACATTTTGAACATCTGTCATTGCATAGCCTTCACAATGCTCACAGTCCTCATTGTTAGGATGATATGCACGGCAGTAGTCTTCAATAAAATCTTTTTTAAATTCTTGCCACAACTCCAATGGATGAGCAGGAGGACCAAAGATACATATGTAAGCAAACATATCCCGAAGCTGTGCAGGCATGTTTAGAACACAGCCATCTAGTAAGGTATTTCGCCAAACACTGTCATCCAAAAGTAATCCAAGGGCTATTGCTGCCTGTTTAAAAGTTGGGTACTCGACTTCATTAACGGTCTTAATGTGCTCAAAACATGTTGCTCCTTTGACATGTAGTAACAACAACCTTATATAGTAACGTTCTTCATCTTTCATACTAACCGTATACATTCTTCCAATGACTGTTGCTCCACGTTTCTGCCTAATTTCCCATGCACCATCTTTCCAGACATAGTGCTCAGGAATTTGGCGGTAGAAGTATTCATGAGCATGTTAGTCATTCTCATTCAGTTCAAAGTAGGCCATAAGAGTTGATTTTCTATGCGTCATGGCAGCAATGTTCTCAACAGAAGCATCTTCATGAAAATAAAGTGGTTGTGACTGTGGCAGATGTACGGCAAGGCGAACAATGCTGTGTGATTGTTTATGCATTGGATAGGCAAAAATTCTCCAAGCTGCCTCCGGTGCACTGACGTATCTTGAATCCATAAATTGGTGAGGTTCACATGTTGTATTTTGTTTGACAAATTTCCAGATTGGCTTTATCATGCCCTTTGTAAACATATTTGAATAGATACTTGACACTTTGAATGGATGCACAGATTTCCACATTTATATGACACTTATACTTTAATAGTAGGAAAGGTTTATAGGGAACAACCCAAGAATTATCAACCATGTGAGAACGGTGTGTAAATGAAGGTCCTGCATTGCGTTGATAAGTTGGGTAGGCATCGTGTGCTATTAGAGTTTTTGGTTGGAAATCTTTTGGGAATCCTTTTTTACACTTTCCAATATCCATACATGGAGAATTGGGGTTGAATTGTCCACAGGGTCCATGAATCATATGTTGCATCACAATTTGATGGAGCACAGGATACTCGGATGGGTCAGGAATTTCTGCCCAAACAGTACGATCGACATCAACCTCAGTGCGTAATTTCGAATTGCTATCCAGAATAATCAAAATGTGAGCATGTGGTAGTCCGCGCTTTTGAAATTCTATTAACATGAACCATTGCACAAATCTTGCCAAATAATCCACTGTTTATATCTTTTAATAGGGCTTCTAATTTTATTTTGAAGACACGGGCGACTAAATCCGGTCTGTGTTCGACACGCTGCCATGGTTCTAAATTGTGGATAATCTCGCTCCATTTGGGATTACAGGTCATTGTTATAAAAAGATCTGGCCGTCCAAATTTTGTAACAATAGCCATGGCATCTTGATAGCGTTGCTGCATATTTCTTGGACTACCTTCAAACGACGATGGTAAAATGACTGTCTTGCCAATAGGAATTCCTTTTTCGAAAGATTTTCTTTGCAGATGTTCCTGTAGTACGCAATAGTCCTCCACTTTTAAATCTTTTTGATGTTGACGTATAAAATTTAAGCGATTAGCCTCAATTTTTATATACGCATCCACTAAATACTGTTGCGTTAGTTTTCCACCATTTAGAATAGGATTGAACCCAGGACGTACAGATAGCAAATAACAGTAATACTGCAATTGTGTAATTCTCCGTGGATTTTGACCTTGATGCTTCAGTCCCTCATGCCAGCCTTGTTCTCCATGCGGAAAAAATAACGGATACAGTAAAGCATCTAAATTACTGTGGAGAATACTGACTTGCTGTGTTTTTGGGGCTAAAGGATTGTTTGGGTCAGGTTTCAGATGAATTAAAATGTCTCTATTGAAGGGTGGCTCTCCATCAGCATTTTCAAAGACCACAGCAACTTCATTAACAATTGGTTTATTATAACGTCTTGGGTCTTGTTCTCGATCCTGTTTAAGAGCCATGGTGATATTAGGCATGACAGTACCATTTTCAATTGCCTTCTCCTGTTCCTCTTTTTCAACAAAACGTAACATTTTGTATGTGGAAACAAAAGGATTGATGTGATCTAATAAGTTAGCAATGAGCCGCATCCAATTTAAGATGACATTTTTTATTTTCGTCACACTGTAAACGTTGGTCATTAGCAGTGGCAGTATCTAAAATGTAGAGTTGGGCATAAGCAGGAGCTTGATCTGGAGCAGGATGTAGTGTTCCAGTACGGTGATAAATTTGGCCATGAATCCTGAAGCAATAAGGGCCATGTCCAGGTGGGGGAGCAATACTTGCACCATAGAAGCAAAACCAAAGGAACTATTGATACTTCTGATGTTATCCATCATATTCCGACTGTATGGACTCTGACCTTAAGAATACATTCCAACATCTCTGGATACTGAGGTAACGGAACCTTGACCTTCCCCTTGTGACAACAGAGAGTATACTGTTTATCCGATGGCATCTCATCCATGAAATGTCGAGCTTCACAATGGTTACATATGAATATCATTGAGCCACAGGTATGTTCCACAATGCAAAAATCACTATCTGTAAATCCAGGTGGATATGAAGAGGGAGGTGTAGGTAGGTAAATACAATGTTGTTTCTGCAAACCGACATAGATCAGACGTTGAACTAATAAAACAGAAAAAGAGGCAGGATCCACTTGTGTAACAGTAGGAGACGTCTTTTTGCGGTGTTGACGACGTGAGGCAGCACTTTTACGTAAGCGGCTCTCTTTGGATAGTGAAGACTCCTGAGCAATTTGTGCCTCCAAAGGAGTTTGTTGTTGTTCAACGCGAAAACGTTTGGTGCGTGACATCTCCTGACCACAATGTTTACGCTTTGCTGTTGCTTTGCGCGGTGATGAAACTTGAGGAATTGTGCTACTTTCATCCGGTGAACTGCTAGAAAGAGCTAGAGCAAACTGTAGTACTGGTGAGCTTACAGTTGGATCAGCAGACTGTAGTATTGAAGAGGTTACTGTCTGATCAGCACACTGAGTTAGATCAGCAGAGTATTGTACTGGTGAGCTTACAGTTTGATCAGCAGACTGTTGTACTGATGAGGTTACTGTCTGATCAGCAGAGTGATGTACTGGTGGTGTTACTTTTTTTTTTTTGACGGCGTTGACGTTCCTTCTTAGCTTTTTTGGCCAAGCGCAGTTGTTTTTGTTCCAGCGACTCCGTTGCAATGCGTTGCTTATACTCAGCTTTAGACTTATCCAAACGACATTGTCGCTGTTCTTCAGTTTCCTTAGCACGTGTCTTACGCATCCATGCGGCTTTGTACCCGCCAACATCCTTGCTAGTATCCTTTGAAGTCATGTTAGGACATACAAAGGTAATACTATGCTTGGAGAGGTATAGGTATGTAAGAGCTTTTACAAAAGCTTTTTGGGAGAAAAGAATTCTTGAAAAGTATAGAATAATTATTAAGGAAAATAATAAGTTCCAGATAGACAATGTACATATTTAAATATCATGTTTTGTATGTCCTTATAATGTACCCTACGACGTATTACAAAGATATAGATATGTTTCTCATTAATATCAATAATAGTAAGAGGTCACTGAATACTTAAGGACATCGAATGTGCATACATAATACCAATAGCATGAATACCAATACCATCATAAATACCATCATCAAAACCATCATCCATAGCATCATCAAAACCATCATCCATAGCATCATCAATAGCATCATCAATAGCATCATCAATAGCATCATCAATAGCAATAATATTAGCAATAGCATTATTATTAGCAGTAATAGCAGTATTAATAGCATCATTAGCAGTATTATGATCATTAATAACAGTATTAATAACATTAATAGCAGTATTAATAGCATTAACAGCAGTATTAATAGAGTAATAGCATTATAAATAGCATTAATAGCATTAGTATTAGCATTAATAGCATTAATAATAGCATTAATAGCAATATTATTTGAATTAATAGCATTATTATTACTATTAATAGCATAATTTTTAGCATTAACAGCATTATTATTAGCATTAATAGCATTATTAATAGCAATAATAGTACTAATAATAGTATTATTATTAGTATTAATAGCATAAATAATAGCATTAATAGCATAAATAATACTATTAATAAAATTAATAGCAATATTAATAGCATGCTTATTAGCCTTAATAGCATTAATATTAGCATTAATAGCATTATTAATAACATTAATAGCATTATTAATAGCATAAATAATCGCTTTAATATCATTAGTATTAGCATAAAGAGCCTGAATAGCAATATTATTAGCAGTAATAGAATTTTGAATAGCATAAATAGCATTATTATTAGCCTTAATAGCATTAATATAGGCTAAATAGCATGATTATTAGCATTCTTAGCATAATTATTAGCATTAATAGCATAATTATTAGCATAAATAGCATTAATAATAGCATTAATAGCAATATTATTTGCATAATAGCATTATTATTACCATTAATAGCATAATTATTAGCATTAATAGCATAATTATTAGCATTAATAGCATAATTATTAGCATTAATAGCAATATTATTTGCATTAATAGCATAATTATTAGCATTAATAGCATAATTATTAGCATTAATAGCATAATAATATGCATTAATAGCAATATTATTTGCATTAATAGCATTATTATTACCATTAATAGCATAATTATTAGCATTAATAGCATAATATTAGCATTAATAGCATAATTATTAGCATTAATAGCATTAATAATAGCATTAATAGCACTATTATTTGCATTAATAGCATTATTATTACCATTAATAGCATAATTATTAGCATTAATAGCATTAATAATAGCATTAATAGCAACATTATTTGCATTAATAGCATTATTATTACCATTAATAGCATAATTATTAGCATTAATAGCATAAATATTAGCATTAATAGCATAATTATTAGCATTAATAGCATAATTATTAGCATTAATAGCATTAATAGCAATATTATTTGCATTAATAGCATTATTATTACCATTAATAGCATAATTATTAGCATTAATAGCATAAATATTAGCATTAATAGCATAATTATTAGCATTAATAGCATTAATAATAGCATTATTAGCAATATTATTTGCATTAATAGCATTATTATTACCATTAATAGCATAATTATTAGCATTAATAGCATTAATAATAGCATTAATAGCAACATTATTTGCATTATAGCATTATTACCATTAATAGCATAATTATTAGCATTAATAGCATAAATATTAGCATTAATAGCATTAATTATAGCATTAATAGCATTTATAATAGCATTAATAGCATATTATTTGCATTAATAGCATTATTATTACCATTAATAGCATAATTATTAGCATTAATAGCATAATTATTAGCATTAATAGCATTAATTAATACCATTAATAGCAATATTATTTGCAATTAATAGCATTATTATTACCATTATAATATTAGCATAATTATAGCATTATAGCATTAATATTATAGCATTAATAGCAATATTTGCATTAATAGCATAATTATTTGCATTAATAGCATATTATTAGCATTAATAGCATAATTATTAGCATTAATAGCATAAATATAGCATTATAGCAATTATTAGCATTAATAGCATATTATTATGCATTAATAGCATAATTATTAGCATTAATAGCATTAATATATAGCATTAATAGCATATATTAGATTTGCATTAATATTGCATTTATTATTAGCATTAATAGCATAATTATTAGCATTAATAGCATAATTATTAGCATTAATAGCATTATTATTACCATTAATAGCATAATTATTAGCATTAATAGCATAAATTATTAGCATTAATAGCATAATTATTAGCATTAATAGCAATAATATTTGCATTAATAGCAATATTATTTGCATTAATAGCATTATTATTACATTAATAGCATAATTATTAGCATTAATAGCAATAATAGCATTAATGCAACATTATGCATTAATAGCATTAATTATTACCATTAATAGCATAATAATTAGCATTAATAGCATAAATATTAGCATTAATAGCATAATTATTTGCATTAATAGCAATATTATTTGCATTAATAGCATAATTATTAGCATTAATAGCATAATTATTAGCATTAATAGCATAATATGCATTAATAGCAATATTATTTGCATTAATAGCATTATTATTACCATTAATAGCATAATTATTAGCATTAATAGCATAATTATTATCATTAATATAATTATTATTAGCAGTAATAGCATTATTATTAGCATTATTATTTTTTTTTATTTTATTATTTTATATAATATTTTTTTTTTATTATTTTATTATTATTAAATTTATTTATTATTTGTTATTTTAAGTGAGCCTGAGTCGTCCTTCAGGTCCGCTCAAAGGGGTGATAGAGATACATGGCGGATAATACTGGGCGCTGATTGGTCGCTTGTTCCCATAGAGAAACATGGCCATGTTTCTCTATGGGAAGACGCGACCAATCAGCGTCAAGCATTATCGCCATGTATCTCTATGAGGGGTTGGAGCGGACCTGAATGGAAACTGTGTTTACAAAGAGTCTCCATTCAGGGCTGCTGAAAGGCCTCATTGAGTAACATAGCGGATAATCTGGCGCTGATTGGTGGTTTTTTCCCATAGAGAAACATGGCCATGTTTCTCTATGGGAAGAAGCGACCAATCAGCGTGCAGCATTATCCGCCATGTAACTCTATGAGGCCTTTGAGCGGACCTGAATGAGAACTGTGTATTTAGAAAAGACTCAGTTCTCCTTCAGGTCCGCTCGAAGGGCTCATAGAGTTACATAGCGAATAATGCTGGAGGCTGATTGGTCGCGGACCTGAAGGACGACCCGGAGCTCGGTGGAGGAAGACAGAAGACCGCCGGATGGAAGACTCGTGTGGCGGGCTGAAGGAAGAGGATGCCTGGGCCGAAGGAAGGACTGGACCTGGGGAAGCAGATGTGATGAAGACAGGTAAGTGATCTACGGCGTCGGGGGGGGGTGTGTGCGGACATATTGTGCGGGGGGTGCGCGGACATATTGGGGGGGGGTGGGTGCGCGGACATATTGGGGGGGGGTGCGCGGACATATTGGGGGGGCTGTCGGACATTATGTTGGGGGGGTCAGTTTGGACATGGTGGGGGGGGTCAGTTTGGACATGGTGGGGGGGGTCAGTTTGGACATGGTGAGGGGAAGTCAGTTTGGACATGGTGGGGGGGTGAGGTTGGACATGGTGGGGGGGGCAGTTTGGACATTGTGGTGGGGGGGCGTGCGGACATATTTTGGGGGGGGTGCGCGGACATATTGGGGGGGGTGAGCGGACATATAGGGGGTGGGGTGCGCGGACATATAATGGGGGGGTGCGCGGACATATTATATGGGGGGGTGCGCGGACATATTGGGGGGGGTGCGCGGACATATTGGGGGGGGTGCGCGGACATATTGGGGGGGCTGTGCGGACATGGTGGGGGGGTGAGTTTGAACATTGTGGGGTTGTAGCGGACATTGTGGGGGGGGCTGTGCGGACTTGTGGTGGGGGGTCTGTGCGGACCTTGTGGTGGGGGGGCTGTGCGGACCTTGTGGTGGTGGGGCTGTGCGGACCTTGTGGTGGGGGGCTGTGCGGACATTGTGGTGGGGGGCTGTGCGGACATTGTAGGGGGGGGAGCTGTGCGGACATTGTTGGGGGGGGCTGTATGTACATGGTGGTGGGGGGGCTGTGCAGACATTGATGGGGGGGGCTGTGTATACATTGTGGGGGGGGGCTGTGTATACATTGTGGGGGGGCTGTGCGGACATTGTGGGGGGGGGCTGTGCGGACATTGTGGGGGGGGCTGTGCGGACATTGTGGGGGGGGCTGTGCGGACATTGTGGGGGGGCTGTGCGGACATTGTGGGGGGGGCTGTGTGGACATTGTGGGGGGGGGCTGTATGTACATGGTGGTGGGGGGGACTGTGCGGACATTGTGGGGGGGGGGTGTTTGGACATTGTGGGGTGGGCAGTTTGGACATGGTGGGGGGGGCTGTTTAGACATAGTGGGGGGGGCTGTTTGGACATGGTGGGGGGGCTGTGCGGACATTGTGGGGGGGGGCTGTGTGCACATGGTGTAGGGGGTGTTTGGACATTGTGGGGTGGGCAGTTTTGACATGGTGGGGGGGGCTGTGTACACATGGTCTAGGGGGACAGTTTGGACATTGTGGGGTGGGCTGTTTGGAGATGGTGGGGGGGGCTGTGCGGACATGGTGGGGGGGGGCTGTTTGGACATTGTGGGGTGGGCTGTTTGCACATGGGGGGGCTGTTTGGAGATGGTGGGGGGGCTGTGCGGACATGGTGGGGGGGCTGTGCGGACATGGTGGTGGGGGGGCTGTGCGGACATGGTGGGGGGGGGCTGTGCGGACATGGTGGGGGGGGGGGCTGTGCGGACATGGTGGGGGGGGGGCTGTGCGGACATGGTGGGGGGGGCTGTGCGGACATTGTGGGGGGGGGCTGTGTGCACATGGTGTAGGGGGGCTGTTTGGACATGGTAGGGGGGGCTGTTTGGACATGGGGGGGCTGTTTGGACATGGTGTGGGGGGGCTGTGCGGACCTGGTGGTGGGGGGGGGCTGTGCGGACATGGTGGGGGGGGACTGTGTGGACATGGTGTTGGGGAGGCTGTGTGGACATGGTGTTGGGGGGGCTGTACAGACAGTGTGGGGGGGGCTGTGCGGACAGTGTGGGGGGGGCTGTGCGGACAGTGTGGGGGGGGCTGTGCGGACATTGTGGGGTGGGCTGTTTGGAGATGGTGGGGGGGTGCTGTGCGGAGATGGTGGGGGGGGCTGTGCGGACAGTGTGGGAGGGGGGGGCTGTGTGGGAGGGGGGGCTGTGCGGACAGTGTGAGGGGGGGCTGTGCGGACAGTGTGAGAGGGGGGGCTGTGCGGACAGTGTGAGAGGGGGGGCTGTGCAGACATGGTAGTGGGAAAGGCTATGTAGACATGGTGGAGGAGCTGTGCGGAGAGTGTGGGGGGGGGCTGTGCGGACAGTGTGTGCGCGGGCTGGAGCGGAGGCTGCAGGGCCATGGTCCCTGGGGGGAGCCTGCAGCCTGCGCTCCATAGAGGGGAAGCAGATGGGAAGAGAGGAAAATGTGGGGAGCGGAGGCGGCTGGGGGGTTCGCCAGTGCGGTGTGGTGGTGGGGCGGACAGGGTAGGGCAGACGGGCTGTGGCGAGCGTGGAGCGGAGGTGGCTTCACGGTGTCCGCACCATGAACCGTGTGGGGCTGGAGCGGAGGCAGGTGGGAGCGTAGCGTGGCTGGGGGCGGTACGGTGCTGGGGAGGGGTACATGGCTGTAGAGCGTTGCTGGTGTGGGGAGCAGGGCTGGCGAGCGGTGCGTAGCTGAGGGCGGTACAGGGCTGGGGAGCGATACGGGGCTGGAGAGCGTGGCAGGGGGCGGTGCTGGGGAGCGGTGGGGTGCGGTGCAGGGCTGTGGAGCGTGACGGGGCTGAGGGCGGTGCTGGGGTATGTCGCAATGTCCGGCGGTGGTCGGCATCGACGGGGAAGGGTTTTTTGTGAGGACAGGCGGGAGTCGGGGTAATGGCGAGGGTAGTTAGGCGGGGTGGGCGAGATAGGGAATAGGAGTATAGAAGGCATTATAGGGGAAAGAAGAAAAAAAGGTAGAGAAGTAGTGTAGATAGTAGAAGTATGAAAAAATAGGGAGTGTAGAAAGGGTAAAAGTAAAGAAAAAGAATGTAAAGAAAGGTTGTTAGCTCTGAAAGGATATCTTAGCTGCAGGGTAGTTGGGGTCGTCTTGAAGCTTGCTTCGTTAAATCCAGCAGCGAGTCTTCTTGCAGCCTCCGAATCCGGAACTCCGTGTTCGAGGTAGCGTGTAGCAGAAAGGAAGAGTGATTTCAAATTTCGCGCCTTATAAAAGCGGCTGTGAAATTTGAAACCACAAAATGGCGGGGGGGCGTAAAGCAAGTGATGATTGGCCTTTGAATGGAAACTGTATTTACAAACAGTCTCCATTCAGGTCTGCTCCAAGGCCTAATAGACATACATGGCGGATAATGGTGGACGCTGATTGGTGTTTTTTTCCCATAGAGAAACATGGCCATGTTTCTCTATGGGAAGACGCGACCAATCAGCGTCAAGCATTATCCGCCATGTATCTCTATGAGGGGTTGGAGCGGACCTGAATGGAAACTGTGTTTACAAAGAGTCTCCATTCAGGGCCGCTGAAAGGCCTCATTGAGTAACATAGCGGATAATGGTGGATGGTGATTGGTCGTTTTTTCCCATAGAGAAATATGGCCATGTTTCTATATGGGAAGACGCGACCAATCAGCGTGCAGCATTATCCGCTATGTATCTCTATGAGGGGTTGGAGCGGACCTGAATGGAAACTGTGTTTACAAAGAGTCTCCATTCAGGGTCGCTGAAAGGCCTCATTGAGTAACATAGCGGATAATGGTGGACGCTGATTGGTGGTTTTTTCCCATAGAGAAACATGGCCATGTTTCTCTATGGGAAGAAGCGACCAATCAGCGTGCAGCATTATCCGCTATGTATCTCTATGAGGTGTTTGAGCGGACCTGAAGGAGAACTGAGTCATTTGTAAAGACACAGTTCTCCTTCAGGTCCGCTCAAAGGGCTCATAGAGTTAGTTGGCAGATGATGCTGGACGCTGATTGGTGGCGGACCTGAAGGACGACCCGGAGCTCGGTGGAGGAAGACAGAAGACCGGCGGATGGAAGACTCGTGTGCCGGGCTGAAGGAAGAGGATGCCTGGGCCGAAGGAAGGACTGGACCTGGGGAAGCAGATGTCATGAAGACAGGTAAGTGCCCTACGGCGTCGTGGGGGGGGTGCGCGGACATATAATGGGGGGGTGCACGGACATATTATGGAGGGGGGGTGCGCGGACATATTGGGGGGGGTGTGCGCGGACATATGGGGGGGTGTGCAGGACATATTGGGGGGGGTGCGCGGACATATTGGGGGCGGGGTGCGCGGACATATTGGGGGGGGGTGCGCGGACATATTGGGGGTGGGTGCGCGGACATATTGGGGGGGCTGTGCGGACATGATGTTGGGGGGGTCAGTTTGGACATGGTGGGGGGGGGGTCAGTTTGGACATGGTGGGGGGGGTCAGTTTGGACATGGTGGGGGGGGGTCAGTGTGGACATGGTGGGGGGCTGTGCGGACATGGAGGTGGGGGGGCTGTGCGGACATTATGTTGGGGGGGTCAGTTTGTACATGGTGGGGGGGGGCAGTTAGGACATTGTGGTGGGGGGGGCAGTTTGGACATGGTGGGGGGGTCAGTTTGGACATGGTAGGGGGGGTGAGGTTGGACATGGTGGGGGGGCAGTTTGGACATTGTGGTGGGGGGTGCGCGGACATATTTGGGGGGGTGCGCGGACATATAATGGGGGGGTGAGCGGACATATAATGGGGGGGTTCACGGACATATTATGGGGGGGTTGCGCGGACATATTATAGGGGGGTTGCGCGGACATATTATGGGGGGGTGCGCGGACATATTATGGGGGGGGGTGCGCGGACATATTATGGGGGGGGTGCGCGGACATATTATGGGGGGGGGTGCGCGGACATATTGGGGGGGCTGTGCGGACATGATGTTGGGGGGGTCAGTTTGGACATGGTGGGGGGGGTCAGTTTGGACATGGTGGGGGGGTCAGTTTGGAGATGGTGGGGGGGGTCAGTTTGGACATGTTGGGGGGCTGTGCGGACATGGGGGTGGGGGGGCTGTGCGGACATTATGTTGGGGGGGTCAGTTTGTACATGGTGGGGGGGCAGTTAGGACATTGTGGTGGGGGGGCAGTTTGGACATTGTGGTGGGGGGGCAGTTTGGACATTGTGGTGGGGGGGGCAGTTTGGACATTGTGGTGGGGGGGCAGTTTGGACATTGTGGTGGGGGGGGCAGTTTGGACATTGTGGTGGGGGGTCTGTGCGGACATTGTGGTGGGGGGTCTGTGCGGACATTGTGGTGGGGGGGGCTGTGCGGACATTGTGGTGGGGGGCTGTGCGGATATTGTGGTGGGGGGCTGTGCGGATATTGTAGGGGGGGGCTGTGTGAACATTGTAGGGGGGGGCTGTGCGAACATTGTAGGGGGGGGCAGTGCGAACATTGTGGGGGGGGCTGTGCGGACATTGTGGGGGGGGCTGTGCGAACATTGTAGGGGGGGGCAGTGCGAACATATGGAGGGGTGGTGCGGACATTGCGGGGCTGTGGAGCGGTGCTGGGGAGCGGGTCTGGGGGCGGTGCTAAAGTGTGGATGGGGCGGATGTGTGCGGGCAGTGAGGGGGGGGTGTTTGCGGCGTTGTGGGTGTGCGGTGCTGGGTGGCGTTGCGGGGCTGGGGGGGAGGCACAGGGGGCAGCTCCATAGTCGGAGGTGGGCTTTGGGTAGCGGGGAGCTGAGGCTGCTGCGCCGCCTCCGCTCCATGGTCCCCGGGCGAGTTGTGGGTAGCGGGGAGCGGAAGCAGGTCGGGCGGCGAGTCGCAATGGCCGCTGCGCGGGCATTGCGAGTCGCAGGCACACGGCTCGCAATGGCCGCTTCGCGGCCAATGCTTCGCCGTGTGCCTGCGACTCGCAATGGCCGCTGCGCGACCATTGCGAGTAAAGTTAGAACGGAAGTTGCGCCGAGAGGGGCGGATTTTCGATTCGCGATTATATAATAGATACTAGATGGTGGCCCGATTCTAACGCATCGGGTATTCTAGAATATGTATGTAGTTGACATACTGTGACTGACAGAACTTGTTCAGTCAACGTGAGTGAACTACATATCTAATATATAAAAGCCGAAGGCCACTTCCGGAAAAAAGCCGAAGGCTACTTCCGTGATGGCCTTCGCCCTGGGCTGGTGACGTCAGCCAGTGCTGAGTAGCCGGCCTGCCCCCGGCTACAGGGACCCGCGGAGAAACGTTCTGGCCAGGAACGTTCCTGTCTGTAGCAGCCGCCTCTGCACTCACCGCTCCAACCGCCTCTGCACTCACGCTCCAGTCGCCTCTGCACTCACCGCTCCAGACGCCTCTGCCCACCTCGTGACAGGCTCCGCCCACCTCGCAGGGCTCGCGACAGGCTCCGCCCACCTTACGGGGCTCGCGACCGGCTCCGCCCACCTCACAGGGCTCGCGACAGGCTCCGCCCACCTCCCCGGGGCTCCCGTCAAGCTCCGCCTACCTCTCGGGGCTCCCCCTGGCTCCGCCCACCTTGCGGCCCTCGCAACAGGCTCCGCCCCACCTCGCGGGGCTTGCGACAGCCTCCGCCCACCTCGCGGGGCTCCCGCTAAGCTTCGCCCACCTCCCCGGGCCTCCTGTCAAGCTCCGCCTATCTCTCGGGGCTCCCCCTGGCTCCGCCCACCTCGCGGGGCTCCCGCCTGGCTCCGCCCACCTCGCCTGCGCTGACCACCGAGCCTCCATCCTGGCCTGACCACTGAGCCTCCGTCCTGGCCTGACCACCGAGCCTCCGTCCTGCGCTGACCACCGAGCCTCCGTCCTGCGCTGACCACCGAGCCTCTGTCCTGCGCTGACCACCAAGCCTCGTCCTGCGCTGACCACCGAGCCTCCGTCCTCTGCTGACCACAGAGCTGCTGTCCTAGACTCACCACCGAGCCTCCGTCCTGCGCTGACCACTGAGCCTCTGTCCTCTGCTGACCACAGAGCGCCGTCCTTGCCTGACACCGACCCTCCGTCCTGCGCTGACCACCGAGCCTCCGTCCTCTGCTGACCACAGAGCCACCTTCCTGCCCTGACTACCAACCCTCCGTCCTGGCCTCACCACCAGCCCTCCGTCCTGCGCTCACCACCGACCCTCCGTCCTTGGCTGACCACTCACCCTCTGTCCTGTGCTGACCATTCTGCCTCCATCCTGCGCTGACCACTCTGCCTCCATCCGGTGCTGACCACTCTGCCTCCATCCGGCGCTGACCACTCTGCCTCCATCCTGCGCTGACCACTCTGCCTCCATCCTGCGCTGACCACTCTGCCTCCATCCTGCGCTGACCACTCTGTCTCCATCCTGCGCTGACCACTCTGTCTCCATCCTGCGCTGACCACTCTGTCTCCATCCTGCGCTGACCACTCTGCCTCCTTCCTGCGCTCACCACTGAGCCTCCTTCCTGTGATGACCACTCAGCCTCCATCCTGCGCTGACCACTCACCCTCCATCCTGCCCTGACCACTCTGCCTCCATCCTGCGATGACCACTCTGCCTCCATCCTGCGATGACCACTCTGCCTCCATCCTGCGATGACCACTCTGCCTCCATCCTGCGATGACCACTCTGCCTCCATCCTGCGATGACCACTCTGCCTCCATCCTGCGATGACCACTAAGCCTCCATCCTGTGCTGACCACTCAGCCTCCATCCTGTGCTGACCACTCAGCCTCCATCCTGTGCTGACCACTCAGCCTCCATACTGTGCTGACCACTCCTGTGCTGACCACTCCTGTGCTGACCACTCACTCCTGTGCTGACGCTGAGCCTCCATCCTGTGCTGACCACTGAGCCTCCATCCTGTGCTCACTACTCAGCCTCCATCCTGTGCTGACCACTGAGCCTCCATACTGCGCTGACCACTCCATCCTGTTCTGACCACTCAGCCTCCATCCTCCGCTGACCACTCTGCCTCCATCCTGCGCTGACCACTCTGCCTCCATCCTGCGCTGACCACTCTGCCTCCATCCTGCGCTGACCACTCAGCCTCCATCCTGCGCTAACCACTCAGCCTCCATCCTGCGCTGACCACTCAGCCTCCATCCTGCGCTGACCACTCTGCCTCCATCCTGCGCTGACCACTGAGCCTCCATCCTGCACTCACCACTGAGCCTCCATCCTGCGCTCACCACTCTGCCTCCTTCCTGTGCTAACCACTCTGCCTCCATCCTGCGCTCACCACTGAGCCTCCATCCTACACTAACCACTGAGCCTCCTTTCTGCGCTGACCACTGAGCCTCCATCCTGCACTGACCACTCAGCCTCCATCCTGTGCTGACCACTGAGCCTCCATCCTGTGCACACCACTGAGTCTCCATCCTGTGCTGACCACTGAGCCTATATACTGCGCTGACCACTCCATCCTGTCCTGACCACTCAGCCTCCATCCTGCGCTGACCACTCTGCCTCCATCCTGCGCTGACCACTCCATCCTCTGCTGACCACTCAGCCTCCATCCTGCGCTGACCACTGACCCTCCGTCCTGTGCTGACCACTGAGCCTCCATCCTGCGCTGACCACTCAGCCTCCCATCCTGCGCTGACCGCTGAGCCTCCATCCTGTGCTGACCGCTGAGCCTCCATCCTGTGCTGACCACTGAGCCTCCATCCTGCACTCACCACTCCATCCTATGCTGACCACTGAGCCTCCATCCTGCACTGACCACTGAGCCTCCATCCTGCGCTGTCCAGTCTGCCCCCATCCTGCGCTCACCACTCTGCCCCCATCCTGCACTCAACACTCTGCCTCCATCCTGCGAATACCACTCTGCCTCCATGCTGCACTGACCACTGAGCCACTGCGCAGTGCTAACCACTGAGCCAACGCACTGTGAAAACCACTGAGCCACCGCACTGTGCAAACCACTAAGCCTTCACACCGTCAAAACCACTGAGCCATCAAATAC
Source organism: Allobates femoralis (assembly GCA_033576535.1). NCBI lineage: Eukaryota > Metazoa > Chordata > Amphibia > Anura > Aromobatidae > Allobates > Allobates femoralis. Next base: position 155,112,288 of record JARQOC010000011.1, on the reverse strand, counting down.
AGTGCTAACCACTGAGCCACCATATACACTGAAAACCACTGAGCCATCACATGCTGCACTGACCACTGAGCCACTGTGCAGTGCTAACCACTGAGCCAACGCACTGTGAAAACCACTGAGCCACCGCACTGTGCAAACCACTAAGCCTTCACACACGTGAAAACCACTGAGCCATCAAATACAGTGCTAACCACTGAGCCACCATATACACTGAAAACCACTGAGCCACCATATACAGTGCTAACCACTGAGCCACCATATACAGTGCTACCCACTGAGCCACCGTATACAGTGCTAACCACTGAGCCACCATATACAGTGCTAACCACTGAGCCACCGTATACAGTGCTAACCACTGAGCCACCATATACAGTGCTAACCAATGAGCCACCATATACAGTGCTAACCACTGAGCCAACGTACAGTGCTAACCACTGAGCCACCATATACAGTGCTAACCACTGAGCCACCGTATACAGTGCTAACCACTGAGCCAGCGTATACAGTGCTAACCACTGAGCCACCATATACAGTGCTAACCACTGAGCCACCATATACAGTGCTAACCACTGAGCCACTGTATATAGTGCTAACCACTGAGCCACCATATACAGTGCTAACCACTGAGCCACCATATACACTGAAAACCACTGAGCCACCATATACAGTGCTAACCACTGAGCCACTGTATATACTGCTAACCACTGAGCCACCATATACAGTGCTAACCACTGAGCCACCATATACACTGAAAACCACTGAGCCACCATATACAGTGCTAACCACTGAGCCACCATATACAGTGCTAACCACTGAGCCACGTACAGTGCTAACCACTGAGCCACCATATACAGTGCTAACCACTCAGCCACCGTATACAGTGCTAACCACTGAGCCAGCGTATACAGTGCTAACCACTGAGCCACCGTATACAGTGCTAACCACTGAGCCGCCATATACACTGCTAACCACTGAGCCAGTGTATACAGTGCTAACCACTCACCCACCATATACAGTGCTAACCACTCACCCACCATATACAGTGCTAACCACTGAGCCACCATATACAATGCTAACCACTGAGCCACCATATACAGTGCTAACCACTGAGCCACCATATACAGTGCTAACCACTGAGCCACCATATACAGTGCTAACCACTGAGCCACTGTATACAGTGCTAACCACTGAGCCACCATATACAGTGCTAACCACTGAGCCACCATACAGTGCTAACCACTGAGCCACCAAATACAGTGCTAACCTCTGAGCTACCATATACAGTGCTAACCACTGATTCACCATATACAGTGCTAACCACTGAGCCACCATATACAGTGCTAACCACTGAGCCACCATACAGTGCTAACCACTGAGCCACCATATACAGTGCTAACCTCTGAGCTACCATATACAGTGCTAACCACTGAGCCACCATATACAGTGCTAACCACTGAGCCATCATATACAGTGCTAACCACTGAGCCACAATATACAGTGCTAACCACTGAGCCACCATATTCAGTGCTAACCACTGAGCCATCATACAGTGCTAACCACTGAGCCATCATATACAGTGCTAACCACTGAGCCACCATATACAGTGCTAACCACTGAGCCACCGTATACACACAATTCATTTCACCGCACTCCCCTAACTATTAGTAAATAAACTATATATGTATTCTAGACTACCCGATTCTTTAGAATCGGGCCACCATCTAGTATATATATATATATATATATATATATAGCAGCGCTATGGTATATGGTGGTACATTACAGCACATGTATAGCAGCACTATAGTATATGGCGTTACATTACAGTAGATGTATAGCAGCGCTATGGTATATGGTGGTACATTACATTACATGTATAGCAGCGCTATAGTATATGGCGATACTCCGCTCCCCCCCGCTCCTCCACAATACAAAAAAAAAATTCTCAGTGAGGATACTCACCTGTCCGCCGGCTTGCTCCACCTCCGTCTTCTAGGTCCTACAGGCCTTTAGGACCCGTGGTTGCCTGGGAAACCGATCAGCTAACTGCCAGGGGGGCAGGATGGTGATGGGAGGTGGAGGGGTGGCAGGATGGAGGGGGGGGAGGACGGACCCGGGGACGGGGGCGGGATGGAGCTGGGGGGGGCAGGATGGAGCTGGAAGAGCAGGATGGAGCCAGAGGAGCAGGATGGTGGCGGAGGTGGGGGCAGGATGGAGCCGGCGGGGCAGGATGGAGCGGGCGGGGCAGGATGGAGCGAGCGGGGCAGGATGGTGCGAGCGGGGCAGGATGGAGCGAGCGGGGCAGGATGGAGCGAGCGGGGCAGGATGGAGCCAGGGGGGCAGGATGGAGCAAGCGGGGCAGGATGGAGCGAGCGGGGCAGGACGGTGGCAGGGGGGCAGGATGGAGCGAGCGGGGCAGGATGGTGGCGAGCGAGGCAGTATGGTGGCAGGGGGCAGGATGGAGCGAGCGGGGCAGGATGGAGCCGGCGGAGCAGGATGGAGCCTGGGGGACAGGATGGAGCAAGCGGGGCAGGATGGAGCCGGGGAGGGATGGAGCGAGCGGGGCAGGATGGAGCCAGGGGGGGCAGGATGGAGGCGGGGGGCAGGATGGAGCCGGCGGGGGGGGGGGGGGCAGGATGGAGCCGGCAGGGGGGGCAGGATGGAGCCGGCAGGGGGGGGCAGGATGGAGCTGGTGTGGGGGGGGCAGGATGGAGCCAGCGGGGGGGCAGGATGGAGCGGGCGGGGCAGGATGGAGCCGGCGGGGCAGGATGGAGGCGGGGGGCAGGATGGAGCCGGCGGGGGGGGGGGGGCAGGATGGAGCCGGCAGGGGGGGCAGGATGGAGCCGGCAGGGGGGGGCAGGATGGAGCTGGTGTGGGGGGGGCAGGATGGAGCCAGCGGGGGGGCAGGATGGAGCGGGCGGGGCAGGATGGAGCCGGCGGGGCAGGATGGAGCGGGCGGGGCAGGATGGTGCGAGCGGGGCAGGATGGAGCGAGCGGGGCAGGATGGAGCGAGCGGGGCAGGATGGAGCCAGGGGGGCAGGATGGAGCAAGCGGGGCAGGATGGAGCGAGCGGGGCAGGACGGTGGCAGGGTGGCAGGATGGAGCGAGCGGGGCAGGATGGTGGCGAGCGAGGCAGTATGGTGGCAGGGGGCAGGATGGAGCGAGCGGGGCAGGATGGAGCCGGCGGGGCAGGATGGAGCCTGGGGGACAGGATGGAGCAAGCGGGGCAGGATGGAGCCGGGGAGGGATGGAGCGAGCGGGGCAGGATGGAGCCAGGGGGGGCAGGATGGAGGCGGGGGGCAGGATGGAGCGCGGGGGGGGGGCAGGATGGAGCCGGCAGGGGGGGCAGGATGGAGCCGGCAGGGGGGGGCAGGATGGAGCTGGTGTGGGGGGGGCAGGATGGAGCCGGCGGGGGGGCAGGATGGAGCCGGCGGGGAGGATGGAGCGGGCGGGGCAGGATGGAGCAGGCGGGGCAGGATGGAGCGGGGGGGGCAGGATGGAGCGAGCGGGGCAGAATGGTGCGAGCGCGGGGCAGGATGGAGCGAGCGGGGCAGGATGGAGCGAGCGGGGCAGGATGGAGCCAGGGGGGCAGGATGGAGCAAGCGGGGCAGGATGGAGCGAGCGGGGCAGGACGGTGGCAGGGGGGCAGGATGGAGCGAGCGGGGCAGGATGGTGGGCGAGCGAGGCAGTATGGTGGCAGGGGGCAGGATGGAGCGAGCGGGGCAGGATGGAGCCGGCGGGGCAGGATGGAGCCTGGGGGACAGGATGGAGCAAGCGGGGCAGGATGGAGCCGGGGAGGGATGGAGCGAGCGGGGCAGGATGGAGCCAAGGGGGGCAGGATGGAGGCGGGGGGCAGGATGGAGCGCGGGGGGGGGGGGGGGGGCAGGATGGAGCCGGCAGGGGGGCAGGATGGAGCCGGCAGGGGGGGGCAGGATGGAGCTGGTGTGGGGGGGGCAGGATGGAGCGGCGGGGGGGGGGGGCAGGATGGAGTGAGCGGGGCAGGATGGAGCGAAAGGGGCAGAATGGGGCAAGAGGGGCAGGATGGTGGCGGGGGCAGAATGGAGTGAGCGGGGCAGGATCGAGCAAGCGGGGCAGGATGGTGGCGGGGGGGCAGGATGGAGCGAAAGGGGCAGAATGGGGCGAGCGGGGCAGGATGGTGGCGGGGGCAGGATGGAGCGAGCGGGGCAGGATGGTGGCGAGTGGGGCGGGATGCTGGCGGGGGGGCAGGATGGAGCGAGCGGGGCAGAATGGTGGCGAGCGAGGCAGGATGGTGGCGGGGGGCAGGATGGAGCGAGCGGGGCAGGATGGAGGCGGGTGGGGATGGAACGAGCGGGGCAGGATGGAGCCAGGGGGGGCAGGATGGAGTCAGCGAGGGCAGGATGGAGCCGGCGGGGGGGGCAGGATGGAGCCGGTGGTGGGAGGGGTCAGGATGGAGCCGGCGGGGGGGGGGGTGGGGCAGGATGGAGCTGGAGTGGGGGGGGGCAGGATGGAGTCGGCGGGGGGGAGGGCAGGATGGAGCTGGCGAGGGGGGGCAGGATGGAGCCGGCGAGGGGGAGCAGGGTGGAGCTGGCGGTGGGGGCAGGATAGAGCCGGCGGGGGGGCACGATGGAGCCGGTGGGGGCAGGATGGAGCCGGGGGGGTGGCAGGATGGAGCCGGAGGGGGGGGGCAGGATGGTGGTGGCAGGCGGAGGGGCAGGATGGATGCGAGGATACTCACCCATCTGCCGGCTCGCAGAACCTGTTGTTGCCTGGGAAACCGATCAGCTGATCAGTTTCCCAGGCAACCACAGGTCCTCAAGCCATGGAGGAGCTAGAAGACGTAGATGGAGCGCGCCGGCGGACGGGTGAGTATCCTCTATGAGGGTTTTTTTTTTTTTAGTAGCACCAAGCAGGGGGAGGCTGCGGGGGGGCAGGAGGAGCAGGAGAGCCGCGGGGGGGGGGGGGGCAGGAGAAGCTGCTGGGGGGGCTGCAGGAGCGGGGGAGTTGCGGGGGGGGCTGCAGGAGTGGGGGAGCCGCAGGGGGGCAGGAGAAGACGCGGGGAGGCCGCAAGAGCGGGGGAGCCGCGGGGGCAGGGGAGCCGCGGGGTGGCAGGAGGAGCGGGGGTGCCAGCCGCCATATTGGTCCACCCGTTCAGGGTGTAGCGCTGTGGTGACATCACGTAGCCGATGACAAAGTGACGGAAGTAGACTTGGGGTTTTATATATTAGATATGTACACACATCCATATGTACACAAACATATAGTATATATATATATATACACACATCCTTGTACATACGGATGTGTGTGCGTATATATACTAAATATATGTATATATATATATATATATATATATATATATATTACACTGTGTGTGTACATATGGATATGTGTGTGTATACATATGGATGTGTATGTATACAAATGGGTGTGTGTGCATATTATATATACATATACTGTGTGTATATATATATACTGTGTGTGTACATACGGATGTGTGTGTGTAGTGTGTGTGTATATAATGTATGTATGTCCACATAGATGTGTGTATATGTATAATATATGTGTGTGTATATTGTGAAACAGTGACCGGGGTGGTCTGTGACGGCCGGTATGTGTCTCCCAGGTTGTGCTCCCTCCACGTATAGGAAGCACTCCACTCCGGGTACTTGGAGGATTTCCCAGAGGTAGGCACGGGGTTAAAAGCTAGGCTGGAATCCAGGGTGTAGTTCTTTGTGTGGAACTTCGGTCTGAGGGAAGTCAGATGAGGCTAGTGAGAGGCAAGGTCAAGAGAGTGCAGAGGCTGTGTGCTGATACAACACGGCCTAGCCCGGAGGGCTTGATCTCGGTGAGACCTGGACCGGAGAGAACCCGTGATAAGGGACCGTGTGCCAATCTTATGGTTGTATGAAGCATACCCGGCTGCGTCCTGGATCCCGGAGGTTTGTGCATAACCTGAACTGTATCAATAAACCCCGTGTGCTGTGGAAACAATTACCCGGGTTACTGCCTTTTGTATTGACAACCCCCGGCGCTACCTCACATATGGTGGAGAATGTGGGCATGGCAGCCCAGTGAGGTGTAGCAACCCGGTCGCTAGTGGCAACGACCTGGTGAAACCTAATCGGGCATACCCAGTAGCACATGTCCCTGATTCGAGCAGCCAAGCTTCAGTACAAACCCGCAGGCAGCATGGAAGACCTGCTCAAGCACCTTGTGCAGGCCCAGCAGCAGCAGCGACAAATGCACCAGCAGGCCCAGCAGCAGCAACAAATGTACCAGCAGTAGCAGCTACTGACCCAACAGGAGATGAATCAGCTCATGATCCGACAACTGGACCTCCTGACCACGGAGCTCCGGGCCAGGCCAGCGGCTTGATCCCCGGGACCAGGCGAGGAGTACAGCATCAAGACGCGTTGCAAAAGATGACCCCGGGGGATGATGTGGAAGCTTTCCTGACTGTGTTTGAGCGGGTAGCCGAGAGGGAGAAACTGCCGACCGGCCAGTGGGCCGAAGTATTGGCGCCCTATCTGACTGGTGAGCCCCAAAAAGCGTACCTGGACCTCTGTACCGGGATGCCTGGATTACGGGGCCCTGAATGGTGAAATCCTTGCTCGGTTGGGGGTGAATACATATGTCCGAGCTCAGCGGGTAAACCAGTGGTTCTTTGAGGAAGCCAAACCCGTACACTCCCAGGCTTACGACTTATTGCATTTAGTGAAAAAGTGGTTGCAGCCTGAGACTCTTAGTCCTGCGCAAATGGTGGAGAGGGTAGTCGTCGATCGCTTTGTGCGCACTCTTCCCGTTTCTATACAAAGGTGGGTGGGACAAGGTGACCTGAGTACCCTGGATCAATTAGTGTGCCTGGTGGAGCGACATGTGGCTACGCAGGACTTGTTACGGGACACTGGAACTTTGCGTGCCGCCCGTTGGTCGGCCTCCTCCAAACCCCAGGCCAAGGACCCACCACCAGAACCTGTGCAGGACTCCGCCCCTGTCCCGCAGGAGCCGTCTCCCGCTGCTCCAGGGGTACGGAATGCCCTGTACCCTAAAAGACAACCCGTTAATGGAGTCACTTTCCCCGTTAGATGTTGGCGGTGCCAGCGGGTGGGACATATGGGAGCCCAGTGTCCACTCACCACGGAGCCCAATGGACTGAGGGTATACTCGGCAGGGGTCAATGTATGCTTAGACAGTGTGTACAGCTGGCCTTATTACTTCAGGGTCTGATCTGCATTCATGTCAAGTACAGGTTAACGGGTGCCAGGTGACAGGTTTGTTGAATTCGGGGAGCTTAGTGACCCTCGTGTGGTCAGCTCTAGTCACTGAGGTGAAGGACACCGGGTGTACCGTGGGGGTGGTATGTATACATGGGGACCTCCGAGACTACCCTACGGGGGTGGTCACAATTACGGCTCCGTGCGGACAGGTACAGCATGAAGTGGGACTGATGACCAGCCTTCCCTATGATGTGATCCTGGGGAGGGATCTGCCTTTTTTCTGGACTCTATACAAGGGTCCCTCCAAGACCCCTCAGGTCAAGGACGGTCCGGGGCCTGAGCCCGATGATCCCGAGTTTGGGACACCTGCCGTAGGGGTCACCACAGAAGTGACAGATTGTGACCCCGATAGGTCGTCCCTAGAGGTATTGGATGGCGAACTCAGAACAGACGGGCCAATCCCGGAGTTGGAGGCGTCTCCAGGTACTTTCGGGACGGCCCAACTCCAGGATCCTACGCTAGTACACGCCCGGAGTCGGGTGATCGAAATTGATGGGGTGGCACAGGTTCCAGGTGCCCACGTAAGATACCACCATTTCGCCCTCAAGCAGGATTTGCTCTACCAAGTGGATAATATACGGGGGAATGTCGTGGAGCAATTGTTGGTACCCCAGCCGTATCGCCGGCGGGTCCTTGACTTGGCTCATGAACACCTCATGAGTGGCCACCTAGGTGCTAAGAAAACGCAGGAGCGGCTGTTGCAACGGTTTTATTGGCCCAGGGTCCTCGGGGAGGTGAAAAAGTACTGCCAAACCTGCCCGGAGTGTCAACTCACCGCACCCCTTTACCCATTATAGAAGTCCCTTTTGAACGGATAGCCATGGATCTGGTGGAACCCATCATAAAATCTGCCCGAGTACACCAACACATCCTAGTGATAGTCGATTACGCCACCTGTTACCCCGAGGCGATACCCCTCAGACATACTGCAGCTAAGCTTATTGCTCGGGAGTTGTTTGCTGTGTTCTGTCGGGTGGGGTTGCCTAAGGAGATCCTTACGGATCAGGGGACCCCGTTCATGTCCAAAGTCACTCAGGAGCTGTGCAGACTACTCCAGATTAAGCAGTTGCGTACGTCGGTGTACCATCCCCAAATGGACGGGTTGGTGGAACGGTTCAATAAAACCCTGAAATCCATGTTAAAAAGGGTAGTCTCCAAAGATGGGAAGGACTGGGATATGTTGCTCCCGTATCTCATGTTTGCAGTCTGGGGGTACCCCAATCATCCACGGGGCTTTCGCCATTTGAGTTGTACGGGCGACATCCCCGGGGATTGTTGGACCTGGCCAAGGAGACATGGGAGCCAACCCCCCATAAAAGCATGATTGATCACATTTTGGGGATGTAGAACCAAATAGCCGCCCTCATGCCAATAGTGAAAGAGCATTTGCAGGACGCGCAGGCAGCTCAAAGTGCCAGGTACAATAGACAGGCTACGGTACGGTGCTTTAACCCAGGGGATCGGGTATTGGTGTTGGTCCCCACAGTGGAAAGCAAGTTTGTAGCTAAGTGGCAGGGTCCCTATGAAATCCGGAAAAAGGTCAGGGTTTTCCTAGGTATCGTGGGATACTACAGACGGTTTGTCCCCAATTTCGCTGGACTGTCAGCCACCTTGACTGACCTTCTCAAGGTACGAAGTCCGTTATGGTACGCAGGACTCCGCAGGCCGAGGACTCCTTCCGGGCCCTGAAGGGGGTCCTGTGTGGACAGCCCATTCTTGTCAACCCCTATTTTCGGAAGGAGTTTATTGTGCAGACGGATGCCTCGGAAGTCGGGCTGGGGGCGGTGCTGTCCCAGGTGGTCCAGGGGGAGGAACACCCCGTCACCTACTTGAGTAGGAAGCTCACCCCTCACGAGCGGAACTATAGCATTGTGGAGAAGGAGTGCCTGGCCATCAAGTGGGCCTTGGAGTCCCTGCGCTATTACCTGTTGGGACAGCAGTTTTGGCTCGTGATGGACCATTCCCCGCTGTCTGGATGAGGTCCGCCAAGGAACGGAACGCCCGGGTCGCCCGGTGGTTCCTTTCCCTGCAGAACTTTCAGTTTACGATAGAACACCGGGCCGGGATGTTGCAGGGCAACGCTGATGCCTTGTCTCGTGGCCCATGTTTGGTGGCGGGAGTTCAACCCCGCACACTTGAACTGAGGGGGGGTATGTTAGACAGTGACCTGGGTGATCTGTGACGGCCGGTACGTGTCTCCCAGGTTGTGCTCCCTCCATGTATAGGAACCACTCCACTCCGGGTTCTTGGAGGATTTCCCAGAGGTAGGCACGGGGTTAAAAGCTAATTATACCGGATGATAGGCTCACTGTTTGTCCTAGGGAGCATCAGAAAAAATTGTCAAAATAAAAAAGGGGATATCTTGACACACCTAAATTCTCAGCAAGAAAGTAAACCACACAAAGTGTTTAAAGGTCACAAAGTGATTTCGCTTTTTATTGCCACACAGTATTCACACCGTAATAACCAACGTTTCGGCCATATGGAAGCCTTTTTCAAGGTTCTGATCAAAAAAAGGAAATATAACATACATAAAATGCATTAATTACATAAATTAACGAAAGAATTTCATTGTTCAACCAAGTGTCCGTGATTTTTTGATGGTGAACTGTATTATGTGGCAAGTGATGTATCCATTGTGCCAAATGGCCATTGGAGTGATGGTGAGGTGAGGGGAGGTGTTGAGTTCCAAATAGTCAAAATGTAAAGATGCATAGAGCTTATCAGGTGAAAAAAGAGGGTTAAATATTATGAATGAGTAAATGTCATACAGGATGGGCGAAGAAAAGGAAAAGGGAAAGGGATCTGGAGTTATAGAAGTAACTGCTGAATTACCAGTGTAAGGACTGGTGGAGGTTCACAAAAGACCTTTAGGGATAATGGAAAAGCATCAATCGCAATGGTACACCTATGGATACCTAGGATACAAGCAAGAGGTGGGGAATACTGCAGATTCATGCAATATAACAAGGTTATCAAGAAGTAAGACATAAATCTTATGTGAAAAAAAGCATGGAGTCATCAAAAGGTCATTGACCATTGGTAGCAACCAAGGAGTGCCAGGGGAAGTCCAGAAAAAGAAGCAGAGGGAATGTCTGTGAAGAAAAAGAGATGTCTTGAAGGAAATAGGTGCCACTAGTGCCCCAGGATCAAGCAAGTTCACCAAAAGTGAAAAAAAGAAAAAAAATGTTATTAAAATATTGAAAGCCGGATATGGCAGAGAATCAGACAGGTAAAGTTCACATAGATATAGTATTTTAGGAAACGAGGTACCTATTAATAGAATAAAGTAAAACATCATAGAGCAATATAGTAGTGAACCCAACAGTCCTGTTCAAAAGGAGAACAGTTCTAATGAACAACAGGTATCTAATATATAAAAGCCCAAGGCCACTTCTGTCACTTTGGTCATCGGCTACGGTGACGTCACCACAGCGCTAAACCCTGAACGGGTGACCAACATGGCGGCCGTAAGCGGAGCGGGACTCAGGCAGCCCCGCCGCGCTTACGGCCGCCCGTACAGTGCCCCAAACACACGGTCGGGAGACGACCAGCATCAGCCGGTCGGCTCTCGCCCGCCACACATCACGGGCGGGAGACGATCGGCCTTAGCCGGTCGTCTCCCGCCCACGGGCCGCCGGCCGGAGCCAGCCGGGAGACGACCGCCGTTAGCCGGTCGTCTCCCGACTGCCTGCGGCTACCTAAAATAGCGGGGAGCTTGAACTCCGACGTCACTGTGACAGGCTATGCGCAGTAGAAAATAGCTCTGAGGTAAAATGTCAAATTTTGCGGTTTAAAATGGCGCCGGCATATCGTGTTTCGTGCCGCTATTCTGATTGGTCCCCGCGTTCAGCGTGGCGACCAATCAGAATAGCGGCGCGCTCTATGGCGCCATGTTTGAAATACACTGTACTCAGTGTATTTGAAGTATCGCGCCATAGAGCGTGGCGCTATTCTGATTGGTCGCCGCATTCAGCGTGGCGACCAATCAGAATAGCGGCGCGCTCTATGGCGCCATCTTTGAAATACACTGTACTCAGTGTATTTGAAGTATCGCGCCATAGAGCGCGGCGCTATTCTGATTGGTCGCCACGCTGAATGCGGCGACCAATCAGAATAGCGGCACGAAACACGATATGCCGGCGCCATTTTAAACCGCAAAATTTGACATTTTACCTCAGAGCTATTTTCTACTGCGCAGAGCCTGTCACAGTGACGTCGGAGTTCAAGCTCCCCGCTATTTTAGGCATAAAAAAGATAACACTCTTTACAAAAACTATATTTATTAGTTTTGGAAGTGTTCCTGTCACATTTTGTCACAAATATTTCACACTCCCTAATTAACCTATTCGGTGCCACCAACTGTTTTAACATCTATTTGGTGCTATATATATATACTGACTATTATTTACTGCCTATTGCACTCAGAAACTGCCTTAAATTAACCTCTTCTTTGTCTATAACACACACTGGGTATATTAACCTGTTATTTGCCACTGAAGTACACTGTCCATTACTCTTTGAACTTCTATTTGGTGCGATATACAGACTGTGTTAAATTAACCTATTCTTTGCCAATACCACAGACTCAGTATATTAACCTATTATTTGCAATAAAAGGACACTGTCCATTATTCAACAGCTATTTACCATATATACAATATACCTGACACTGCCTGTTATTAACCTCCTGTTTGCCACCACTCTTAAAGTTCTTTATCTTCATCAACATGAGGTCTGATACCAAGTATGCTAATGACACCGAGAAAAAAGCTGCCAATTCTGCATCTCAGCGCAAACTGCGTACTAACGAGACTCCAGAAGAGAAACGCCATCGCCTGGACAACGTTAAAGCTGCTTTTAACAAACGCATCACTAATGAGTCTCCACAGGAAAAAACAATTCAATTAGCAAATGCAGCTGCTGCACGCCGTCGCAAAAATAACACTTCCACGTCCACATTCATTGATTCTGCCCACAATACACCTTCAATGTCCCCATCCATCGGATGTGCGCACACTAAACCTCCTCTACCAGTTTCCAATTCTGCACATAAGCGCAAACAGTGTGCTGACGAGACTCCATACGACAAACAGCGACGCCTGGACACCGTTAAGGCTGCTTTTAATAAATTAATTACACATGAGTCTCCTAAGTCAAAAATAATGCGATTAACAAATGCTGCTGCTGCACGCCGTAAACAGCGTAAAAATACAGCTTCCACCTCCACATTCATAGACCCTGCGCATGATACACATTCCACCTCCTCATTCAGTGAATATGCGCACAGTGACAATCCTCTACCAGTTCAACGCTTTATATATGTTGGTTTACACAAACACTCTAATGCTCCGTTACCAACACCTGTACCTCTACTTCCTACAGGTTTCACTAATGATGACAGTACCATCGTAGAACACAGCTGTGGTGCTATGAACTATTTATGTGAACATTGTCAAGCATTACATTTTACTGCAGAAATACCATCTGATAAAAATTTTACTCTGTGTTGTCACAAGGGTAAAGTCCATGTACCCATACCACAATATCCTGAGGTCTTCAAACGTTTGCTGAAAGGAGAAAGTGAATTCAGTAAAAATCTCATGGACAACATCCGAAGCATAAACAGTTCATTTGCTTTTGCCTCCATGGGTGCTAATATTTCCCCACCACCTGGATATGGCCCATACTGCTTCCGTATACATCGACAAATATATAATTGAACTGGAACACTACATCCGTCTGATGATCAAGTTCCAGCGTATGCCCAACTTTACATTTTGGATACCGCTACTGCTGATCAACAACGTTTGCAATGTCAAAGAAATCAAAAATGTAATCCAACTTTGATGAGTATCATTGCTCTTCAATTAGACAATGTCAATCCATTTGTAGCTGCCTACAAAATGTTACGCGATGTGGAACACGAGGAACATCTTAAAGCTGTAGAAAATGGCACTGTCATGCCAAATATAACCATGGCCCTTAAACAAGATCGGAATCAAGACCCTCGACGCTATAATAATCCCACTGTCAATGAAGTGGCCGTCGTATTTGAAAATTACAATGGAGAGCCACCATTCAATCGAGACATGTTAATTCATTTAAAACCTGACCCAAAAAACCCTTTGGCCCCAAAAACACAACAAGTCAGCATTCTCCACAACAATTTGGATGCTTTACTGTATCCTTTATTTTTCTCCTTACGGAGACCAAGACTGGCATGATGGACTCAAACAACAAGGCCAAAGTCCACGCAGGATTACACAACTGCAATATAACTGCTATGTGCTATCTGTCCGAAATCACTTTAATCCACTACTGAATGGTGGCAAGATAACACAGCAGTACTTAGATGCTTATGTGAAAATCGAAGCTAATCGTCTAAATTATATCCGTAAACACCAAAAGGATTTAAAAGTGGAGGATTACTGTGTACTCCAAGAACATCTACTGAAAAAATCCATAGAAAAGGGCATCCCCATTGGAAAAACTGTCATTTTACCATCTTCCTTTAAAGGCAGTCCCAGAAACATGCAACAACGCTATCAAGATGCCATGGCTATTGTTACTAAATATGGTCGCCCTGATCTTTTCATCACCATGACCTGTAATCTGAAATGGAGTGAGATTACTAACAATTTAGAACCATGGCAGCGTGTTGAACACAGACCTGATTTGGTGGCATGTGTCTTCAAAATTAAACTTGAAGCACTCTTAAAAGACATTAACAACGGATTATTTGGAAAAGTTTGCTCTATGGTTCATGTAATTGAATTTCAAACACGTGGTCTCCCACACACTCACATTTTGATCATTCTGGATAGCAACTCCAAATTAAGCAAATAATCAAGGTATCCAGATGATTGCGCGCTCCCAAGGAGATTGACCTTATGATAAGGACTCTGACTCCTTTTTTTTTTTATTCCTTCTTGGAGATTTATTTCAAATGGCTTCACAGTAGTAAAAAGTCATAAAAGTCATAAAAGCATAATTAAAACAACGCGTTTCGGCTATAAATGTCAGAAAATAGCCTTCCTCAGGTATATACGACTTATATATGACTTTTTACTACTGTGAAGCCATTTGAAATAAATCTCCAAGAAGGAATAAAAAAAAAAGGAGTCAGAGTCCTTATCATAAGGTCAATCTCCTTGGGAGTGCTCAATCATCTGGATACCTTGATTATTTGCTTCATTCCACGGGCTCATAGCTGGGAGTTCCGCTCTCTGGAGGATAGCAGCAGCATACCAAGGAGACAAAGACCCCTCCCTGTAAGAACCCCAGTGGGTCGATATGCGAAGAAACAAGACACAATAAAGGGGAGTTCTCTTGCCCAGTGTACTTCTGAGAAATATTGTACTTTTACATTTAGATCTGCGCCTGTTTTCTCGCTCCCCACCCTTCTCTGACCTACAGCCTCGAGGTCTATTGTTTGCAACTCCAAATTAAGGACTGAGGTGGAAGTAGACAATACAGTCTGGGCTGAAATTCCTGATGCTACCTACTACCCTCCGCTCCATAAGATTGTTCTGCAAAACATGATTCATGGTCCCTGTGGAGAACACAACCCCAATTCTACCTCTATGGATCTTGGGAAGTGTACCAAAGGTTTCACAAAAGATTTTCAACCATCTACTGTCATTGCAAAGGATGCCTATCCTACTTATCGCAGAAATTTGGGCCCATCGTTTCAACACCATTCGAAGATGATGACAATTCGTGGGTAGTTCTATATAATCCTTTCCTACTATTGAAATACAAGTGCCATATTAATGTCGAAGTTTGTGGTTCCATTCAGAGTGTCAAATATTTATTTAAATACGTCTACAAAGGACATGATAAAGCCAATCTTGAAATTTACCAGACTAACATCCAACATGATGAAACACACCAATTCATGGATTCAAGATATGTTAGTGCACCCGAGGCAGCCTGGCGAATATTTGCTTATCCGATGCATAAACAATCTCACAGCATCATTCGCCTTGCCGTACATCTTCCTCATTCTCAACCACTGTATTTTCATGAGAATAGACTCCATTACCAACATCAGCCAAAAGCTCCATAGCAATTCTACACTTATGGCCTACTTCGAGCTTAACTCAGAATGACCTACATGCTCATAATTATTTATACCGTCAAATTCCTGAGTACTATGTTTGGAAAGAAGGGTCTTGGGAACTTAGAAAGCGAGGGGGTGGTTCTGTTATTGGAAGAATGTATACTGTCAGTGTGAAAGATCAAGAACGCTACTATTTACGGTTGTTACTGCATGTCAAAGGGGCAAGCAGTTTTGAGAATATTAAAACTGTTAACGGAGTCACACATCTAACGTTCAAAGAGGCGGCATTAGCACTTGGATTACTATACGATGATAGTCTCTGGAGAAATACCTTACTTGATGCCTGTATTCTCAACATGCCTGCACAGCTTCGTGACATGTTTGCCTATATCTGTATTTTTCGTCCTCCAGCTAATCCTCTTGAGTTGTGGAATGAATTTAAGAAACACTTTCTACAAGACTACTGCCATGCATACCACTCCAACACTCACGAGTGTGTGAATTGTGAAGGATATGCTATGACAGATGTGTAAGATGTTCTGAAAGGTCATGCCAAAACTTATAGTGATTTTAATTTACCACACCCAGTAAAGAAACCACAACTGCTCCCACACTATAAGGATTATGAGTTAACAACAGCTGCAGAGATGAAAGCTACTCTAAATGAGGAGCAACTTTTGGCCTATAATGCTATAAGTCAAGCATTAGAAGACACTACTTTAACACCAAAGTGCTTTTTCATCGACGGTCCGGGTGGCAGTGGAAAAACATACCTGTATGATCTACTCCTACATCAACTAAGGGGACAAGGAAACATTGTGTCACCTGCTGCCAGTACAGGAATTGCGTCTAACTTGCTACAAGGAGGACAAACAATCCATTCTCTTTATGGCATTCCAATACCGGTCAATGAAACATCTGTTTCCAGAATTAAAAATGATACAGATGCAGCCAAACATTTGAAGACTACAAAACTTTTTATTATTGATGAGTCTACAATGCTATCTAAATATGCATTGCATGTGATCGATCTACTTTTACGGGATGTCATGACAACAGATGTCTCTAAGAAAAATAAAACATCATTTGAAGGTAAAGTTATTGTTCTTGGAGGAGACTTTAGACAATGTCTTCCTGTCATCGCTCATGGAACAAGAACAGATATTGTAGAGAGCTGCATTAAATATTCACAACACTGGCAACATTTTACTCGATTGCCGCTCATCAACAACATGCGCTCCATTGATCCTGATTACAGCAGTTGGTTGCTTCAACTGGGAAATGGTGAACTCTCAAATAATTTTAACCTTGGAGATGATGTCATCGAAATTCCTCCAGACATGATCTGCACTGGCTCTTTAATAAGTGATATCTTTGGAGACAACATTTGCATTGATGTTAATAACAATGAAAGCATAAATATTGCTGCATCACATGACGTTGATCATGTGAACTCTAAGGTCATGGATAGCCTGAGTGGTGACTATACAGAATATACCAGTGATGATTCAATTGATGCTGATGATTCTGATGACCCTGACCAATACCCACTGGAATTTTTAAATTCACTTACACCAACTGGAATGCCTTCACATCGGCTGAAACTTAAAATTGGCACAATTGTCATGCTCTTACGCAATCTCAACAGCAAAAAAGGTCTCTGCAACGGTACTCGGTTGATTGTCACTGCTTTACTTCCCAACATGATTCAGGCAAAAGTAATTACTGGGTCCGCAATAGGAAATGTTGTCTTCATTCCACAAATTGATTTGTGTCCATCAGAGACTGGATTGCCTTTTAAATTAAGACGCCGACAGTTTCCTGTCAAGCCAGCATTTGCCATGACCATCAACAAATCTCAAGGGCAAACACTTAATAGAGTTGATATTTTTCTACCAGAACCAGTATTTGGCCATGGTCAATTATATGTAGCATTTTCAAGAGTGAGGCAACGCTGCAATGTTAGGGTAAAAGTGGTAGATACACCTGTTCAAGGAAAATTAATCCCTGAAAGTACAAAAGTATTTACACGAAATATTGTTTATAAAAATATTTTATTTTAAAGTTAGTTTAGTTATATAGTCAGTTTAAAAAAAAAAATACAAAAAAAATAGTTTAGCCATACATATATAGCAAAAGAAAAAACAAAAAAACACAACAAAATTTGTTTAGCTATAGATATATAGATTTCAACTACTTATATAGAAAATAGGTATATAATATACGTAGTCGTTATATACTATTAATTTATTAATTTACATAGTTTATAGTATAGATATAGCAACCAACTTGAACACACATTATGTAGACAATGGTAGATGTGTATCATCCAAATTTCCTTATTTGGTGATATCAACCCGTATCTTAAACTCCAGCAGTAGAGCTGCTGAGAAATTTGCTTCTCTTTTCATACAGGGAGGGGTTTTTGTGAACAGCTAAGAGACGGGCGGGATGGCTGTTCACACACATCTCCATCTCAAGGTGTGTTCTGTACACGTAGATAGATAGGTAAATAGATAGATAGAAAAATAGAGATTTAGCTTTCACAGCAGCATTTTTCTGCTATTTGTTGAAGTTTTGGTGGAAAAAACACAATTACTGCACTTGCTGCCTAAGGGCTGACCTACGGCACATTTGCCGTAAGTTGCATGCAATGTATATGGAATTTGTAGTTCACTTGCGGCAGTGCAGCACACATGGTTACGCCAGTTTCGGCTGCAAAAACCGCATTTACCAGCGGTTTTTTAGCCACTGCATTTGGTGCAGCTGTCGAAGCCACGTTTTCCGCATTTACAGCAAGTTAACCGCAAGTTCCATATACATTGCATGAGACTTGCTGCAAGTGTGCCGCAGGTAGGCCCTTAGCTGGCATGTGCAGACATTGTACTTTTTTCATCCCCATCTTCTACAAATAGCACAAAAAAGCTGATGTGAAAGGTGTCAAAGTGTTAAGAAATAATAATAAGATAGAGTAGGGCCCCATCAGATGTAACGCCACCTTGCCGTGGTTGGTGGGCAAACACAAACTGGCGAATATGTAGACTATGAATATTGATATCTGAAATGAAGCTACTGAATTAATACACAATTATTAGCTAGTAGGTGTACTAAGAGCCTTACCACAGAACATTGAAATTTTCAAAAATTACACTCACCATACAAACATAGGTAGTTGATGGATAGATATCATCTCTTAATTGCATTATTGTTAATTCTTACTAAATAAACTGTATATGGATTCTAGACCACCCGATTCTTTAGAATCGGGCCGCCAGCTAGTTACATATATCACACTGAAATAGCTGTTGCAAAAAAACAATTTTAAACAAAAAAAAAAAAGAGTAGGATTAAGAGGTGTGCCCAAACCTTTTCATATGACTGTATTTGAGTATGCCAGGTGAAAAGAAGGAAGGAAACCATACCAGCACGATCATTTAAACCATTTCTCCCAACATACACCACCTAAGGGGAAGGGAAAATTAGTATATTTACAATATCCCTAAATTTTCCTCCCTGGGACCATCTCATTACCCTTTATATCTCCACGTTATAAAGGGTAATAAGATGGTCCCAGTGAGGATATTGTAAATAATAGTGGATATATGGGATTAGCGGTATCACAATTATACTGGTGATGACATACCGTATATACTCGCGTATAAGCCGAGTTTTTCAGCCCAAAAATTGGGCTGAAAAGTCCCCCCCTCGGCTTATACGCGAGTCACTGTATACTGTATACACTGTATACAGTGTATACAGTATACAGGCCCGCCCCCATCAGTATACAGGCCCCCCCTTGCAGCACAAACCTGTAAAGGAAGAGATTAGTATACTTATCACTGTCCCGCTGCCGCTGTCCCGCCGCCGTCATCGCGCTCCTCCGTCTTCATCCAGCGTCTTCCAGCTTCCTCCGGTCGGCGCAGGCAATGACGTCATTGTCTGCGCACCAGAGGAGGAAGCCGGAAGATGCTGGATGAAGACTGAGGAGCGCGATGACGGCGGCGGGACAGCGGCAGCGGGACAGTGATAAGTATACCAATCTCTTCCTTTACAGGTTTGTGCACCAAGGGGGGCCCTGTATACACCTCTGGGGCTGCTGTATACTACCTCTGGGGCTGCTGAATACACCACTGGAGCTGCTGTATACTACCTCTGGGGCTGCTGTATACACCACTGGGGCTGCTGTATACTACCACTGGGGCTGCTGTATATACCTCTGGGGCTGTATATACCTCTGGGGCTGCTGTATACTACCTCTGGGGCTGCTGTATACACCACTGGGGCTGCTGTATACACTACTGGGGCTGCAGTATACTACCACTGGGGCTACTGTATATACCTCTGGGGCTGTATATATCACTGGGGCTGCTGTATACTACCACTGGGGCTGTATATACCACTGGGGCTGCTGTATACTACCTCTGGGGCTGCTGTATACTACCTCTGGGGCTGCTGTATACTACCACTGGGGCTGCTGTATACTACCACTGGGGCTGTATATACCTCTGGGGCTGCTGTATACTACCTCTGGGGCTGCTGTATACTACCACTGGGGCTGCTGTATATACCTCTGGGGCTGCTGTATACTAACCACTGGGGCTGCTGCTGTATATACCACTGGGGCTGCTGCTGTATACTACCACTGGGGCTGCTGTATACTACCTCTGGGGCTGCTGTATACCACACTGCTGGGGGCTGTATACCTGTGCTGGGGTCCACCCTCGGCTTATACACGAGTCAATAGGTTTTCCCAGGTTTTGGTGGCAAAAGTAGGGGGTCGGCTTATACACGGGTCGGCTTATACACGAGTATATACGGTAACATTTCCCATAATAACGTATTTATATATATGTGTGGGATGTTCCATGAAGGAACACCAGGGATGCCCCTTGATAATGATGAAAGATAACCTAGGAAACAAATTGGTTTATTAAAATCAAATAATATATTAAATAAGATACATGGAAAGAATCAAATGTATGTGAGTAGAATAATAAATATAATCCGAATTAATAAGACAATCATAATACTTACCTTAATGAGTAAATCTGTGTAAGAGGAAGGAATTTCCTATTGATAATATAAAAGAGTTGGAAGTGATATCCTATATGGAGTAAGTGAGATCGATTATATAAGTCAATGGGTTAAATTCCTTCGTGTAGGGGAGTATGGATTAATCTAATAAGCAGCCTGGACACAAAACATATGAAAATTGTAGGATTTTCCATGGAGGGTACATGTAGAGGAGCTTATAAGTATTATAAATATTGAGATGGCACATGATGAGAGAATATCAAACAAAGATAGGAAATACAAAATGAAAAAAAAAAAAGTGAAAAACAAAAAATAAAAAAAATAGAATAAAAACTAAAAACAGTTTCATTATATCAAGTCGTTAGGGACATGATAAAGGTATAACTTTTATGTAAGGTTTATATTATACCTTATAATGATACATGATATCATCTAAAGCGAATATATGAGTATGTGGGGTGATTACATGAAACCATGGAGTATTGTACCTTATTGATGTGTAATCAAAGAGAGGAGATGTAACATTATCATCCAATAGAAAAATGCAATGAATTTGTTCTGTGTATAGATGTATTGGAACTTGATTTTTCTGCAGTCTTGATATGGTTAATCTGACAGGTGTCATCCATTGTGTTTAATCAGGTGGGATGGGATGTCTTTATAAACATGGTTTAATATGTATTTTCATGCCAATGAATAAGGACTGTTTGTCTGAAACGCGTCCGGCGAGGACGTTTTTAATGGATTTATGTGAATAAAGAATTTCCAATTCCACGGATGAGTGACCCTGAAATCCTTTCCTTGCTAATTATATGGTGGAGACCAGCCGCCTTCAGGAGCTCGGGGATCCAAGGGTGTATTGGATAGAGGTGAGCGGATTTTCCCCTTCCCATATCCTTCACATGCTTTCAAAAAATACATAAGCCCATCAAGCTCAAATTTTCTCGATTTACATAACAATTTTACAAATATTTTTGTTCTCAGGTGTTGTGTGTTTTCATAGTTCTCTGTGACTTAAAAGAATAGAAAAAGGTTAATATTCCCCATAAACGTTGCTTTTGTGGTCAGCACAAGTGCTGAGTATAGACTTCGAGAAGCTTCTGGAACTGTAACAACTATAGAGAAGTTTCCAGAGCTGCCCAGAAATGTACATATCAGTATAAATCCATTTATCTTTAATCATTTAATGTGCTGTTCTGCAGAGTAAGGGCGGCTTCAGACTGCGGCAGCGTCCGGTCCGGGGCTGTCAGAAGTGACAGCCTGGACCGGAGTTTTCCTCCATAGAATCCTGTCGGGCTGCACGGAGCTGGATCCCGGCGGGTGGTAATTAGCTGCTATCCGGCTGCTGTGTCGCCGGATGAATCGTGCAGAAGTGGGGATTTTCTGCCGATTCCAAAACCGGTGCATGCAACGTTTTTGGAATCGGCAGAAAATCCCCACTTCTGCACGATTCATCCGGCGACACAGCAGCCGGATAGCAGCTAATTACCACCCGCCGGGATCCAGCTCCGTGCAGCCCGACAGGATTCTATGGAGGAAAACTCCGGTCCAGGCTGTCACTTCTGACAGCCCCGGACCGGACACTACCGCAGTGTGAAGGCAGCCTTAGTGAACTTGTGTGCACAGCTACAGTTCATTTAGATGGCATCAAGAGGTTGCATAGATCCGGTAGATGAATTGTGCTACGTCTGTGGACAATTTATAAAGACAAGAGTGAAAAATAGACGTAGGGTTCTTTCACATCAGCGTTAATCGCTGATCGCGGCAGTTGCGATGAAAAAACTGCAACTGCGGCGATTACCGCATAACGGCCACGATGTCTATGGGGCCTGCGGTGTGCGGCAGGTGCGGCCGCAAAAAAAAACGCGGTATGCCGCGTTTTTTTTGCGGCCGCACCTGCCGCAAGCCCCAGACATTGTATGGGCCTTGCCGCAAGTGAACCACAAGTGCGGCTGTTATGCGGTAATCGCGGCAGTTGCGTTTTTTTTCACCGCAACTGCCGCGATCTGCGATTAATGCTGATGTGAAAACAGTCTTATTCATACTGTTAATTTAGTTTTTAGGAACCTTCCACAACACCATAGGGCCATTCCATGTCAAGTGAACCAATCATTATTACCTCTATATTTTTAATTCTTTTGAGATTTTGTTATTTGATAATATCATGTCATGTGAAGAGAACATTTTTTTAAAAAATTTAGTTCAAAGATCGAAAAAAGTGTGAATTTCGGTGTTGCCTGCCTTTACATTTCTCCTCATAACTCAGCCTAGAAATAAGATAGAGAAACAAAATAAACACCATTCTACTCCGAACTGTACAGGCTTTCACCAGATATGTCACAAGAGTATCTTTGTTAATATTTTACCCATGCGAAAGAAAACGCAAAATTTTAAAACGCATTTCCAAAAAAAATTGGCATAATTTAAATATTTCAAAAACTGCCCATATGTCTGCTATGCTCTTAGTCACATCTGTACCAAATTTCAAGTTGGGATCGCGATGGGATCATATTTTAAAATATTTTACTATTAATAGCGTCAATGGGTCATTCCATATCAAGTGATCTAAATATGAATATTTTTTTTTACCTGACGTCTTCAGATTTTTTTAATTCTTTTTCTATATGAGGTACTACTTTAGTTAATTACAAATTAAAAGTTTTGAATTTTTTTCTTAATTAGTTAATTTTTTACATATATTTAAAGTTTTAAAAAAGTGCGAATTTTGGCCTGGTATGGCTTTACATTTTTTTTATCTCGGGCTAGAAATAAGATAATGAAATGGGAGAGGCATCAGTTTACTCAGAATGGTAACAGCTTTCATTTGATATGTCACAAGACTATGGTTTTTTATATTTTGTTTGGGAAAATCAAATTCTAAATTTTGATGTGCAATTGTGAAATAAATGTTAGTTTGAAAATTGTGAAAAAATGCCTGTGTGTTACTTGTGTTCTACTCAGAACTGTCCAGTCTTTCACCAGATATGTCATAAGAGTATTTTTGTTAATATTTTACCCATGCGATCGCAAAAGCAACATTTTAAAATGCATTTCCGAAAAATCGGCATAATTTAAATATTTAAAAAACTGCCCATGTGTGTGCTGTGCTCTTAGCCACATCTGTACCAAATTTCAAGTTGGGATCGTGATGGGATCATATTTTAAAATATTTAACTATTAAAGTGTCAATTCGAAAATCTTGAATTCAGATCTGTTCAGCCTGTGGTGTAAAAGTGTGGGGTCTATATTCACCAAATAATCCATGATTTTTAGACATTACTGTATTATTTTGATATGTTACAGCTTAGAAGCAGGAGAGGACATATAGGAGAAAGCTTTGTTAGGGCTCAACTTGAGAATGAACAATATTGTATTGACTATTGTATAAACCAGGACTACGAAGAGGAGAAGAGTTTGTTAAAACATCGGTTACAGGAAGCAGAACCCATCAAAGGGACTCAGCAATCCCAAACTTTCATTCCATGTAGTGAAACAGAAATAAAAACAAGGATTTTTTAATTCAGCAAAGACAGTGAAATCCATGAAGTGGTAGAAGGCGGCACAAGATTGGCAATTTATGACATAACTGGCTATGTGACCTGTGAATATGATTGGCGCTGGTGGCGGCTACTGTACTCTCCAAAGATTGTGAAAAAGTCAGATAATAACTCAGTGACAGGCCGTACATACTCTGACACAAAAGGAAATGGTGATTGCTAGTAAGTGTTTCAACCAGAGCTGGGGTGCGTGAGGTACTCGGTTACCGGGGCTTCTGTGTGGGATGTCACGGATGGTCGGTATCCCCGATGCCGTGCCCTGGCGAACAATTATACCAGGTGTTGATGGTAAACGGTGGGGGTAAAAGGGGTTATTTACAGGGGAACGTGACGCCACCTGTAGAGTCCGGTAAGGTGGTACCGGCGCTGCCAGCCGGCCGCTGAGGTGATGGAGGGGGCAGCAGTGTGTGGTACAGCTCCCCACAGGTGGAGCTTTACCTCAGGGCAGCTGTGGTGAGACGGTGTGGGAGGACAGTGATGGAAATGTGGTGCAGTTCTTACCCCTCTGCTGTTGATGTTGATGATGTTAAGTCCTTTGAGCTGCGGCAGGAAGAATAACAGAAACCATTTCCATTTTAACTTTGCTTTACTCGGTACCGGCTGATGGCATAACAATACACGGTACAGTTTGGTTTAGGGTGTTGTTACCAACTCAGGATTTCTCTTAAGGAGTCTTTAGATGTTCTCTCTCTGTCTTTCAGGGTTTCTATTCTTTCCAGATCTTTCTGTCTTTCCCACCTTGAAGAGCTCCCGCGCCAGTCCTACGGTCTGTTTCTAGGAGATAAGGTCTGTCCACTACCCGGTCTGGACAGGGCAACCCGAGACTAAAAAGTTCCCTTCCAGCACCGCAGTAAATGTCTGTCCCTTTTTATTTCTCCTAGTGTCCTGAACCGGTTTTCAGTCCTGAGGGGAGAGGTACCTTTGTGGTTCTGTCAGCAACCCGTTTCTGTTGGGCCTGCAGCTCGTCAGCTTTGCAGTCAGGGCTGAACTCCTGGCTGCCTCGGTCGTCCGTGTCACTGGTGTACCCTCAACATGACCAGCTGGCTCCTACCAGTTCTGGTCCGTTGCCATCTGTCCTGGGCCCCCACATAAAGATGGGGTACCCTCCACTCAGCTGGGCTGCCAGGCCTGACCACTCTGTCTGCCTTCCCAGCGCCGTCTGAGGTAAATCTCAACTGTCACTCTAACTCTATCCTAAGCTCCGCCCCCACCTGTGGAACCTACTATATTACAGTTCCCCCTACTCTAAGTGGTGCGGTCCTAAGTGAGTGCTAAAAATAGACTCCATAAGATTTAAATCCTAACCTAGCAACTTACAATAATATTACACATAGATATTAAATGCAATACCACTCTGTGGCGCATACCCGCAAGGGCACCACACACCCCCTTGGTGAAACACACCAGTCCGCGGGTGTCAAACCAAACCTGAAATACAAAAATGCATTTTAGATATAACATTGAACATTTCTATTAACTGGTTAACCGGGTAACTTTCAAACATATAATAAAAATAAAACTTTTATGTTCACTTATATTCTTCCTTTGCAGGAGGCTCACTTCTTGTAACGTTGCATTTAACTTTGTAAACTCTGACTATAGTCTAGTCCTTGTTGGTCCAACTGGGACCAGGTAACAAGTCTCTGATTATTGTCATCAGGATTGGAAATAAAAGAAAATCTTCGCATACATTAGTATTCATGTACTGCAAAAATTAAAACAATAAAAATAACAAATGCACTTCAACAATTAAAGGGAAATTCACACTTTTAACAGTGCAATACCGGGTTAACTTTTACTGCTTGACCTTACTAACCCGGATTGCAAACCAACCCCTGGGACCTGCGTGGCGTTCATAGGTGATTACATCACCACGATACAGGTCCCGTTCTGGATGGCCTTGTGGTAAATGTTCCTCTACGTTCCTCTGACCCACATGGACTTCTTGGTAAAGTTCCTCCTCCTTGGCGAAACCATACCCGGTACTGAGATTAAAGGTGGTGACCACCCCCTGTTTACGCTGGTCTATAGGCAGTGGGGGTTGGTTACGGGCCATGACACGGGCTTGGCGGGTCTCAAGTTCATTTGCATACCAGGCCTCGCGTCTCCGATGTCGTTCGGCCTCATCGTCGGGTTCAGGTTGGGTAAACCAAGGACGGCCCTCCGGTTGCCATGTCTGTCCGCTGCTATTAGTGCACAACGCTGCTCTTCTTCCTCGACCGATCGTTGTTTGCGCTGGTACCGCGACCCTCCATAGCTCGCGGGGCCCGGCCTCCTCTGCGCCGCCGGCTGTTCCTTCCTCTCGGTCCTCCTCCCCAGTCAGGTCGGGCTCTGCTGAGAACTGGATAAGGCTTCCCGGTTCGGCAGTCTCCTCTGTTCCGGGCTCCATACTCGCTGGATCCTCCGTTACGGTGCTCGACCCGCCCC
Organism: Allobates femoralis; assembly: GCA_033576535.1. NCBI lineage: Eukaryota > Metazoa > Chordata > Amphibia > Anura > Aromobatidae > Allobates > Allobates femoralis. Next base: position 155,085,946 of record JARQOC010000011.1, on the reverse strand, counting down.
CTTGGTTGAGAGCAATGGGGCGGGGAGACTTTTTGACGCCTCTTGAATGGCCCATGTTTGTTGAGGGGCCGAGGCACGCCCGTGGGCCGGCACATAGTTCTTTATGCACTTTTAAGCCCGCCCACCACGAAGTTCCTGTGAGCAAGTCCTTCGGGCTTTTCCGGAGCCCGCCACTACTTCGTCACTCCTCGGCAGAGCGGAGGGAGCGGGTTTATCTTCCCACTCTTTTTCCTGCTGTGGTGACGCAGTTTGAATTTTGTGAGGCGGTGTAATGGCGGCTCGGCTCAGTTTTTATAATCCACACAGTTAGACAGTAATAAAGTTCTTAAGGCACACTTCACCTGGTAGATACCAGGCTGGCTCGTCCTGTTCGTGACGCCAATTTGTTTCAACCAGAGCTGGGGTGCGTGAGGTACTCGGTCACCGGGGCTTCTGTGTGGGATGTCACGGATGGTCGGTATCCCCGGTGCCATGCCCTGGCGAACAATTATACCAGGTGTTGATGGTAAACGGTGGGGGTAAAAGGGGTTATTTACAGGGGAACGTGACGCCACCTGTAGAGTCCGGTAAGGTGGTACCGGCGCTGCCAGCCGGCCGCTGAGGTGATGGAGGGGGCAGCAGTGTGTGGTACAGCTCCCCACAGGTGGAGCTTTACCTCAGGGCAGCTGTGGTGAGACGGTGAGGGAGGACAGTGATGGAAATGTGGTGCAGTTCTTACCCCTCTGCTGTTGATGTTGATGATGTTAAGTCCTTTGAGCTGCGGCAGGAAGAATAACAGAAACCATTTCCATTTTAACTGTGCTTTACTCGGTATCGGCTGATGGCATAACAATACACGGTACAGTTTGGTTTAGGGTGTTGTTACCAACTCAGGATTTCTCTTAAGGAGTCTTTAGATGTTCTCTCTGTCTTTCAGGGTTTCTATTCTCTTTCCAGATCTTTCTGTCTTTCCCACCTTTGAAGAGCTCCCCCGCCAGTCCTACGGTCTGTTTCTAGGAGATAAGGTCTGTCCACTACCCGGTCTGGACAGGGCAACCCGAGACTAAAAAGTTCCCTTCCAGCACCGCAGTAAATGTCTGTCCCTTTTTATTTCTCCTAGTGTCCTGAACCGGTTTTCAGTCCTGAGGGGAGAGGTACCTTTGTGGTTCTGTCAGCAACCCGTTTCTGTTGGGCCTGCAGCTCGTCGGCTTTGCAGTCAGGGCTGAACTCCTGACTGCCTCGGTCGTCCGTGTCACCGGTGTACCCTCAACATGACCAGCTGGCTCCTACCAGTTCTGGTCCGTTGCCATCTGTCCTGGGCCCCCACATAAAGATGGGGTACCCTCCACTCAGCTGGGCTGCCAGGCCTGACCACTCTGTCTGCCTTCCCAGCGCCGTCTGAGGTAAATCTCAACTGTCACTCTAACTCTATCCTAGGCTCCGCCCCCACCCGTGGAACCTACTATATTACAGTTCCCCCTACTCTTAAGTGGTGCGGTCCTAAGTGAGTGCTAAAAATAGACTCCATAAGATTTAAATCCTAACCTAGCAACTTACAATAATATTACACATAGATATTAAATGCAATACCACTCTGTGGCGCATACCCGCAGGGGCACCACATAAGCGCTTATGGACAAGTTTACATTTCACCCACTTAAAAGTGACAAATTGATGATAAAAAGCCACTTTAAAAACATACTATTGTTTGTTTGATTAGTTCATATTTTATAGAACGATGATTTAACTACTGTACTACCGTATTCTTATTAAACACTTCATAAATGACAGTGATATAATAGAAAACAAATTTACATGTATAAATAGGGGTTAACATTTTTGCTTATTTTAATCTTGTTTAATCAAACTTGAGGATATGATCACCTTTTTTCTTTTGGTTTGTTTAATGCATTCAGGTTGAAAATGCTGAGCGTTGTGTTCTGATGATTAAGATATATTTATCCTGGCACTTACAGGAGTTATGTTTTGTGTTTCTTTTTTGTTGCATATAAATGTTTTATTCAATAAGTTGTAATAACTCACACAACCATAAAATAAAAAATATGTATATTTGACAGGTCCCAAGTTGAATCTTTGCACAAGTAGAACCAAGGACACAAGTAACACACAGGCATTTTTTCACAATTTTCAAACTAACATTTATTTCACAATTGTGCATCAAAATTTTGAATTTGATTTTTCCCAAACAAAATATAAAAAAATATAGTCTTGTGACATATCAAATGAAAGCTGTTACCATTCTGAATAAAATGATGCCTCTCACATTTCATTATCTTATTTCTAGCCCGAGATAAAAAAATGTAAAGTCATACCAGGCCAAAATTCGCACTTTTTTTAAACTTTAAATATCTGTAAAAAATTAACTGATTAAGAAAAAAATTCAAAACTTTTAATTTGTAATTAACTAAAGTAGTACTTCAAATAGAAAAGAAATGTAAAAAAATCTAAAGACGTCAGGTAAAAAAAAATATTCATATTTAGATCACTTGATATGGAATGACCCATTGACGCTATTAATAGTAAAATATTTTAAAATATGATCCCATCGCGATCCCAACTTGAAATTTGGTGCAGATGTGGCTAAAGCATAGCAGACATATGGGCAGTTTTAGAAATATTTAAATTATGCTGATTTTTTGGAAATGCGTTTTAAAATTTTGCGTTTGCGATCGCATGAGTAAAATATTAACAAAGATATCAAGTCTCAGGGAAGGGGGGAAGGGGTGGTGCTGTCACTGGATATTTACCTGAGAGCCGGTTTAGTGCAGAGGAGTGGAGTGTCTGTTATCCAATCAAGTTATGCAAGAAAACTCCAGCACTTGGCGTAGTCTTCATAATAGTTCATTTATTTGTGCAGATTAAAAATGAACATACAATTGAAAGGGAGACATGACCCCACGCTGGACGCGTTTCGGATTACATCCTTTTCCAACAGCATAAAAAAGAGACCTCATCACACTTCCTTAAATACAATAAAAACTGAATCAAATGCACAGGTGAAATAGAAAGTTAATTAGAGCTGAAGACAAAAGCTCCACCTAGTGGTATATACACGCAAATTGACCAACCTCTAAATAAATGTACACATAAATAAACAAATAGCACTGATTCATTCCCAACATTGTACCAGCGCTAAAACCACATTATTGTGCATTTTTGTCACAATCTGTATAATGTAGAGCCAGATGTATTCCAACATATAATATATGGAAACTGGCAATGCACTATAAAACAGAGCAATTTTTGGTCTCCCTAAATGGGTGACAAACGTGTGGTTTATTAATAGCATCTTTTTTCTCTCTTTTCCTTTTTCTTGCCTCCCCTGTGTATCACATTATGTTCTACTAATAAAAGCAAACACAATGCTGAAACAGGACATTTAACCGGGCACATACATTCAATATCCAAAATTGTGTTCGTTATCCAATGTGTGCTTAGACCAACAATGATGACTCACCCTATTGATGAGCCATGAGATGTAAGGCATAGAAAAGAGTCAAACACACCTACATTTGGATATATACATTAGGTGTCCAAGTTTCATGCTGGTTAGAAGTGCTCAAGACCATCATGATGACTCACCCTGCATGCATACTTCAAGGTATGTGACACAGAGATGACTCACCCTATTGATGAGCCATGAGATGTAAGGCATAAGAGAATCTAACACACCTACACTGGATGTCCAAGTGCTCAAAACCATTATGATGACTCACCCTGCATGCATACTACAAGGTGAGTGACACAGAGATGACTCACCCTATTGGAGTCATGAGATGTAAGGCATAGAAGAAAATCTAACACACCTACACTAGATGTCTAAGTGCTCTAAACCATCATGATGACTCACCCTGCATGCATACTACAAGGAGTGTGACACAGATGACTCACCCCATTGATGAGCCATAAGATGTAAGGTATAGAAGAGAGTTGAACACACCTACATTAAATGCCCAAAAATGTGTACGTTACCCAATGTGTGCTCAGACCACCCATGATGACTCACCCCACTGATGTGCCATGAGATGTAAGCCATAGAAAAGAGTCAAACACACCTACACTTGGATGAATACACTAGGTGTCCAAGTTTCATGCAGATTAGAAGTGCTCAAAACCACCAAGATGACTCACCCTGCATGCATACTTCAAGGTATGTGGCACTAAATTAACAAAGATACTCTTGTGACATATCTGGTGAAAGCCTGGACAGTTCTGAGTAGAACGGTGTTTATTTTGTTTCTCTATCTTCTTTGTAGCCCGAGATATGATAGAAAATGTAAAGTCATACCAGGCCAAAATTCACACTTTTTTAAAACTTTAAAAATCTGTAAAAAATTAACTGATGAAGAAAAAAATTCTAAACTTTTTTTTGTAATTAACTAAAGTTGTACTTCATATAGAAAAAAAATAAAAAAAATCTGAAGACGTCAGGGAAAAAAAAAATTCATTTTTGGATCACTTGACATGGAATGACCCCATAGGAATTTTCACCTGGCTTACGCCTTTCCCCCAATTCCACTATTGGCAAGGACTCTGAAAAAGATCAAAGAAGGTGTTCCGACTATCCTAATGTCTCCAATGTGGCCAAAAAGGAGTTGGTTGAATCACATAATAGATCTCTGGGTGAAGGGTCCAATTCCGCTGCCCCCAGACTCGGATCAAATCATGCAAGGTGCTTTATCTCTAGATCCTCAAAAATTAACATTGGCTGCTTGGCTATTGAAGCCCAGGTATTAAGGGCACAAGGCCTTTCAGAGAAAGTGATTTCCACCTTACAAAAATGTAGGAAACCTGTCACTAATGCAATCTAGAACAAGGTCTGAAATTTTCATGCTAGTGCAGCCCTAACCTTCCAGATCCATTTTACCCCAATATCTCTCAAATTCTCGACTTTCTACAGAAGGGGTTGGATTTAGGTCTCAAACCTAGCACCTTAAAGGTCTGGTCTCTGCCCTTAGCTCGGTATTGGATCAGGATTTGGCGAACCACCGTTGGATTAAAAGATTCATGGTATCAGCTAGTAGACTTTATCTCAGGAGTCAGGTTGTTACACCTTCCTGGGATCTGAATGTGGTCCTTTCTAAACTCACACATCCTCCTGGCCCCCCCCTGGGTTTTCCTGTGCCCAAGTTTTAAAATATGTCCCCCCTTGTATAGAACCTGTTTTTCCCCTTCCCCCTTTAGCCCAAAACTAATTTGCCCTTGTATCCAGTATTATTGTGGCTCCCCCTTGCCGTCCTGAGTGTCTCCCCCCTGTCCCCGGAAGTCCCCTGAGTGGGGCCCCTCCCCCTGTCCCTTTTTTCCCCCAGTACTGAGTGTGGTTCCCCTGTGGCCTGTGTACCCCATTTATGGGGGCCCTTTTTAAGTCATCCGATTTTGGCCCTCCCCTGGGTCCTTGGCCCCTGTGTGTGGCCCGTGGCCCCCAGGTCCCTCCCCCTTTGGGGGAGTCCCAGCCCCTGAGTTGGCCCTTCCCGGGCCTTTTATCCCAGTACCTGGGTGGCCCCCCCCCCCTGGGCCCTTTGCCCATACTGTTTGGGGGACCCTTTTCCCCTGGGCCCCTGGTAGTCCCAGTACCTAGGGGGCCCCAAAAGTGCCCCTGGAGTCAGTACCTGTGTGGGCCCCCCCTGTAAACCCCAGTACCTATGTGGGCCCTCCCCCTGGGGCCTGGAAATTTTCCAGCCCCTTTGGGCCCTCCACCGGGCCCCCGAATTTCCCATACCTGGGTGGCCCTCCCCTGTTTTTTTCCCGGGGCCGAGGGGGGCCCTCCCCCTGTCCCCTTTAAAGTTCCCTCTGACCCATCCTTAATGTGGCCCTCCCCCCTGTGTCCCATACCTGAGGGGGGGGTTTTCCCCCCTTTTTCCCCAGTCCCAGTACCTGATGTTTTTGGCCCTCCCTCTGGGGGCCCTGTGTAGTCCCATACCTGAGTGGGGCCCTCTCCCCCTGTGCCCTTTAGTCCCAGTACCGGTGTGGCCCTGTTTTAGTCCCAGTACTGATGTGTGGCCCTCCCCCTGTGGTCCTGTATAGTCCAGTACTGATGTGGGGCCCCCTTGTGTGCCCCAGTTTGATGTGTGGCCCTTCCCCTGTGTATCCCAGTACCAAATGTGTGGCCCCCCCTCTGTGGCCCTGTGTAAGTCCAGTACCTGATGTGGGGCCCCTCCTGTGCCCTTTTGTAGCCCCAGTACCTGATGTGTGGCCCCCCCCCCTGTAGTCCCAGAACCTGATGTGTGGCCCTCCCCTGTAGTCCAGTACCTAATGTGTGGCCCTTCCCCTGAAGTCCCAGTACCTTATATGTGGCCCTCCCCCTGTAGTCCCAGACCTGATGTGTGGCTCCCCCCTGTGGCCCTCTTAGTCCCAGACCTGATGTGTGGCCCTCCCTCGTGGCCCTGTGTGTCCCAGTACCTGATGGTGGCTCTCCCCCTGTGGCCCTTTTTGTCCCAGTACCTGATGTGTGGCCCGGTGTCCCGTATGATGTGTGGCCCTCCCCCTTTGGTCCTGTATGTCAAGTACTGATGTGTGGCCTGTGTACCCCCAGTATCGATTGTGTGGCCCTCCCCCTGTGTAGTCCCAGTACCTATGTGGGCCCCCCCCCCCTGGGGCCCCTGTGTCGTCCAGTCCTGATGTGTGGCCCTCCCCCTGGGGGCCCTGTGTATCCCAGTCCCTGATGTGTGGCCCTCCCCTTGGCCCGTTGTAGTCCCAGAAAACCTGATATGTGGCCCACCCCTTGGGGGACCCTTGTAGTCATAGTCCCTGATGTGGGGCCCACCCCTGTGCAGACCCAGTACCTATGTGTGGCCCTCCCCTGGGGCCCTGTGTAGTCAAGTCCCTGATGTGTGACCCTCCCCCTGTGGCCTGTGTAGTCCCAGTACCTGATTGTTGGCCCTCCTGTGTAGTCCAGTACCTGAAATGTGGGCTCTCCCCCTTGGCCCTTGTTATAAATGCCAGTCCTAAATGTGTGGCCCTCCTTGTGTAGACCCAGTACTGATGGTGGCCCTCCCCCGGTGGCCCTGGGGTAGCCCAGTCTGATGTGTGGCCCTCCCCCTGTGTAGTCGTAGTACCTGATGTGTGGCCATCCCCCTGTGAGTCCCAGTACCTGATGTGTGGCCCCCCCCTGTGTAGTCCCCAGTACCTGATGTGTGGCCCTCCCCTGTGTAGCCCCAAAGTACCTGATGTGTGGCCCTCCCCTGTGGCCCTGTGTAGTCCCAGCCTGTGTGTGGCCCCCCCCCTGTTAGTCCAGAAACTGATGTGTTGGCCCTCCCCCTGTTGCCCTTTTTTAGTCCATACCTGATGTGTGGCCCTCCCCCTGTGTAGTCCCAGACCTGATTTTGGGGCCCCCCTCCCCTGTGTAGTCCCAGTACCTGATGTGGGGCCCCCCTCCCCTGGGGCCCTGGTACCCCCAAGTACCTGATGTGAGGACCCTCCTTGTGGCCCTGTGTAGTCCCGACCTGATGTGTGGCCCTCCCCCTGTGTAGTCCCAGTACCTGATGTGTGGCCCTGTGTAGTCCCATACCTGATGTGTGGCCCTCCCCCTGTGTAGTCCCAGTCCCCTGATGTGGGGGCCCCCCCCCTGTGTAGTCCAGTCCTGATGTGGGGCCCCTCCCCTGTCCCTTGTGTAGTCCCAGTCCTGATGTGTGGCCCTCCCCTTGTGGCCTCTGTAGACCCAGTACCTGTGTGTGGCCCTCCCCCTGTGGCCCTTGTTGTCCCAGTACCTGATGTGTGGCCCTCCCCTTGTGGCCCTCTGTAGACCAGTCCCTGATGTTGGCCCTCCCCTGTGGCCCTTGTAGACCCAGAACCTGATGTGTGGCCCTCCCTTGTGGCCCTCTGTAGACCCATACCTTTGATGTGTGGCCCTCGTAGCCCAAAGTACCTGATTGTGGGCCCTCCCCTTGTGGCCCTCTGTAGACCCATACCTATGTGTGGCCCTCCCACTGTGGCCTGTGTAGTCCCATACTGATGTGTGACCCTTCCCCCTGTGTAGACCAGTACCTGATGTGTGGCCCTCCCCCGTGTAGTCCCAGTACCTGATGTGTGGCCCCTCCCCTTGTGGCCCTCTGTAGACCAGAAACCGATGTGTGGCCCTCCCCCTGTGGCCCTGTGTAGACCCAGTACCTGATGTGTGGCCCTCCCCTTGTGGCCCCTGTTAGACCCAGTACCTGATGTGTGGCCCTCCCCCTGTGGCCTTGTAGACCCAGTACCTGATGTGTGGCCCTCCCCCTGTGGCCCTGTGTAGACCCAGTACCTGATGTGTGGCCCCCCTTGTGGCCCTCTGTAGACCCAGTACCTGATGTGTGGCCCTCCCCCTGTGGCCTCTGTAGACCCAGTACCTGATGTGTGGCCCTCCCCCTGTGGCCCTGTGTAGACCCAGTACCTGATGTGTGGCCCTCCCCCTGTGGCCCTGTGTAGTCCCAGTACCTGATGTGTGGCCCTCCCGCTGTGGCCCTGTGTAGACCCAGTACCTGATGTGTGGCCCTCCCCCTGTGTAGACCCAGTACCTGATGTGTGGCCCTCCCCCTGTGGCCTGTGTAGACCCAGTACCTGATGTGTGGCCCTCCCCCTGTGGCCGTGTAGACCCAGTACCTGATGTGTGGCCCTCCCCCTGTGGCCCTGTGTAGACCCAGTACCTGATGTGTGGCCCTCCCCCTGTGGCCTGTGTAGACCCAGTACCTGATGTGTGGCCCTCCCCCTGTGGCCCTGTATAGACCCAGTACCTGATGTGTGGCCCTCCCCCTGTGGCCGGCCATCTCCCTCCGCTCCGCCCGTGTACCCGCCTGCAGTTACTCAGTTTCAACAACCAAAACAATCGTCTCTGGCAGCGCGCCGTGTCCGCCATGGACCCTGGAGAAGACTCGGGGGTACTGGCCCTGCTGGCGCTCCGCTCTGCCCCCTGCAGCCCCGTGCAGGCCGGGGGGCGCCCCTGTGACCTGGGGTCTCCGGCACACGATGCCCCCCCGGCTCTGGCCCGGCTGGAGGGACGAGACTTTGAGTTCTTCATGCGAACTTCTCAAGTGATCATCGGCCGGGACTCCAGCCAGGGCTCGGTGGATGTGAACATGGGCCGCTCCAGCTTCATCTCCCGCCGGCACCTCCAGATCAACTTCGTGGAGCCGCACTTCTACCTGCGCTGCCTGGGCAAGAACGGGGTGTTTGTGGACGGGGCCTTCCAGCGGCGGGGGGCGCCCCCTCTGCAGCTCTCCAGCCAGTGAGTAGGACGGACGGCAGGGTGGAGGCCTACACTGTGGGGGGGAGGAAGGGGCCACAGCCTGGGGGAAGGAAGGGGCCAGTAGGGGGGAGGAAGGGGCCTCCGCGTGGTGTGAGGCTCGGCACTCGTGGCCGCTCTCTATGGCGCCTCCTCTCTCTCTATCGAGGATTATGTCAACACAGGGAGAAAACGTGCTGCAGTCAGTGCTGCTCACAGCATGGGGCAGTCTCCTGTACAGCACATGACACGTCGTAATGTGAGCTGTGCGTCCTGCGACATGTCACACATTCAAACTGTGGCTTACAGCCAGCAGCCAATCACAGCACGCGGTTCATTCTGTCAGCCCTATTGACAGAATACAAGCTCACCTCTGATTGGCTGCTGTGCACCATGACGGTGTTTTTTGCTGCTTTCTTCTGTATGGGCAGAGTTTTCCTTCTGGTTCCATGTTCAGCATAGGCCGCTTCTCACAGTCTGTTAATAGTGTGTGAACCTAAAAGCGCCACCTTCAGCAGCCCCTATGCTGCATTCTAAGGTGGTGGCTATTATGTCTTGACTGCCCTGTACACTGATTACATATGTTTTGGAAACTTCCTGCCCTGTATTATAATGATCTGGTCTGATGGGTTTGATTGTAGCTCTATCCGTCATGCCTCTCCTCGCCCGTCTATCCGTCCCTCCTCGCCCGTCTGTCCGTCCCTCCTCTCCTCGCCCGTCTGTCCGTCCCTCCTCCTCGCCCGTCTGTCTGTCCCCTCTCTTTTCGCCCGTCTGTCTGTCCCTCCTCTTTTCGCCCGTCTGTCCGTCCCTCCTCTCCTCGCCCGTCTGTCCGTCCCTCTCTCCTCGCCCGTCTGTCCGTCCCTCCTCTCCTCGCCCGTCTGTCCGTCCTCCTCTCCTCGCCCGTCTGTCCGTCCCTCCTCTCTCGCCCGTCTGTCCGTCCCTCCTCTCCTCGCCCGTCTGTCCGTCCCTCCTCTCCTCGCCCGTCTGTCCGTCCCTCCTCTCCTCGCCCGTCTGTCCGTCCCTCCTCTCCTCGCCCGTCTGTCCGTCCCTCCTTCCTCGCCCGTCTGTCCGTCCCTCCTCTCTCGCCCGTCTGTCCGTCCCTCCTCTCCTCGCCCGTCTGTCCGTCCCTCTCTCCTCGCCCGTCTGTCCGTCCCTCCTCTCCTCGCCCGTCTGGCCGTCCTCCTCTCCTCGCCCGTCTGGCGTCCCTCCTCTCCTCACAGTCCAAACAGCCTCTTCTTCTGAGTGACAACAGATTTGTGGTCCTGCACAATGTCTTCTCGGATCTGGCTTGCACTCAGTGCTATACTTTAATATGGGCAGAGCCTAAAACTGTTCTGTGCATGCCCAAACCACTAGGGTATGAACACAAGTGCACTGGTGCGCCTGTGCGTTCAGGGAAGCCTCTGCGCAGGTGCACGATTCGGATGTCACTCAGAAGAAGAGGCGGGACAGATGGCAAGGAGAGGCAGGACAGATTGAGTTACAATGAAGTCAAGCGGACCGGAAAAATGTATTTAATATACAGGGCGGGAACTCTAAAACATATTTATTCTGTTTACAGGGACAGTCAGGGCATAATAGCACCCCCCCCCCCCCCCCCGGGCTGTAAAAAAAGTGTTCTGTGGTGAACAGCACTGCTTTTTTTTTTGCGCAGGTAAAAAACGCTGCTAAAAGCGCCCATGCAAAAAAGCACTTGTCAAAGTCCCTGTCAGTTGTGCTTTTTTTGGGCTGCATTTTCCAGTTGCGCCATTCTAATGAGCTGAAAAGTAGCTCTTAGGTCGGCTTCACATTACGATTGTGAGGGCATCGAGTGTATCCGTGATCGGATACACTTGGATGTGATTTTGCCTCCCATGTATCCTTATGGGGCTCATGCTTCATAGCAATACATGGGAGGCAAAATTGGATCCGAGTGTATCCGCTTTGACACGGATACACTAGGAAACGCCGAAATCATGGTGTGAAGTCGCCTTACAAAAACACTGCGGAAAAGTCAGAGCAAAAGCATGCATGCTTCATTTGAAACAGCTGCGTTTTTGAGGCTGGAAAAAAGCAGGCAAGCAAATCTACGCAGTGGGCACTTATGATTCCCAATGTCAGTCAATTGTACATGTGCATTCCTACACACTTAAACTTCGCAAAAAAACACACAAAAACAAAGGGTTTCTCCAGTAGGAGTCTCCCTAAGGGGTTAAAAGTGAATCTGCACCACACTAGTAATTCTACATTAAATTCCTTTATTATTTAAAATTCATATAACACTATTAATATTCAGGTACCGAAACAATTTCTATTGAGCTATATATTTTTTACATGGAGCCACGTACGTTGGCTTATAGGGGGCCACATTGGAGCACAGCAAACATTGCAAGGAACCCCCTGAGAAAGGTATGGAGGAACAGATGATAATTTGTGTGTCCCAAAACAGTGTGGTGGGGAGGAGATAGTCTAACCACAGGACTTAGCAATACGACACTGGGCTGGGATATTATCATACCTAGGCAATCTTATGGGGATCCTGTTTTATGAATGTGCAATGAGATGTCAATTACCTTGTTGTACTATCATGTGGCTCAATGTAAAATGTAAACAATATATAGCTCAATAGAAATCGTTTTGGTACCTGAATATTAATAGTGTTATATGAATTTAAATAATAAAGGAATTTAATGTAGAATTACTAGTGTGGTGCAGATTCGCTTTTAACCACCTAGGGAGACTCCTATGGAGAAACCCTTTGGCTGTGTGCACCACGGTCCGGAGGAGCTGCATGTTGGCCGCAGCTCCTCCCAGACCTGAGTGAAGCCGCGGGTGGCCACAGGGAGACCGCAGCGCCCTGTACTCACCATGTGCGGGGGGTGCAGGGCGGCTTCTCCTGCTGTCACCTGATGGGAGCCGCTTCCAACTTGCAGCATGAAATGAACATGCGGAGGAGGAGCGGAAATGGCGACAATTTCTTGAAATCCCATCCACTATGCTTTTACTGTAGTACGCAGCATTTTGGATGGCAGTGGCAAGATGCCACGTCTAAAACGCTGCGTATACTGATCGTGAGTATGCAGCCTTTGGGGTTTTTTTCTTTTACAGTAAGCATTAGCTAATGGCCCGTTTACACGTTCCGATATCGTTGTCCAACAATGATAAAAAGTCACGTGGTTGGCCGTTGGCGCCGATATCGTTCGTGCGTTGTATGGTGTAAATGACCAATTCAATGCAAGAACGATGCGAAAACGATATCGGGGATGAATTGTGCAGGCTCTCCAACTGCCCGATATTGGATGGACGATCTGGCCGGATCGTGCTGTGTGACAGGCAACTACGATTTGGAGAGCAACTTCCCCTATTCACTCCCATGTTAAATGGTCGTTCCTGGGTCGCTCGTACAAGGGGGCGTAGACATTGCAGTTGTGTTGCCTGCCGATATCGCCCTGTGTGACAGTTCCTATGCGATCTTGGTTTTACTGCCAAAAATGTGTACTCCCCGTACTGTTGTATACATTATTGGAACGATATCAGGACGTGTAAAGCGGCCATAAAACACACCTGTATAATTTATGCATAAAAATGAATCAAAACCGCATCAAAATACTGCATGGTCATCATAACAAAAAATAAAAAAAAACCTGAGTGCACATACCCTTGCCCAGAGTGTAATTCAATGCAGTTTTTTAATGAGGATCTTGAAATTGAACCTGCTCCGAAATCCAGGTGAAGCACCACTTCAGCAGGGTTTTTCTACAGTGCTGGAATGGCGCTTTAAAATTAATCCATCGGATTCCTTATGTCCTCCAAACTAGTAGTGCTGACATGTGCCCCCCAAATTCCCTGCTTAAAACCAGCCCTGTTAATGCTATTTGCTAATATCGATATTTATAACCTGCACTTTCCCTTATTTAGGCCTTTCACTAGTGGAGGGGTATTGTTTCTCCTGATTGCCGACCTCTTTTTATGTTATTTACGCCCTTTTGGACGTGTCCGATATGTTTTAATCCCATCCCTATGTGTACTGTACTACGCGCGGCAAGACGCTGGTACACTTTTGTGTTTAAAAGAAACCCCAATGCAGCAGAGAATCAGAAAAAGGGGCCCCGGGGAAAAGGCTAAAAGTTTTACACAAGGTGTTTTTTTTGCTTTTTGGGTGGTTTTTTTGGTTTTTTGAAATTAAAATCTTCCCTGCATATTTGTTTTCCCCCCAACACCTATGTGTTTTTGGGTATGCTGTCCTTGCACATTGTTTATTTCATTGCAGGAAATGTCAACCCCGGGGTTTCTGTGTTTTTGAAAGAAGGCATGGAATCTTTTCTGTGTTTTTAAGCTTTCTATGGTAAATCTGCAGCAAAAATGTGGGAAAAAACCCCCCAAATCGCAGCAATCTTGCCAAGAAACCCCGGGATAAAAAACCCAAAGGTGTTGCGCGTTTTGGAAAAAAGCAATGGTGGGTGGACAAAGCCTACAATTTAGAACCCCAAAGGGGGTTTTTTGGGGGGTGCGTGCCCGGGTAACGTGAAACCCCCTTTTAAATTGGTTTTCCCCTCATCCCCTGGGAAAAAAGAAACGTTTCCCCATCCGCAAATTTAAAAAAAACGCTGATGTAAAGGGCCCCTTTGAAAATTTGCGTAAATAAAATGTTGGACCCTTGATTAGTTCCATAATGATCCCAAGATTAAAATTATTTTTTTAAAAACTAATGGCAGGGATTATTGTGTAAAAAGGGTCTCTGTCTCTAATTTACTCGCAGATGAGTGGCTAAAACCCCTTACAGTTCCCCCTTTTAAAGGGTACCGTCACAAAAGGGGCAACGGTTTTTTGGCGAGGTTGCCGGTTTATGCGCGGAGCGACTCCCCCCAAAAACGCCCGGGGGATTCACCCCCAACAACTTTTCCCCGGGATGTCGGGCGGTAGTTGCCGCGCTATCGCTGGGGGTTGCCCAGAAAAACCCGCGACGGTAACTCGCAATGGGGAGATAGGCCGGTGTCCCCGCAACTTCAGGGGGTTGCCCGTTAAAGGGGGGTCAGCATGATTCCCCGCAACATTTTCCAGGTTTCCCCAACATTGTTGGGGGAAACCTGGCGATTTCTCAGGCGATTCATGCCTGATTATGTCCCGTCACACGCGGCAAAATTGCCGGCGATGTCGCCCCAAAATTGGCCCCCCCCCTGTGTTCCCGGCAACATCGCCGGTGCTTTTTCTCCCCGTGTGACGGTACCCTAATAGAGAAAGTCCGTGTTATTTTGTAGTGTAAGGGGTGCTTCACAAAACAGCCATCTTTTGGGATTTACACAACCTATTTTTCGCTGCGTAAATGCTGTGAACGCAGGTTTTATTCATATGGGGCCCCCTTTTTCGGTGTGCTTTGCGCTGCGAAGGATCCGCAAAAAAAATTAAACCTTTAATCTTTGCAATTTTTATAAGTTTTTACTCACCTCACCGCGTTCCCCAGTGATCGCTCTTTATCCCGACGGCACAGAATGGTTCAGGACCTTAAAAGCACCATGTGACCGGGGGGGACTACCGGGGGACATTGTGGCGCAGGTCTAGAGGCCGCCCCCCTGGGGCCGTGGGGGGGGGGAAATATATTCCCGGGGGAACTGGGGGAGCGCTGCGAGGTAATTAAACCAGCAAGGAAAAAAAGCAGGGGGCCTTCACACACACAACGCTGCTTGTGTGAGGATCCTTTTTGATGCCGTTTTTTACCCCAAAACAAAAAAGCTGTGTGGGAAACAGCCCCAAGGGTTTTCTCACCATGAAACCTGCAGGCGGGGTTTTTCATAGAGATAATCTGCACCATTTTTCACCGCTCATCACTTTGATTTTTCACGAATATTGGGAGGGGAAATTTATATCCCATTATTATTTTTCGTTTCCCCTTTTTTATATCAGACATCCCTATTCCCCGGGATTTTTCCAAAGTAGTGTTTTTATATTGGCAAAGATGCGATTAATGACAATAGTTTGGTTTTTAGTTCACCAGGGGGTTTTTTTTGGTAATGAAATTTTTGCAATGAATTTTGGGGCCCGCTTTTGGAAAATTTTGAAACTTTATAAAACTCTTTGGGGGAAAAAAAGTTGATGTCAGAGGCTTTTCCCCAGTTTCCTTTTGTGAGAGTATGAGCGCAGTGAAAAAGGGGGGACTAGAGATGTGCGGGCCCCAACCTTTTTAAATTCAGTGTTATGCGGCACACAACAAACAAATCGGGTTTGGGTTGGGATTTAATATCCCAAAGCAGGAGCATTCTTGCTCGGGTCACCTTGCTTTTTCCCCGTGGAGCCCGTGCAGGTTTGATCGGCTCCCACTGGGGTAAAAGGATGTAGGTTTTACCAGAAAAAAAATTTAAAAAAGCCCTCCCCCCCAAGTGTTTAGTTTTTTGGGGGTATTTTGGGGAGAGAGTGAAAGCCAACGGTGAGTTTATTGAGGTTCGATCTAGAACAAACTTAATTGAAAACCGCTGAACCCAACTGAAGTCCACATACAGCTCCCCGGAAAAAATTAGAGACCACTGCAGAATTTTCAGTTTTCTGATTTTCTCTTAAGGTATAAATAATGCGAAAACCCCCAAATTTTATCATTGAAAGAACAAAACTCAGTTTTAACTAGGAAAGTTCAGAAATCAATATTTTTGGAGAATAACCATGACTTTTTAAAAACAGTTTTATATATCTTGGATGCTTTTCCCCCAGTCTTCACACTGATTTTGATGACTTTATGCACCCGGCATAAAAAGTTTTAGTTCTTATTGTTTTGTTTTGTGACTATCCAAGTCCCGTAAAACTAGAAAAAAGCCTTTTATAATGAGAAGCAAAGGAAGCAGGCTGCGTTGCCAAAAAACCCAAAATTTGGGGTTTAGGGGACTGGAGTAAAAGGAATCATCTTGATAAGTCTTTTTTCGTTTCCCAAAAACCTGGTCATCTAATGGTTAGAGGAGCCTGGAGAGGGTACAAGCCCCCAGTGTCTTGCATCACTGTAAAATTTGGTGGAAGATCTCTGATTCTGGGGGATGCTTCAGAAAGGCGGGAAAAATTGGGAGGTGAAGGGCTATAAAACAAGCCACATAAAAATTTTTCCCTTGGAAAAAAACTGCTTCCTTCTGCTCAGGAATGTTCCCAACTCTGGGGGACTGTTTTTTCCAGCGGGGGCAATCCCCAAAAGCCACACAGCTAGGCAATAAATGTGGGGGATAAAAGGGAAAAAAAAGACACTGTCACCCCCCCGACCTGCCCCCCCGAAAACCTCTGAAATGTAATCGAGAGGAAGTGGATAGTCACAAGTCATCAAACAAAGAAGAACTGTTTTAAATTTTGTTCCGGCATTGGTAAGGTCACCCAAAACAGTGTGAAAGATGGGGGAAAAACATCCCCAAATGAATGAAAGCAGATTAAAACCCGGTTTTTCTCCCAAATATTGATTTTGAACTCTTCCGGTTAAAAAAAATAAAAAAAATTTTGTTTTATATGAAAAAAGAACTTCTTTTCTTTGCATTACCCAAAAGGTTAAAAACCGTTTCTTTTTTTAATTATTTTGACAATTTCTCATTTGTGCAAATAAATACACATTTTTAGCTTTGAATTTCGGGGGGCCCGTATTTTTCAGAAAAAAACAAAAATGTATATTTACTTCAAATATACTAGAAAGAGAAAAATCGGGAAAACTAAAAATTTTTTTGTGGTCCCCAAAATTTTTTTGGAGCTGTATATTGCTCTGTGAATTTAAAAGTCTGAAAACATTACTTGATCTGTTGGAGCTCTTGGGGTGGGGGTTGGAGGCACAGTCTAAGGCCCATTTAAAGGGGGTTTTAAAGGACTTTGCTTTGTGTGAGCTGTACAATTTTAAGGGTCTGTAACGAAAATGCTTATACTTTTTAAACCTTTTCATTCAGTGGGCGACCAACGATAGATTTTGAACCGGTTATAAATCTACGATTAACACTCACGTTGATAGGTGTCAAGCAACGATGTCGTTTAGACTTTTTTACGTCACCAAGTCAACGTCACCATGACGTTTTCAACGAATTGTTACCCCTATCGTTGTGTGTGGCGAGCCTTTAAGATACTATGCCATTAAACTATTTGGGGGGCCCCATGATGTCATGTGTTTGGGGGAATTTTGAGGTTTATTGTCAACATCGAGTTAGAGCCACCCTGTATGTATTTTAATGCCCCCTGAAACACATCTTTGTTTAGTACATGGGAAAGTTGAGAAAATAGCCCAAAATTCAGGAAGGAATTTGGGGTTGCACAAGGGGTTGGTTATCTTTGGTTAAAATTTCGATACTGAAAAGGGCCTCGTTCGTTTGTACAAATAATTAACGGAAGTAGAAAAATGGGAAGCCCCCCTCATACCGCCCCGGAAAAAGGGTGGGGGGGGGCTGTATCCCAGAGAAATGTGCTTTGGTCCGACATGTGCATATCAACTCAAAAAAAAAAGTAGAAGACCTTGCGAAAAGGATGGCGGAAGTTAGTAGATTTTGTCATCCACAGTGAAACGAGTAAATATAAAAAATTTTGAAAGGCCCCCTTGCCCGGAAGAAGCCATTCTCCAAAAAAAAAAAAAAAAAGCCAGATTCTTTACAAGTGCCACAGGAACAAAGACTACTTTTGGAGGGGTGACCTGGGTCTGACAAAAATAAAAATTTAACTCTTGGCCATAATGAGCATATTTTGTTAGGAGTTAAAGGGGGAAAATTTGGATCTTATGAAAACCATCCCAAATGTGAAACTGGGGGGTTTTTTTTTTGCGGAGAGTGGTGTTTTACAAAATTGATGACAAAACCCAAGAAAGACATGATGTGGCAAAACTGAAGCAAATCTCAAAAATCTTCCAGGTGTTGAATTTGGGGGAAATGGCTCTTCCAAAGGACAATGCCCCCAAAAATATGCCAAAGTGGTTTAAAAAGGGGGAACCGTCAGTTAGTTTTGACTGCCAAACCCTACGCTCGTACCTGCCCCCGCGTTTCCCTACTAAACTTAATACCCCTTTTGGCTAAATGTCTAGTGAAATTTCTTTAATAAATGTTTTTTAAAATTCTTTCCCTGCGGCCTAGACGTTGGGTTTCTCCAAGTGCTTCCCAGCATCAAAAGCTGTGTGATCGCTCCGTCCTGCGCATTGAGCATGTTGGGGGGGGGATATCATGCGCAGGCATCGTGACACCCCTTTTCCTTTTTTTTTTAATTCCCCTTTCATTAATTTCAATGAAAAAAGTAGGATGAAAAAACAGATACTAAGACATGCTCGTTCTTTTTCTGGTTACGTTTTTGCCCCAAAAATGGCCAGTATTCAGGCCCCGCATTTTTAAAACCCCCTTGATTTTGTGGGATCACAGAAAGTGATCTGTTTCCATGCAAAAAACGGAAAAAAAAAAAAAGGTCAAAACGCACTTGTGAACATGGTTTTTGAGTTTTTTTTCAGCCCCAACAAAGTGGTTGGGCTGGGGTGTGAAAAAATATGTAGTTTTTTTTGCCCCAAATCTTCTCTAGACCTGAGGGGATAGGATTTTGGCTGGGGGGATGCCATTATCGTCCCCCGATTTTAAGGGGTTGCCCCCTGTTAATAAAAAATATCGGACTCTAGCTGCACCCTTTTAAGGCTATGTTAAAAGGGGGTGTTTTTGCTGCAGCAAAACCTGTGATCTTTTATTTTTTAACAAAAAAAGGGGATGTTTTTTCTGCGTTTTTTTTTTTTGGGTTTTTTTTTTTTTTGGGTGTTTTTTTTTTCCCGGGCGGTTTTTCTTAAAATTTAAAAGGTGTTTACATTAAAAATTTTTTTTGGTTTTTTTTTTTTTTCCCCCCCGGGGCGGGTTTTTTTATTTTTTTTCCCCCCCCGGGGGGGTTTAAAATGTAGACTTTTTCCTTGGTCAAAAAATTTTTAAAATTAAAAATGTTAAAAGATTTTCCACAAAACATTTAACCCCTGTAAAAATTTTTTTATTCTTGAAAAAAAGTGAAATGTCAAACCCCTGGGCAAAACCATTCAAGCGTAGCGTTTTTTAAAGTTACTAAAACCCCCTTTTACCGTAATTAAGGTGTTTAATCTTTTTTTAATTGGGAATGCTGAAAAAAACCCCCAGGCTTTAAATTTCCACTTCGGCCCTTGCGGTTTTTTTTTGGGGTTAGGGGGGCCAATCCAAAACCCCTTTAAACCCATGGGCAAAAAAAAAAGGGGGGGTTTTTTTTCCCCAAACCCCCTTACCCCCCCTTTTTTGGAAAAAAAAAAAAGGGTCCCGGGGTTTTGGGGGGGGCTTTTTTGTTGGGTTAAAAAACCGGGAAACAGGGGCCACCGGGGGGGGGTTTTTTTCCGAGGTGTTTGGCCCCCCTGTTATCCTATGGGGATTGGTTTTGGGCCCAAATTTCCCCTTTAAATTTTTTGGGATCCGATTTTGTCGATTTTTTTTTGTCCCCAAAAAACGGAGACACCCAAATTTTTTGGGCCGGGCCAAAAAATTTTGGAAAATCGGATCCCACAAAATCAATGGCAATTAGGCCAAACCGATCCGACCCCCCCTTTAACAAGGGCCTTTGGAGCGGGTAGGAAAACGGGATCTTCCCCGGACCCGATTTTAGTTACTGGCTGCTCAGACACTAAATTGTTTTCCTTCCATCAAAATTTAGTTCCCAATGTATATACATACATTGCAAAATTTAAATTTAGAAAAGGGTTAAAAAAAATAAAAAAAAAAAAAACAAAATGCTCACCCCCCGGGTCCCGCGTGTCTCGCCCTCCGGGATGAAGGGCTTGTGGTTTCTGGAAGGATCAGCTGAGCAGTCATGTGACCAACAGGCTACGGTTTTTTTCCCGACGCCGGTTTGAATCTCCCCCCAAAATTGGCGGGGGGGGGAGATTAAACGTGGGGCATTTTACAACCCAATCAGCAAAAAGTTATGTCACCGTCAGCTGATCCCCGGGTTCCAGGCAACACAGGTCCTTCGTCCCCGGACGAGCGAGCAGCGCAGGACCCGTCGGAGATGAGCATGTTTTTTTTTTTTGCAGGTGGGTTTTGTGTCGGGGCGTGAAAAATCAGGATCCGGCACAGAAAAAACATTGGAGGTCACCTTGATGTTTCCTTTCCTGTTTTGGGGGACAAAAGTAGGTTCTCAGGGCAGGAAAAAAAAAACTGAGTGAAAGCCCCTTTTGGGGAACTGTATATAAATTTTTATTTAAAAAAAAAGAGCAAAAGAAATAATCAACTTTACATATACTTATTAAAAAAATCTGAAAGGAAACCATTAAAAAAAATTTCCCCCAAGAGTCCCCCGCAGGCTGTGGTGAAGCTAATTTTCCCACTCTTTCTTCAGGGGACGTGGCCCCAAATTGCATTCACAAACAGAAAAGACCCCCGTCAAATTCCTCATGTGGGGTTCTGCGGCTCCAAAAAACTGCTGGGAGATCTTATCTACTTCTTCCATTCAATGGTCTTTCGGGGGTTATAACAAAGCACAGGAAGGGCCTGTGAACAGGGACGTCCTTAAATTCGCCTGCTTGCCGCAGGCACCACATCCCGCCCCCTTTTGTTTCTGCTTTTTGCAGGGCAGGGTTGGGAATCTTGCGCCTGCACACTGCAGTAATGATGAAAACCCCAGCTGTTTGCTCTGCCCGCACAGGGCATAGCTAAAAGTGCATAGCCAGATTCCCAAAATTGTTGTTGCATAAAGCAGAACACAAAACAGGGAGGACTAGGCCCCCGCAATCAATACAAAGCTCAAAAGGGGGCCTTCCCAAGTATGGAATCTGCAAGTTGCTGAAATATAGAGTGGGGGAGAGAAGAGGGGGGGGCCCAAGACTGAAGATGCATTGAGGCCGGGGACGAGCAGAAAAGGAACCGAAAAGTATGAATTTACATACAGGGGCGAAAAGTTTATTAATCATTTTATAGGTTAAAAGGGACTAAAGGGGATTTAAGCACTTTTTCAGCAAGGCACTGCTGTAGGCGGCATTTTAAGTTTAAAAAAAAACCCAGGGGGTGACGGTTACTTTTAAAAAAACTTTTTTTTTGGGGCAAACCCTTTTAAGCCCCTTTTACCATTATACCGTCGGCAGTATTGGCCTCGTCTGTACGGGGCTTTTTATTATCTACAGACTATTTTGGGGAAGAGAAGGTCCAGCATGTTAGATTTTTAAAAGGCCCCCGCTTTTGTCCTCTAGGGAGGAAAAATGAGTGCTTCGTGGCCTTGCATTTTCCGTATAGGGGGCCCCTTTGAGAATGATGGTTTATCGACAGTAAGTATGTGTCTGGGGGCCTCCGAGCGTCATTGGAAAGGTTTGTTTTATGAGCTTGGTAGTGATGTAGACAGCCGGTCGCACAGTGCAGCTGTTTACAGTGCAAACACTTGGAGCTCAGGACACTGTTAGGGAAAATCGGGGGGCCTCCGGGGCCCAAAAGATTAGCCCCCTAATAAAAAACCCCGCCCTTCTAGCTTGGGGGACGTGAATTTAGTAAGATTTTTAAATTTGGATACTGCAAAAAGGTGGTAAAAAAATAATTAATTTTTAACTTTTAACCACTTTTTTTTTGGGGAAGCATTTAAGTTTAATTACCCCAAAATTAAAAGGGGATTACCCCTAAAATATAAAAAAATTCCCCCTTTGTTATCCTTAAAGGTTTGTCCATACTCTTCCCTGTTCCCCTATAAGAATAAAAAAATTAGCCTTATTCACCTCCGGTTCCAGTGATGTTTTCACGGTGTGTCAGATGGACAGATGAGACTGTAAGGCACTCGCAGAAGGTCTTTTTTTGCCCAAACAGTCAAAATCCTAAGAGATGTCACTTTAAGATGAATTCCCATTTTGTTAAAGCTGGAGGTCACAAGCCCCCGCTGTTTCCTTCCCCTTTAAAGGGAAAACCCCCCCCAATGACCCCCCGGATATTTTATGGTTCCTACACCAGAAACATCTGTGCTGCTGTTTTTGCAAAAAAAAAACTGTTTTGTAAAACTTAAAAATGCTTTTGAAAGTTTAAACCGAAGGGAGGGTGGGCGTTATTATTTTTTGGGGGAAAACCGGGGTTTTCGCTGCCACATCCACCTTCCCCATAGCATTTCCACCCCCTTTTTTCAGCGTCACCCCGGGCACGGGCTCCACCCACCACGTCTTCTAAAGCCGGGGCGAAAACCCCGCTCTGACCCCATACCCACGAGGAATCAGAGGCACGTCCGAACCCCCTGTGATGATCTGGTTCAGGGAGGAAGCCCGGGGGTTGGGAACAAAAGGGCCCCCCAAAGCTTTTCGGGGGCCATGGATTATGCGCAAAATGAAAACCCGGTTTTGCCCCCAAGATAAAATTGCCCCGGGCCTTTTTAAAAAATTTTAAAAGAAAATTTTTAATTTTAAAAAAAGTTTTTTTTTAGAAAAAATCATTCGACTTTTTTGGTGTGGGAACCATATTAAAATCCTTTTTTGGTTTTCCCCAACCCCGCCTATATATTTCCTGGGAAAATTTTCCCGGTCCTGGGTTTTGTTTAGGTTTTCCTGATTTTCATCTTCCTCAAAAGGTTCCTGGGTTCCTGGTTTGTGCTTGTTGTAAGTAAGTTACCTTTTTTTTGTTTATTCCCCCTTGTGTTTCCATTTTGTCCTGAATAAAAGCCTGCGCTTGTATTATCCGGCGTCAGGGTGGTTTTCTCGGCAATTTTTGGAAAATCACATAGGGGCCAGTTTGGGGCACCCCCCCTTTTTTCCTTGATCAACTATTTCCCCCCCTTTTAGCTCTTTCTCCCCCCCCCCCGGTGACGATGTGAAAATTCACTTCCAGGTATAGTTTTCGAAAAGGGCCTGAACAATTTTTTTTTCCGTTTGCCCCCCCTTAGACCTTCCCAGTATTTAAACAATTGCATGCCTGCCACTCCTTTTTTGAGGACCCTTGTCCCAAAAGGGGAAAAAAAACGTGTTGTTTAAAAAAGGGGGGCCCCGCCATTTGGTTCCCCGGGGGAAAACTTTTGAATTAGCAGAACTTAATCAGCAGCTGAATAGGTTTATCCCGCACCGACTCCAACTGTCTTCTTGCTTTTCGGCCCACGCCGCAGCAGCCCCTTTTTTTCAAAACGGTGGTAAAATGCAGGGCCCCTTGGCCGGAAAAAAGGCATTAATTTTTGGGGTGCCCCCTGTCTTTTTGGAAATTCACAAGGTTTTAGCTTGACAGAGCCCCCATTTATTTTTAAATTTTTTTTTAAAAAATGAATAGGCTTTAGTTTTATTTTTATGGGGGTAAACATGGAGAATGAGAAGGGGTTGTCCAAGTGGTGAACAACTCCTTTAAACTAATGCCACAGAATGAATAAGTCAATATTGACCCTTTTAAAGAGAAATGCCTGTTGTTTTTGCCTGTATGATCAATGCAATGCCGGACTCCTGATTGGCCTGGGCGAGAAACTACTGAGGGTGTCAAAGAAGTAACTTTTTTCCTTCTAGAGAGTGCATCTCACCCAACTCTCTTTGCGCTAGCTTGGCATTTTACACCAGGAGTAATGTTACCCTTGGCCATAATTAGTAAAAACAGTTTTACATTAGTGAAATGTCATCCTTTGGCATTACTGGTACATCCTGGGTATCACTGGTTTTTGATGGGTGCCTTGTGGATTGATGGAACATAACTTAATTTTAACATCAATATTTATTTCTAAATTCCTATTAAAGGGGTTGTCCACTACTGAAAATCTCTTATTAAAAGCCTGCAGCATAATTGTGAAAAAATATATACCTGCCTCCCAGTCCCGCTCTTATCTCTGGACATAAACTATGCTGAATAACTGCTGCAGCTGATCAGCAGCTACCGATAAATTGTAACCCCAAATTTTACTCCATACTCCCTGGACACATGCTGACATGACCCACTGGGGTCAGCAGGGGTTAATAAGTTTATTAGCGAAAAGCTGCAAATTGTCAGCATTTATTAAATTACATGAAATGCTGGCGGCTCCTGTCTTCAGGAGCTGTCAGCGGTAATGTAAGCAAATTGCATAGAGGACATGCAGGGCAGGCTCCTATAAATGAGGAACTGTCCTTGGTCCTGTATGCAAATTGGGTATATTACCAACTGCTGTGATAATGTAAGTGAGGAGCTGTCCCTGCTGCCGTGGTCCTGGAATCACATCACAGGGGACAGCTCCTAGGTGCTGAAGTTTAGCAGCACTCGCTGCTATACTTCAGCAGCCGGAATCCGGTTCCCAGATCCGGCGCAATCCGACTCCTAACATGGGGGTCTATTGCGCTGGATCGCGCATGATCCGGGAACCGGACGCCGGCTGCTGGAGTTTAGCAGCTGCTATACTTAAGCACCTAGGAGCTGTCCCCTGTGCTGTGATTTCAGGACCACGGCAGCAGGGACAGCTCCTCACTTACTTTTATCACAGCGGCTGGTAATATATGCAATTTGCGTACAGGACCAAGGACAGCTCCTCATTTATAGGAGCCTGTCCTGCATGTCCTCTATGCAATTTGCTTACATTACCGCTGACAGCTCCTGAAGTCAGGAGCCGCCGCATTTAATGAAATTTAATAAATGCCAACAATTAGCGGCTTTTAGCTAATAAACTTACCCAGTGGGTTATGTCAGCATGTGTCCAGGGAGTATGGCCACTCCCTGGACATATGCTGGCACCACACAATCATTAGTTTAAAAGATTAGTAGCCGCATCTGCGGCCTCTGTGCTTACATGCAGCACAGAGGCTGCAGATGGGGTTAATATGGCGAGAAACCCCGGGATTTTTTCATTTTTTAATTCAATTCTGTTTTTACTAATCATCTTGCACCGCTCCTGTCACAGCGATGCAATATGATTTGTTACTGTACCGGCAACCCGGCAAATTCAAACTCTGCGGCTTTGACAGCCACGGAGTTTGAAATGATTTTTACAGCACCCGCTTGCCACTACCGCACCCATAGACTTTCATTGTCCCCTTGCGCGGGGAAATTGCGTTCAGTCGCAGCATGCTGCGACTGAACACGCATTTCACTCGCAAGGCGCGTGTAATGCGAGGATCTCGCACTAATAGGACCAGTATCATTTAATGATACTGGTCCGAGTGCAATGCGAGTTTCCCTCGCATTACACACTCGCAAGGAAATCTAACAGTGTGCCTTCAGCCTTATGGTGGAGTCATGAACACTGACCTTAACTGAGGCAAGTGCGGCCTGCAGATCTTTGGATGTCATTGTTGGGTCTTTTGTGACATCTTGGATGAGTTGTCGCTGCCCTCTTGGAGTAATTTCGATTGGCTGACCACTCCTTGGAAGGTTCATCTCTGTTCCATGTTTTCGCTGTTTGTGCATAATTTATGCGCCCTCCGACCGCACTCCAAACGCAGCATGCAGCATTTTTTTGTGCGTTCACGGTGCTTGTTCTATTTGCAAGCGCACAAAAAATGCGGCAGAGCCGCCGCTGATCTCCCGCTGGTGTCAGCGGGGAGTTACAGCTGATCTGACAGCTGTTTAAATCTCCTGCGCTGAAATCACCCTATTCGGTGTCAGTGCGGGAGATTTAAACAGCTATCAGATCAGCTGTATCTCCCCACTGACAACGGCGGGAAATCAGCTGTGTCGGGAGTGCAGATCTCTGCTGCTTGATCTCCTCCTCCCGTCGCCCCCAGAGACCGCTGATTGGCTGCCGGGGCACCATAGTAATGTGAACGCATGCGGAGATACTCCATGTCTTTTCAAATCGAGGGTAGGATCCATAAGAGAGGGCTGCCAATTCGGGCATTCTATATAACAGGTCAGATTCTTGTAAAAGTCGGGTCCTGGAAGGGATAAGTGAGGTATTCCAATGTAGTGGCACTAGAGCCTTGGCAGCTGCTAGAATATTGCTAGCCAATCTAGAAGCCGTGGAGTCCATTGGCCACAGCTGCAAATTCAGCAGGACTGTTTGTGGCGATAGATCTACGTCTCTCTCCAATATCTCATAGATCACTCCCGATACCATTTCCCAGTATGTTTGAATTATGGGGCAGCTCCACCAAAGATGTAAATATGTGCCCCTTTCCATGTTGCATCTCCAGCACATTTCCGACATTGAGGGATTCCAAGTGTGGAGTTGAAGTAGCGTTTGGTACCAACGAGTGATCACCTTAAGCGAGTTTTCTTGTAACTTCACACAGGGCGAAGGGCTGTGTGATCTCTTGTAGATCTGAGCGATCTGTGATTCTGTGAATGAAATTTTCAGGTCTTTCTCCCACGGCCTAGATAAGCTCGCTTAACATGAGCATGTTTCGTGGATTAGAAGCTGGTATAGTTTAGATAAGGTTCGTGTGGGTGGTTGAGTGTGTGTACACAGTTGTACAAAGTAAGTAGTGGATCTAGATAAGTCCGAGGTCCGCATGTGTCGGGTGAGATAGCTTTTTAAGCTGTTATACTGCATAAATGAGATGTTCATTAGAGGGCCTTCAGATTTAATTTCGCTGAGTGTTAGTAGGGCTCCGTCCCAAATAATTTGTCTATTGGGGTAGGGCGTAGTGCCCAACAGTCTGTGTTATTGTCTAGATTTGTCCCAGATGGGGGAGTCACGTGCCCAATAATATCTTGTACCGTAAGGATAGGTAATATTGAGGGAGTAATTTTATTATAGACTTGTTTCCATGTGTGGAGGACCGCTCGTGTCAATTAATTTCGTGGGTATGAGATTTGTCTACAAAGTCTGGCAATAGGGCCATAGTTCTCAGAGGGAGGTGGGTTAATGAGTTTTCAATCAGTAGCCATAGCTTGTTAGATGGGTTGCTGATCCAGTCTACCACCCTGGAGAGCATAGCAGCTTCATAGTATTTAAAGACATCTGGAGCTCCCATTCCTCCTTTATGTCTCGGAAGGGATAGAGTGGATGTGTTTATTCGTGATCGTTTATTGCCCCAAATGAAGTTGAAAAGAAAAATACAGATTTTAGCAAGTATCCATATGGGGATTTTGATTGGCAGCATTTGGAATATATAAAGAAATTTGGGTAAAATTAGGCTCTTCAGTAGATTTTTCCTCCCCAACCAAGATAAATAAGGTGCCCGCCATGATTTCACATCAGCTATTGCCTTAGACAGCAAGGGTAATACGTTCAAATCTAATAGGTCTTTAGCTGTGCGGCCTATCTTTACTCCTAGGTAGGTGATATACTTCGAGGGCCAAGTGAACGGATATTTAGATTTAAACTTATCAATTTTGGCTTTGGAAATATTGACACTTAGAGCCTCGGATTTAGTCGGGTTGATTTTATAGTTAGAGAGGCAGCCATACTGCTCCAAGATACGTAGGAAGGCAGGGATGCCCCTGTCAGGATTAGAGAGGGTAACCAACAAGTCGTCAGCAAACACCGCGGACTTATGGTGGAACCTCTGTGTCACCACCCCTTACATCTCCGTGCTTATTTGGATACTACGTAAGAGTGGTTCCATGGTGAGCACAAAAAGTAGCGGTGACAGTGGGCACCCCTGCCTTGTGCCATTTTGTATCAAAAATGGGTCAGATAACAGGTTATTAATACGTAATCTTGCCGATGGGAGGTGGTACATCTTAAAGATAGCCTCTATTAGGGCCGGGGGAAAGTTGAAGGTCACGAGTGTATGTCGCAAAAATGTCCAGTCCACCCTATCGAACGCCTTCTCAGCATCTGTACCTATTAGGACCAGTGGGGCCTTGTATAGTCTGGCGTGCTGTAGCATATGCAGTACCCTGCTGGCGTTGTCTTTTCCCTCCCTATCCTGTACAAAACCCGTCTGTTCTAAAGAGACTAGGTGAGGGACCACCCCCACTAAACGTTTTGCCAGCAAGCTTGCATACATTTTTAAGTCCACGTTCAGTAGGGAAATGAGCCTATAACTTCTGTGGTGAATCGTGACCTGAACCTGGCAGCTCCACAGTGCCTCCTGTTAAACCCAGGTCAGTCAGAGAACTGCCTGAGAATAAAGAAGGGCCGCAGCTGCCTTGCCTGTGCTGGTTTATTAAGGCACCTCTCAGTGAGTGTGGTATATGTCTTCTAGCCCGCAGCCAGAAGCACATATAATCTCCTCCACCCCGTCACTGCCAGAGGCCCTGAATAACCCCAAGCACAAATGCTGCCACCAGCTTCTCATTTAATATAAGTCCGGTCCGTGGTCGGGCTTATATAGGGTCAGAAACCAACCCAGGTAGCGTTATATGAGCACACGGACGTGGGAATCGTGATCAAGATAAAAAGAGCAACTCAAGATTAAATTTATATATTTAATCACTCTAATGGTACACTAGATATTAATATTTACAGTTATTATTCAGATGTTACAAATATTACAGTCAGATATGCCAATAAAAGGAAGAATGGAATATACAGAATTACATACACATGTGAGCAGTTACCTTAGTGCTGATGGCACCACAAGGGCGGCGTGGCACCAGTCTGTTCCTTGGGTAATCTCTGGCCTTGGTGGAAAAATGCCCATTCAGAAGAAATACAAGGTGGAGATGGGGCAGATGATTTTTATACATTATGGGTTGCCCCTGTCTCCACCCACCTCACACCTTTGGGCTGTCTCACAACTCCCACCCCTCTGAGGGGAGATATGGACACCCGAATTCTATAATGTTCCCTAGCCGTGTCCATGGGCATCGCAGACGGAAGATAATACTTTCATATTTTTAGTTATGATTTTATCTTCGTCTGGATGTGAAACATGCCTACTCTGAGAGCAGCCTAGCAGCCAATATCCTGTTTAGATGACTTACAGTTATCCTACATTCATGTGAATACCATGCTTGTCACCGCCTAGACGTCACGATCATGGATCTACGCTTGCCATGTTCATAGACCGCACGGCTCCTGAAATATTAATGTTATAGTCACGGCTCCGTCTTGTCTGCGTTGAAGACACCATTTCATTTTCACTGGCCTTCCAGGATATTGGAAGTGTCACCTGATCTCTATCTCCTGCTGATTGCATATCAAAGTTGAGGAAGTGTCTTTGTGTTGCCTGGTGGCTTCCATCTACATACTAATTACTCTACCATTTGCCAGTGCAAGGGTGGGGGCTTATCTCCTTGTGAGTGAGATGTGCCTTATCAATTGCTTTCTTGGAATATGGGGAATATGGCAATACTCCTTAGCAATATTCATCACAACTTCCACAAAGTTTTTTGCGTCCTTGCCTTCTTTATGAATAAAGTAGATTTGTGCCTCTAAATACTGAGGGGGAGGGAACTGCAAGAGAGTACCGCATTCCACTTGTTAAGTAGGTGTGGGCCAAGTCTCTGTATAAAAGTTTTGTAATATGATGAAGAAAAGCCGTCTGCTCCGGGTGATTTACCACTGGGGCTCTTCGACAGGATGGACCGGACTTCGTTCAAATCAAATGGCTTAGTAAGTTGGATTCATTGGGTTTTGTTTAGCTTTGGTAAGGACAAGGAAGCAAGGTAAGAGTCAATGTCCGCTGATCTTTGAATTTTTATTGCTTCTGGCTCATGTAAATTCAATTGATGTAATTTCTTATAAAATGATAGAAATGTTTTGGTTATCAGATCAAAATTTTATGTCGACTGACCATCCTTCGTCTTCATTTTATG
Source organism: Allobates femoralis (assembly GCA_033576535.1). Lineage (NCBI taxonomy): Eukaryota > Metazoa > Chordata > Amphibia > Anura > Aromobatidae > Allobates > Allobates femoralis. The sequence continues at coordinate 155,056,258 of JARQOC010000011.1, read as the reverse complement.
AATGAATGTATGTGACAGGCGTTTTTTGATCAACGACATCATGAATTTAGAGGCTTTATCCCCATTAACCATCAAGCGATTTTTCCAGTTAGAGTAATATTTGGCGGCTTGTTTATTTAATATATCTATAAGCTGTTGTCTAAGGTTGGTCAGCTGAACGAGTTTATCGGGTAAATGTGTCTGCTGGTGTTCAAGTTCTAACTTAGCGATATCTATATAAAGTGTCTCCAACTCACTCCGTCTCTTTTTGTTAAGGTAAGAAGCTATTGAAATTATCTGGCCTCTTATTGTAGCCTTATGTGCCTCCCAGACCATCGTCGGATCTACGTCAGATGTAGCATTAAAAGAAAAATAGTCGGATATAGCTGACTGAATTTTAGCTCTAACTTCTGATGAGTGTAGCAAAGTCTCGTTTAATCTCCAGGTTCTGAAGTTGGAGAGTGGTTTCTGCAATTCAAGAGTTAGAGTCACCATGGCATGATCCGAGTAAAGTGCCAGGAGGATGTCTACATGTGACGTCTTCGGGAGTATGTGTCGTGAAATTAAGATATAATCAAGTCTGTGATAGGTTTTGTGGGGGTGAGAATAATATGTGTACGCTTTGTCTCTCAGATGTAGATATCTCCATATATCTATTAATTCCGAGGTTTGTAGTAGTCTGTATATTCACTAAGTCTAGTCTTGGGGTAGTGCTTTTCCCTGATGATGTGTCCATAGCAGACTCGAGGGCAATATTTAGATTGCCTCCGACTAACACTGTATCGTCTTTAAACGAGTTCAGTTTGTTTAGAACTTTCCTAAACCACTTCAGATGCCGGGTATTGGGTGCGTATAGATTTCCAAGGGTTACCACATTGCCTCCGATCAAGCCCTTAATGAGTATATATCTGCCCTCTATGTCAACCATACTCTCTTGCAACAAGAAAGGGACATCTTTGGCTAAGGTGATCGCCACTCCTCTGACCCCCTTTATGGGGGTATACGCATGATACCACTTATCATAGAAGCATTTTTCAAAGGAGGGCGATCTCTCTTTCCAAAAATGTGTTTCCTGTAGAAAAAAAAATTATATTTAGATCTTTTGAAGTGTTGCAGTGTCTGTGAGCGAGGTATGGGCGAATTAAAGCCATGGACATTATTGGAGACAATGTGGAACGACTTACGGTTTGATGCCATGATGTTTGGTAATTGAGTAGCTTTTTTGGCACTAGAATATCCCTAATGTTTCGGGTTGGAGCAGGACTGGAGTCGGACACTGGGAATAGTGGTAAAGAAAGGTCTGAAAGATGGTGTGAAGAAAAAGTACAAATTGGGTTAACATAAACAGTATTACACATACAACCTAAATTGCATTGTATATAAGATCATCGATCCTCGGGTATTCAAGAAGCCACCGAGATATCGATGGGGGGGTCGAGGACTCGGGAGTTAATTAACAGTGTGATATATAAGATCCAGAACTCTATATATAAATCTAAATATAACTACCAGAAATGTCTGTGGCTATAATCATCTATTTTAGAAGACGCAGTCACTGGAGAAGTATATGGTTCTCCACATAGCCTATCTGGAACGAACCTTAAGGCAGTTTTTAATCTAAGGGTAAAGGCTGGATAAACTACTCATAACATCAATTGTCATTTTAAACAGTATTCCTGTTGTTGGTTGAGAGAAAAAAAGATACAAATTAACTCGAATGAGATTCTCCTCTCCATCATAAGTGGTCGAGAGACCCTTTTGCCTGATCATCCGAGTAGGGTGTCGGCTTCTGGGGGCATCACTTGCTTGGCTGATTTCCTCTTGATCCTTTGCGATCTGGGTGTTAGGACTGTTTGCCATTGAGGGGGATGAGGAACAGGTGTCAATAAACTTGCCGAAGTGACCGCTTCTAGGTCAGGGTATTGGTCAAGTACGATGTCAAGATCAGAGCAAACCTTTTTTTATGTCAGCCGACGTTATTGCTTGGAATTTTTTATCTTTAGCAGTGATGAAAATTCCAAAAGGGAACAATCAGCGATAGGGAAACTGTCTCAGGTGTAGGATCGTGGTAAAAGGTTTCAGAAGCCTTCTTTTCCTTAGTGTGATTGCCGATAAGTTCTGATAGATCTGCACTGCTGAGCCATTGCAGGATATATCAGATGTTTCTCTGGCCATATGGAGTATGAGATCTTTGGTTCTAAAGTCTAGAAATCTGCGGATCACATCTCTAGGCGGTTCTGACATTGAAGGTTTTAGTCGTAGGGCTCTGTGGACCCTCACTAGTTCCATATCTGTTGGATCTTCCGGAGTTAGAATGGACCTAAATAGGTCTGTGACGGTTGGAATAAGAGCATCTTGCCCCACTGTTTCTGGTATCCCCTTCAGCCGAAGATTATTCCTCCTTTCCCTGTTTTCGTGATCTTCTAATGTCACAAAAATATGATTAAGTTGCTCTTCGTGATGTTGGAGGCTATGCAGTACAGCGTTAGAATGTTGGACTGATTGTGAGTGGGATGTCTCCAGTGTTTCAACCCTGTGGCCCATCTGCTAGAGTTCTTGTTTGATTTCCGCAATGTCTCTGCTGATAGGCTCTAATGCTTCATTTATAATCCGTTTAAAGATCTAGTAAAACGCGTGGATCTGGATGACTCTAAACCACTCCCAACACTTTCTGCTTCCGAGTCGGACTGGTTATTGTTTATCATTTGACGTGCGGATTTAGATGATGTCGCCATGGTTGATTGTTTATGGATGTATTTATCTAGGTCTGCTTGGGTAGTGTGACCTCCTGATTTTGCTGGTGTCTTTGATGTTTTATTATTAGGTTTAACCATTTTGTCAAAGTCTGGAATGTAGTTTGTTTTTTATCCCAGGCCTCTCCAGCCACCCCCCGCACTGTTGAGTTATTTACATATCAAGAGGGGCTGCGTGAGGTTAGGTGAAATATGTCCGTAAGAGAGTGCGATGATATTAGAGAAGTTTAGTGGTTTATTCTCTATGTAGTAGGTAGGGTATTGTGGGATCCAAAAGATGCGATGGTCTCAGGGCGAATGTGGGTGTAGCTGCATGCAGAGGGCACTTGACAGTGTGCTTATACACACTTCTCCCAGCACAGTGGGGGGGAGGGGGTTGGTTCACTATGGGGTTCTGGCAGGGGTTCTTTTTCTACAAGATATAGGAATGTGCGCTGTAGTTCCACCTTGGTGCAGTAGATTGTGCTGTTGCCCCAGAGTAGCTTGGTGTGGAGATGGGAAGAATTCTATGCACCGCAGCTATGTTGCTTGAATATACTAGTGTGCGTCAGTTAGAAGAACACAGTAAAGTTGTATAACCGGTAAAGCCACACATGTGGCGTTGTCCCACCTGGGTAAGGCTTCCTGCGTCCATCTGCGTCCGTGGTTCAAGCACGCCAGCTCCGTCTGTGCTAAGGGTGTAGTGTTGACCCTGTTCTCCAGTACCCCCCTCTCTACACACAGCCGAGGGCTCCAATCCACTCCGGGGCCCCCACAAGGTGGATCAGTACACCCTCCTTTCCCAGATGGTCCCTGCAACTCCCGGGGGAGCCCACACCTCAGGCAGCCTCGCCTGGAGCCAAACGACCGGTCTCAGCTGAGACCTGATCGCTGTTCACCGAGTCCTATCAGGTGACTCTCCCCTGCTGCCTCAGTGCCAGAAAGTCCTGCCCAGTCTTCCCGCTCACCGTGACCAGCTATAGTTAGGCGGGGGGGGGGAGCCGCGGTTTACCGTCCTGGGGGTTCAGCGCTCCAGTGTCCCGCGCCTGTGCAGTGTCACCCGCTTCCAGCACTGTAATACTCACGGGTCCTGAGGGGCCTGGGGGTGCTCCACGTGGCAGGTCCAGGTTTCCAGCAGATGGGTCCAAAAGACTCAATTCCTCTGTAGCTTGGGTCCTAGGTGCTTTGTGCTAGCCTAGCAGCCCAGTGCAGGTCCTGGTGACATCCTTGCAAGCCCAGATGGCTTGGATTCTGCTGCTGTGGTGGGAGAGCTGTTAGATTCAGCCACTCACATCTGCGGCCATCTTTGATCTGCCGCTCACAGTCAATTAGGTTAACTGTAACCCCTCGTGGGAAAGAGTGTTGCAGGCTATTTCTGGTTTATGAGGGTTATGTTGGGAAGGGTTAACCGTGTGTAGGCTTTGCCCTGCTCTTGTCGCCTCCTGCAATGCGGCCCAGGTCCCTGCCAGTCCCTTCCAAGGTATAGGGGCCCCTACACCTGTGCCAGAGCCCCAGGGTGTGGATTGGGGAGGGTTATCTGCCTCTAAACTGTCAGCACTTCTGCAGAGTCGATCCTCCACTTACCCGCCCTGCGGCTCGGCAAATGGCGGGTCCTGTTCTGAAGCGCCGACTCCCCGACACTTTCCGGAGTTTCCCTCTCAGGTCAGGTGACAGCCTGCTGTTCTTGTCTGGCGGCGGGATCCGGTGCACTATGTAGGCGCTGGTGACGGCGTCTGGCTTTCCGTAGCTGGGTGCACGATGCAGAGGGAGTGAGTCCCAGGTGTCGACAGCAGGGCCCTCATGGTATTGCCGTTCCGTGCAGGGGGCAGGGGAGCCACACCGCCAGAGGGATAAAGGTAGCTTAGGGTGACAAAATAAAGAAAATAAGCCTTGCTGAATGTAGCTTGATGAGGCAGCAAGCAAGCTGGGGTCAAATGGAGGCCGGGTGGTCAGTCCAGTGCTGTGGATGCAGTGGATAGGGATGCAAGCAACAGGAGCCTCCTCACATGCGTCCTCCCTGGATCTCGGCCATCTTGGATCCCTCCCGTTTTGCATCCAACTGCTATGCGATTGACATTTTTCTCAGATCACATCCGTTTGCTGTCCGTTGTTTAATCCATTTTTTTTCTCAGCAGCTATTTACTGTATAATCATTTACAGGAACATTTTACAGTTGTCTACGCTGCAGAATGATAATTTATCAGTAAAAAAAAAAAAAAAACGTGTCTAACTCGGGTGGTCCGTGTGCGGTCCGACTGCGGTCTGTGATTTTGTCGGACGCATAGACTTGCATTGGCAAGTCTCGCACGTGAATTGCATACTGTCTCAGCATGTAGCGACTGCTTTCTCGTCCGTCTATCGGATGAGAAAAAACGTTCAACACTTGCATATGTGCTCTCTGACATTAAATAACATTGGTCTGACTGCAATGTGAGAAAAACTCTCATTGCAGTCGTTAGTTTCACGCCAATGTGCCTGTACCCTAATGGTTCTAGCCTGAACAATCATTTTGGCAGGTCATTGTTGCCTTGAATGCTGTCAAAACCGAGACAGTGGTAAAGTTGTTGTTGGTGGAAATGAAAAAAAAAAAAAAGCTTGCTCTTGGAGCAATGGGGAGGTGAAAACAAAAGTGCAACACAAAAATGTTGCGATGATAGGAAGCAGTTGATACATAGAAACAAAACCTCTTTTTGGTAGATTATTCTTTCTGTGTATATATAACTACCAAAGACAATGCTGGAGCATATGTCGCTCTGACACGTCCAGTACGAGATAACAGGGCTGGGTCTGAGCTGAAAATAGCTTGTCTCCCTATCGTCCACTGCGCTCCTGGTGTTTAAAGCACTACAGATTGTTTTGTTTGTTTGTTTTCAGCGCTATTTGTGATCCAGCAGCAATCCTTGACTAATAATTGTGCACACACAACTAGTTTGTCTTTTTGTAAAACTTTTTCAGCTGTATGATTATTTTTTAACATTGGGGTCCATGGAAAATCAGTGCTGTGCACATTAATTGGGACAAAGCAAGTCTTTACTTGTTTTTCTTGCATTAGTTTGATGGTGGGTTTACACGTTTCAATATCGTTGCGATATCGCAACTCAGTGGCGCGGGAGCGCGCATTTAGTGCACATTTCTCCCGCATCGCATTGGATGTTTACACGCTGCAATATCGGAATACAACGTCCGTACGATGTCTCCGCCTCCCAACCCAGGAACGATCCTTTAACATGGGAGTGAATGGGTGACGTAGAACATTGCATTGTAGTTGGGCTGTCACACGGCACGATCCGGCTTCAATCTCCATTCAATATCGGAGCATTGAATAGCACGCTCATTCAATCCCCGATATCGCATTGACATCGTTCCTGCATCGTATTGGACGTTCACACCATACAACGCAGGAACGATGTCGGCTCCAACGATTGAACCACGTGACTTTTGATTGAAATCGTACTACGATATCGCAACGTGTAAACCCGCCATTACTATTGCTGATGAGTGTTTTATCAGTTCTTGGTGTCGTTTTTCTTTTTCTTCCACATTTCCCTTTTCATTTTGCAGAAAACAATCCAGTTTCATTGTGTGTGCGAATTATTCTTGAACGGTAGATTTTCCAATACCAACGGTGGAAGCGATTTCTCTTAGTCAGATTTGTATGTTCATTAAGAGTAATAATTCTAGACCTCTTCCGTGGAGTAAGGCTGGCTTCACATTTGCGTTTGAGAACGCAGCGTATAATATGCATGCGCATATGCATGCAAAAACGCATGCATCTGCATGCAATCGCTGCATGTATCATACGCATGCATATACACAATGCTTAAAATAAACGCAGCGTTTGCGTGCGTATGCTTGCGTTTGTGCATTGCGTATGCGTTTTTTGTCCGCATGGGTTACAGATTTTTTTTGTGTCAAACATGTTTGTTTTTGCCAGAAACGCCCATGGGGAGTGGCAATGTAAGGTACACATGCGTTTCAAATGCACACTTCCGCAAGACCACGCGGACGCTTGCGTACCTATTAACAATAATGCGTTGTTTATACGCAAGTGTACGCATGCGGATGCTTGCAGATTTTTTAGGCGCCAAAAAATGCTGCATGTTGCATCCAGAGGGGGCTGAAAATAAACGCACATGTACGCAAACGCAAAAAAAGTATGTAAATGCATGTCATTGCGTATGACTGCATACGCTACTATAAAGATAGGTAATCAATACGCATGCGGATTTAGTTTTTTACATCCGCAACATAGGCTGCGTTTGCGAACGCAAATGTGAAGGCAGCCTAACATCCATTTTTACAGACATGAATCACACTGAGAGAAAAAGTACACTAAACCACTCCTCACAGAAACAAGCTCTCAACTGAAGCTGAGGGGGCAGCTAGCTGTTATTTTCTGACTAAAACCAGTCACACCACATTTTGTTACTCAAGGTTGTACACTCACCTGTTCAAAGCAGTTTGCACAGCACTGTAGATCTGTTAATCTTTCATATGATCCTAAGTAAGCAAAAAAAAGTATCCTTTTCAAATGACAGAAAAACTGATGACAGATCAGTTTTTCATGAACTTCAATGTAAAAAAAAACAAAAAAAAAACAGCTGAAATCTTTTTTTAAAATGGACGAAATAGTTGTGTTTGCACAACCTTTTTGCAAACTGATAGTTGCTGAATCGATTCTATTGTATGCTTACTGGACATGTGAACACAGTAACTGTTCAAAATGTTTTTTTTTTTTTTTTAATATGTCATCCAACACTCTTGGGGTATGTGTAAATAATCTGGAGGCCCAGAGTCCTGGACCTGAGGGAAGCCACGGGTGAATGCAGGGAGATCGCAGCTGCTCTGTGCCCAAGTTCTGCGTTCGGTGCACGTCGGCTGTTCCCTTCATTCACCTTCTAGAGACCGCTTCTGACTCCGCGGCAATAAATTAACATGCTGTATAGATGTACAATCGCGGCAACCCTCACCACAGGTGAAATAACACTGTAGAGTGGAGCAGCACAATGAGCATGGGATTTATAGAAATCTCATCCACTGTGCTGGTAATTCACAACGCAATATTATGGACGCAGCACAAACATTAAGCCCTGATCGTAGTGTGCACACAGCCAAACAGTTTTGATCCTGATATATTCTGTTACATTTGTAGTTGTTTTATAATATCTAAAAGAGAAATATATGTGACTTTGTGCCTAAGGCTATCATGTATATTTTGCGGCTAAAGTGAAGTGGTCATTAGTTTTTTGTTTTTTTTTTTGCATATGAGCTGCTGCTACCATCAGTAAGCCCGTATGTATAGTATTGTCCCGAATTGCTCTCCTACTGAGGGCAGAGCAAAGTACTGTAATGCACAAGTGCACTACACAGGTGTTCTTTGACCTTTCACCATGCCTGCGGGTTACAGTACTTTGCTCTGCCCTCACAAGGACAGAGAAATGTGTGCCTGTGCAGGAGCACAATGGAGGAGACTGTGTGGCTGATGTAGGACGCATCACCTGCACAAAGCAGGAGGACGACAATGCTATCACAAGAAAGAAGGAGCAGCTGTACCAAGACCCGTGACACCCATCGGACTTCACCACCCTCGCCTCACCCCTGTTGAGTAGAAAGCTGTTCTTTTACATTATGCAAATTGTCCCGGGGAGTTATATTCAGTATTCCAGAATGCTGTATAAAAGGTCTAACTATTGGTAGCTGCAGCTTATATGCAAAAAAACTGTTGACAGGTTCACTTAAAACTGCATGACCAGCAAAACCCATCGGCACCATATAAAGTGTGCAGGGCATGTGTCGAAAATGCTGAAAGATTGTGAGCCAAGTGTATAGCACTACGGACCGGGTTAATCAGTAGCAGGGCCGACAGGCTATATCACAGTGGCGATGCCCAGCACCGTGGTCTTGGCTAACATTTGTTAAGGGAATATTTACAGGGCAATAAAGTTAGTATATAGTTTGTGACACCAGCTGAGATATCTGGCCAGGGATGGCCAGCACTGCATAGAGATACTCCCAGGAAGAGGTATTGGGGGCAGCAAGGTGTTTAACTCTCCTCAGTCAGAGCAAGTCCCTGGGGTAGTAAGGATGTAGGAGTGATGATGGGAGTTGTAGTGAGAGATGCTGAAGTGCAGCAAACAGACACATGGAGGCAGATGAATGCAGTCTTTTTACCTTTACAGGTTGTTGGTAACAGGTAAAATAAGGTAAAGTCCAGGGGTACTGCTCACAAGGTCGAGGGTCTGGTCGGTCTGTAAGCAACTGGAGCCCACTCCGCCAAGTGGGAGACTAAGCCTTTATTCTGTGCTTTCTACCTAGAGTTTCATATGCCTGTGAGCTGTTCTGTTTTCGCTGCTTTCTCTTTGTAGATTTTCCAGACAGCAGGCATTGTGAACCCTTACAAGATGCTCTGCATAATGCTGTGCTCCTGGATCTACATGGGTGACCAGCAGACATGCAGTCTCCTGGTCTCCAGTTTCTGCCTCCAGGGTCTGCAATCCCTGGACATCCTAGAAATCTAGTGTCCTGCTCTCAGCAAATCCTGGAGTGAGATTCACAGGAGCTCCAGCCCCAGGGAGCTCTTGCCTCCTTGCGCTTCTTCCTTTCGTCACACCCGCCCCCCCAGCCAGAAGGATGAGACACCTCTACAATTTAGGTACTCGTGCTCCCCTTTCTGGTCAGAATCTGGATGAGAAAAAAGTTGCAACAGTATGCTATTCTCGTGCGAGACTCACCAATGCAAGTCAATGGGTTCGACAAAATCAAGGACAGTACACGGACCATCTTAGTGCCATCCGGTTTTTTAACTGATGCATTATCATTCTGCAGCTGAGAACACTGTAAAATGTTCCTGTAAATGATTGTACAGTAATAGCTGCTGAGAAAAAAAATGCATTGCAAACAGATGACTGCAGAGAAAACCTCGGACACTACCAAAGCAGTTGTATGCCAAACGGACCAAAGAACGCATGTCACTTGTCTGACTATCCTGGACAACATACGGACAGATTTTTTTCACGCTGGTGTGGCCGTGTCCTTAGAGAAAAAGCCTCAGATAGTTCTAGTTGTGTGGTGAGAGCCTTGATGACTTCTACTTGTGTATAGTAAATATTACAGGCATGAACACAAGGACAAAATCTTCCATCCAATGCCCAAATCTCACCTCCGCTTTAAGACCGGCAAAGTTCATGTACCTAGATGCATACGCTAGTATGGAAATTTCCAATGGCAATGAATTCTGTCAGTCCGATTTTTACTACCCCCTCTAATAATGGAGCTAATGAGTGAAGAACAGGAACAACCATTTCACTAACACACAGGACTATGGACCATAGATATCAAGGCAGATGGAGCACAAACATGATGATAGACTACTGCTAGTGTTTACAACGTGATAACCCTCATCATAACTTCAGAGCAATGAAAAAAGAGAATTTCTCCATAACAATTGAAATTTACACAACTATTTCTCTCTTGGTTAGATGATGATTTTTCATCATGAAACAAATATATCACGTGCTATTGCTTCTTCACAATATTACCCTCTGAAAAGTTTATAATGAAACATTTCTCATTTGCTAACTAATATTGGCGCGTTGCCCTTTTTTTTACTTCATATCTGGAATTGGCACCTTGCATTTGGGTAAAATCAGCAAAAATACTTGGGATCTCAGAATTTTTTTTGCTCCAAATCTAGAGCAGTGGTATGGCAGTAGGTGGTGCTGATTTCTTGCACATGTATTGTTCGAGTTCCCAGTATAGGGTGCATGTGAGCTGGTACTGATAATCCTGTATTGCCTCTTCACCTTCACATTTACTGTTTCTTACAGGTGCACATTCCGATTCCCCAGCACTGTGATAAAGATAAAATTTAGTGCTCTCCATCAAGAAAAGGAGGTGAAAACTCCCATGCCGCCTTCACCAATATATCATCACATTTCACCTCTGAAAATCCACATACCAGAACCGGATCTGAGAAGCTTTGCCAGTCCCTTACCCTCACCGACTGGAACCATCAGGTGAGGCTCTTGTTATACAATAATAATAAGCTTTCTTTCTATAGTGGCAAAATATGTTTCACTACACTTTACAATTCAGAGGGGACATGTACAGACAATAAAGACATTACAAAGAACAAACCTAATTCATCAGATACAAAGGGAGTCGCAAATTTACAATATATGAGGAAAGATGGGAGGCACAAAGGGTAAATCGGAAAAAGTGCCGTCATATATGGTCCAGCCATCAATATAATAGGGCATTAGAATAAAGCTGTATGAACTGGTCACCAGCCAGGATCTGTACAAGTGCTGGTATAGAGTCCTATTAAGTCCATGGAGGGTGCAACTAGATGAAACTAGAGACCACATTTTGAAAAAAATATTGCAAGGGCAAAAAATTGAATAATGAAGTGAAGTGAGGCAATAGGCCAATCTAAAAAAAAATGTGTGTTTAGGAAGAACTGTGGATGTTAGGAATAATCAAATTTTCCTGGGTAATGCATCCAAAGAATTGGTGCATCTCGCGAAAGGTTTTGGAGGCGTGAATAGGAGGTTTGGATCATGGAGTACTTTACACTTCGGCCATTAGCCGAATGGGGGCACAGGTAGCGTAATGGATAGGATATACATATTCCATATGGTTTTACTTTACTATACAGGTGATTGCCTGATTAACTGAGCAACTCAACACTTGATTAATTATATCAAAAGGAGAAATACATGTGGAGTCAAACAATTGCTTTAAACAATCATATAAATCATTTTATTAGACACACATATAAACATAAATATGCAGGAAACAAGGTGCACCATGTAAAGACACGTAGTACATAGTCCATAAACAAAAGATGAGGGCACACAGTAATATACAACAATTGCACATTCATAGGACAAACAGCATTGGTTCACTAATAGTTAATTCATTTGATTTCTAGTGAGGCAGCCATAGTAATCAGAGTATAGATTGGCAGCTCACAAGGCCTATTGTAACGTCCCATAAAGTGCATATAGTAAGATAGCTTCATACAAAAGTGCACAACAGATCAATTGAATAAGGTGCTAGTGCAGGATAAAAGATAGAAACCTCCATATCAGACTCCTTACGTATGTTTCGCTTTGCTTTAAACACGCATATGCTTCATCATGAGGAGTAACAGTAAAGGGTAATGGTGGAGTTTTTATCTCAAGCACAGAGCGGTCACATGCTGAAGCGTGACCAATCAGAACCCTACTAACGGCGCATGCGCAGATGCAAGCCGGCGCCGGTGATGTCACTTCCGGCGCGACGCCCATCCCGACACATGAACATCCGGCCGTCGCCAGGATGCTGCATTATCAGGAAGCGCGTCATTAATGCGCCTCCATGGCAACCCAGAAACGGCCGCAAACCGCGCATGCGCACAGGGTCCGATGATTCCCAATATACCTAGATAGTCATCATGGCCAAATAATCATATAATAAAATGAAAAACACATCTGTTCTTTCATCCAATGGCGGTGTCATCATATTCTATGGTAGATGGGAGTTCAGATTACATATACAGCAGTATTTGTAGATACACTGTGGTTTAATTCATTTGATTTCTAGTGAGGCAGCCATAGTAATCAGAGTATAGACTGGCAGCTTCCTGATTATGCAGCATCCTGGCGACGGCCGGATGTTTGTGTGTCGGGATGGGCGTCGCGCCGGAAGTGACATCACCGGCGTTGGCTTGCATCTGCGCATGCGCCGCTTGTAGGGTTCCGATTGGTCACGCTTCAGCATGTGACCGCTCTGTGCTTGAGATAAAAACTTCACCATTACCCTTTACTGTTACTCCTCATGATGAAGCATATGCGTGTTTAAAGCAAAGCGAAACGTACGTAAGGAGTCTGATATGGAGGTTTCTATCTTTTATCCTGCACTAGCACCTTATTCAATTGATCTGTTGTGAACTTTTGTATGAAGTTACTTTACTATATGCACTTTATGGGACGCTGCAATAGGCCTTGTGAGCTGCCAGTCTATACTCTGATTACTATGGTTGCCTCACTAGAAATCAAATGAATTAACTATTAGTGAACCAATGCTGTTTGTCCTATGAATGTGCAATTGTTGTATATTACTGTGTGCCCTCATCTTTTGTTTATGGACTATGTACTACGTGTCTTTACATGATGCACCTTGTTTCCTGCATATTTATGTTTATATGTGTCTCTAATAAAATGATTTATATGATTGTTTAAAGCAAGCGTAATGGATAGGGTGGTGCAGCACTGTGGAGAGCTTTACGGGTAAAGCTTGATATGTTTTTATATTGGACTCTAGTGGATGGGTAAATTAGTGCAATGACTGGCACAGGACAGAGGCTTTGATGTAGCAGTTACAGAGGAATAGAATCCTGGCTGCTGTAATCGGGATGGATTGAAGAGGGGAGAGTTTCAATAGTCCAGACCAAATCAGCAGGGAGTATGAGAGATGGCGGATTAGATGGGATAGAGCAGAAGTTGAGAGACTAGGGGTGATTAGAGACAGGTCTGTATAATTGGCAGCACAGCTTTGATTAAGGAATGTTTTTTAAGTAATGGGTGTATACTGGCGTGTTTGAAGTAGCAGGGAAAGATACCGGTGAGGTGAAGTATGACAGCCAAGTTTTCACAATTGACACCAATAAGCAGCCAAACATGAATGCTGTGTTGTAATATTGTAAGTAGAAAACCAAAGGAATGTGATGTTAACTGTTGTCTACATTAACTGAACCTGTCACTCAGTTCATCCTGCCCAAACCATGGACAGCATGAATCAGAGCCTAGCTACACATATTAATGCCAAGATCCAGAGGGTGAGACGAGCGGAGTACCTATGGTTGACATATCTCCCTAATGTGCACACACTGGAGAGACCTGTATCTAGAGAGATGTGCTGGACTAGTCAAGTCTCTGCCTATTGTCCCTGACCGGATCTTCAAACTATATATTTTTTTTCTTAAACTCCTTGTTGTATCAGAAAAAATAAACCTGGCTAGCATGAATTGAATGCCAGGGTCACTTTAATACTTGCCTTCCAGATGCATGCTAATAAGAATAAGGATACTTTTTGATGCCCTAAAAACATACAACACGTTTTATTGATGTTGATAGAAGTTTTTAGGATTTACCAAATAATGGATTTTTTAAAGGCCACTAAATAAATCGCATAAATGTCATCTGCAACTACCAATTACAACGGGACCCTCAACAACTCTCCCTCCCAACCCTCCAACGTCATCTTGTAATTTCAGTGGTTGATCTTTTGTTTTCAGGGAGATAAGCCACTGCCAGAAGAGTTTGGCAGGGGCCTCATTTTCACCCCATATCCAATACACATGAAAACTCGGCCAAGCCGAGGTTTCCGATACATGGGGAGATCATATTCATTTTAGAGGCACTGCAACAAATGTTACACTGGTGAATCACGAAAAAACAGTAAAACAAACGTCTAAAACATACTCTGTTGTATTAAATAAAGTAAGGAGCAAGTGCTGATAAAAAAATCAAAATCCGGGTATTTGGTTGATACTTTTGCAAAAAATGTACCATAAGCTGCTCTACCAAAACGTCAAGGTAACCCGTGTCAGACAGTCCGTACCTGATGTATTTAAAAACCTGATCCAATGTCTAGTACCTATAACAGGATATATAGAACAGGATTCAGACAGGCAGACATGTTACACTGGTTCTGCTTGGTTCTTTACAATGCATTCTAAATTATTATGCAAATGTTATTTATTTTCCTAAATGGCCGATGCAAATGTGTCAGTATAATTTTCAATTCGTGAACTGTTAGAGTGTAAAGCACATTTCATTGGACAAACCTCCCAATGATAACAACATGATTTTCTTCAAAACTAAAAGAAAACTCAAATTATGCACAACAGAGTTTTCCAAATATTTTATAAGCTGCAAAGAATTGAAAATGGTCATTTGTAGGATTTGCAGCATTGAAATGTGTGAACGTAGCCTTATACTCCCTTCCCATGCCGGCGCTCATGTGAGGTTGCAACGTCACACAGCCCCGAGCCCAATCACTGCCGGCTTCTCTCTCCCTTCTTTTGAACATATGATTAATCAATAGAAAGTGAGCACCCTGAGGGGCGGGGCTAAACGGACTTTCTGGGAGAGAAAAAAAAAACCTCTGTTTAAATGCTGCTGAAGAGGGAGAGAATGATTGGAGCACCCTGAGGGGCGGGGCTAAACGGACTTTTTGGGAGAGAAAAAAAAAACCTCTGTTTAAATGCTGCTGAAGAGGGAGAGAATGATTGGCAGCGGTGGGCAGATTACACATGCAGGGGTGTGAATCTGACCTTGGCTGCAGCCCCTAGCCACCTCCTTAATGGCTGGAGCATGTAAGTTTTCTAAGTGTATTATCTCGGGGTACAGGGCTGCTCAAGTGCTGGGTGACCCCTTGTCTGCATGCTGCAGACATGCTGCATCCAGTGCTGTAATTAGATCACCATGCCTGGTTTGGTGACAGGTCCTCTTTAACTATGGAAGAAAGTGGTTAATCAGAAACTATATATACTTTGTCATACTTTCAGGGACCCTAAAGGGGCTATTAGCTCTCTGTTTATGATTTGATCCTGGTCCAAAACATGACTGTCACGTCGTAGCTGACGTTACAGCATTGAAGAAACATGGTGGCCGTCCACTGCTCCATCCATCTTGACCATACAGAGTTGCACTGCACTTATCAGTAAAGAAAGCTTACCTTTAGGGTACTGTCACACTTGGCGACGCACCAGCGATCTTGACAGCGATACGACCTGGTAGGGATCGCTGGTGAGATGTCAAACAGTCAGATCTCACCGGCGCCGCAACTACGATCCAGAATGATACGGAGGTCGTTGGGACCCTGTTTCTCAGACCTGTAGTATTGAGGTTGTTGTCCCTGTCAAACACACCGATGCATGCTGCCCGGCGGGGCCCCAACGATCAAAAAATCATCAAGGTGACTGTGACACGACCAGCGATCTCACAGCAGGGGCCTGGTCGCTGCTAAGTGTCAAACATAGCGAGGTCGCTGTTGCATCACCAAACTTGTGACTTAGCAGCCATCCCGCTAGCGATCTCTCTCGGTGTGATGGGGGCTTTAGACTTCATATCTTGTTCCACTACAGCCATTTCTGCTTGTGAGCACTGTTTACAAGTGGCCTTACTGTTGGTTTGTGCACAACTGCAAGTCTGTGGAGGATCCTAAATCTTGAGCTTTGTGGGACTCCACAGGCACTAGCTGCTTCAAAGACCTGTTTGCTGCTTTGATATATAAATAATGATATTTTAGCAGCTGCTCTCCTAATCCAAGGAATTTGTCAGTCTTAAAGCTTCTTCATTATACCTTTACCTGCACAAACCCATCTCTACTACATATCACTCACCAATGTCCTCACAGTACGATGATCACGCTTTAGTTTTTGTGCGAGATCTAACATTTTCTTACCTTGTCCAAGGATTTGCACAATTTGATTCTTTTCAGCAACATAGAGATTTTTCTTTCCAATATGGCTTAAAAATTTCTATGGCCTGCATAACAATGTGGAACATCCTTCTTAAAGGGATCCTGTCACCTTCAAAACACCTCCTAGCTATCAAAACATGTCCCTGCAGCATCCCATCATTAATCTCACACTTCTTTTGTCTCCTAAAAGCATCCTGTGAAAGTGGAGAAAAATGTTTTAATACTCACTCATTAGTGATTATAATTAGCAGGGGCTATATTCTTTAGTCACCAGGGGGTGTTGTTTTGCAGCTCCAGGATCCACCCTCTCTCTGTCTGTGCTTAAGTGAAACTGAAACTGAAGGCAGGACTAATGATTTGCATTCTGTGAGTGATAGAGAGGGGGGAGGGCAATGCCTGCACATCACAGCAGAACACACAGAGACAGGGTGGATCCTGGAGCTGCGCAAGAGCCCGCCTTGGTGACTAAAGAATATAGTGACTGCTAATTATAATCACTAATGAGTAAGTATTATAACATTTTTATGCACTTTCACAGGATGCTTTTAGGAGACAAAAGGAGTGTGAGATTATTAATAGGATGCTGCAGGGACATGTTTTGCTAGCTTAGGAGGCGTTTTGGAGGTGACAGGATCCCTTTAAGTAGATTTACTTTAGTGGGGCTCAACTGGCAAACTAATTTTCACTGGTGCTTGAGGTTGATTTCAGTGATGCAAACAGCTCTGAGACACAAGATCATCCACAAGTTTATTTTAAATCAAGAAATTAAGTCTATATGAAACTTAAAGGGAACCTGACCCCTCCAAATCACCTCCAACCCTATTAATACCTGTCCCTGCACCCTAACATATCAGTATTAGTGCTCCTTTTCTACAAAAAAAGTGATCAGTAACATTGGAATAATCAACAATATACACTTACAGATCTGAGACTTCTTGTCCCTGAATAAGTCTCACAGGGCGTCCCCTATGAGACTCTTAAGCCCTCCCTAGGTGCTCATTTTCACGCCCCGAATGACCTACCCTCTCTCTGTCTGTGCTGCTGTGATGTGGAGCTGAAGGCAGGACTAATGATTTGCATTCTGTGAGTGATAGAGAGGGGGGAGGGTAAAACCTGCACAAGCAGAGAACACAGACAGAGAGAGGGTGGATCCTGGAGCCTGCAAAACAGCCCGCACAGGTGACTAAAGAATATAGCCCCTGCTGATTATAATCCCTAATGAGTAAGTACTACAACGTTTTTATGCATTTTCACAGGATGCTTTTAGGTGACATAAGGAGTGTGAGATGAGTGATAGGATGCTGCAGGGACATGTTTTGGTAGCTTAGGAGGCGTTCTGGAGGTGACAGGATCCCTTTAAATCCAATTTGCATAATGATTTGGAACATAGTGCATGTATGTTGACAAATAGGAACCATAAACATGTATATCTATAAATGTATATGCTCACTTTGTTACATGTCATAGTACATAACACATAGGACTATGATTTGCCCGGATGCTTTTGTGAAGTCGTTATATCTAACGAAGCTTTGAGTGTTGTTCTGGTCAAAAGAATGTTTTGTTAATAAAGCATTTTCCATTTTTAGTGTTCCCAATTCCTGTCCTGCCAGTCCTCGAGGAGCTGGGTCTTCAGGTTTACATTTCATACATAACATTGCATCGGAGCTCAAGCTGGTGGCAGAATGTGCGAAAGCTGCTACAGACCAACAAGCGGAAATATCTGGAGGAGACAGTCCCAAAGTATGTACCAATCTTCATTTAAAGACGCACTCCGACAAATCTTGTTACTTCCTAAACCCATGTGCATATACTTTAGTGTAAATGCAGTGATAGACTCACTGATCATCATATTGTCATTTTTAGGGGCGCTCTGGTCTTCTTCAGGTTCACGTCACTGCTATTCCACTCGTCGAATCACACTGGGATTTATGTGCTAGCCAAAAGTCACACTTTGCAATGTAAGTAAATGTTAGTCTGACCCGCCATAGACTCATATTGTAAAAGCAACTTCCAGCTCAAGCCTAGACCCCAGTGTGATACAGCAAGTTGGAACAGAAATCGTGACCGAGAAAAGACTAGTGCGGTGCTGGAAACTATGGTAGACTGTGATCGGATAGAATCACTGCATTTACACTACACTACATGCATATATACACAGTTTTGTGAAATACGTTTTCTGGGAGTGTATTTTTAACCCCTTAGTTACCACCAATACGACTTAAAACTGACCTGAGGTATAAGTGAATAGCATCCTCCAACAGATGAAAATGCAGCAGCTATCAGCTGTATATCCTAAGAGCTGAGAAGCTGCTTCATCAAACACGATTGGTTTTGGCACCGACCACGGCCCCTTAACCCCTTACATACTGTTGTCAATATTACAGCATTTTGATGGTTAACAGTGTGAGGTCTTCTTTTTTTTACTCATATTGGTGTCCTGAGATCATGATTATGGGGTCCTGATGATCCCCATGGCAAATCATGGACAAATAATGGACTTGGTCTGCCCGCTAAAGTGATCTGTTCAGAAGTTAACAACATTTAAATGGTAAAAAATAACATTTCTCCTTCGCATTATTTGAGTACACAGGACCATCGCTGTATCCTTTCCTGCCACTAGGAGGTGACATTAAGTTGAGATAAAGTCCTCCTCCCTGCAGTATACACCCCTCAGTAGGAGTAGTTAGTCAGTCAGTTTTAGCTTAGTGTCGCAAGGAGGCACATGTGATCTGTATCTCAGACCACATCTACCTATTTTATTTTTTATTTTTTCTTATTTTTACAGTTTCAAGTGACTGGCCTCCTGAGGGTGCCGCTCTCCTCTTAACATGGAGATCGCGCAAGGCACGCACCCTTTGGGACAACAGATCCCTCAAGGGCTCCACTCTCCTCACTCGACCATAGGACCAGCCCTGGGGTCGATGGTCTCCCCTGCTGGTGCATCCCCAGGGCTCAACTCCAGGAGATCCACGGACACACAGCCACCAGCCACGCACATCCCACTGCATCCCCCTGAATAACAGTGGGGATCCAAGGAGTGCACGCTGACACTCTCACTCCCTCCATGCAAGGAGCAGGTGATTGACAGTGCAGCAGATACCGGATGTACGGTGCTCAGGAAGAGCACATTGTAGAACTCACCAGGCACCTAGACCCTGCATATGGGGCTTAGGGAAGAGCCCCGCACCACACAGATTCCAGGCACCCGGATCCCACACACAGGAAACCCAGATCCGGTGCCCATGCACCATATCTGATGCCCACCCAGGCAACGGCGGCTCCATGCCGGGTAGCGCATCACCGGTAAGTGCGGGGTGCACGTCCACAGCATGGGGCTTGAGGGTGGCAACGGCTCACAGCTGTGGTGCAGCCCGAAGGCATCGCTGGCCCACCGCTACTCCAGGGTCTACAGTAATTCAGGCCCCGGTCTGGGCCTTCACACTAGCCCTGCCCACTCCGCGATTGGCGGCGAGACTGCCAATCACACCAGGCCGCATCACCGCACACGCCCACTAGTGACGCGCGCCCAATCACATCTGCATCACTGGCCACAGACTCCGCCCACAGCTTACGATAGGCAGCAAGGGGCGGATAGCTCCACACCCCCTCAAACAAAACCACGCCCCCTCAGTGGGGCGAATCACAAAAAACAGACAAAGGCACATGTGGGGCTTAGCACCAACCCAGTGTTCAGCATCCAGATCACCAACATACCTGGCCTCCCCTTCTCCCCCCACCCCCACTCAGCAAGGCGGAGCCGCACAGAGCCCACACCCACACATAAGCCAGGGGGCTGGCACTACAAAGTCATTTGCTCCTGAAGCGAAAGCACCTCCAGATGGCACCTCTGCATTCAGAACAAGGGGAACAGGATCTGGGTAAGCTCCACTGAGACACTTTTACCTGCAGCATCCCACCCTGACCAGTACCAGCTTTTTGCTCTTTTAACCTAACACTACAGTACCATTTTCAATTGTAATTACACAATGGCAGATCCCAAACCATCCAAAATAAATAACAAAATCCACACAGGGGTCAATGCATCATGTACCAACTGCCAGACTTCATTCCCACAGGGGCACACTTCGCAACTTTGCCTAAACCGCGAGCCCCAATGCCCCATGGAGTCTACCACTGAGACAGTCCCCAGTACATCCGACACCCCTGCATGGGCCCTGGCATTGACGCTGTCGATTGACTCATTAGCCAGAATAATGCAGTCATTCCCCTCTACCCGTACTGCCAGGGCTGCCATCTGAGACCACTCTCGCTCTCCCCGCCAGGCTTCCCTCGAGATCGGCCAACAAGCAGGGAACGTCCCCAGGTTAGGGTCCCCCGGGCGACCAGAAGATGGACCCATACAAGTCCGTCCCAGGGACACTCTCCCACCACATCACCCATAGGTGACACATCTCGCTCTCCGTCATCCGAAGAACAGCCCGAGCTACTCTCCGAAGGGGAACTCTCAGAGCCAGAATCATCCGAGGACCTGGAGACGATGGACACCCAGGCATTGGTTGACAGCCTCATTGAGGCCGTTAACAAACCACTAAAAGTCAGTGACGACCCTACCACTGCCCCGGAGCACGCAGTGTCTTTTAAAAAGCCAAAACGCTCACGTCGAGTATTCTCATACAACCCCAATTTTAGGGACATGATCCGACGACACTGGGAGTGCCCAGACAAACACTTTGCTGGTCACAGACCTATCGAAGCTAAGTACCCCTTCACGCTGGGCCAACATAAAGAGTGGTCTGAATCATCAGCCGTCAATCCCCCAGTAATGCGTCCAGCCATCAAAATCCTCCTAACACTCTCAGAAAGCTCATCTATCAAAGACCCCAACGACCGCCAGATAGCTAACCTAGCATGCTTGGTCTTTGAAGCCTCAGGAGCAGCCCTCCCACCCTCCTTCGAGATGGCATCGGTCAAAAAAAAATAGTGTCTTGGACAGATAACCTACACGCAGTCCTACAAAACTTCGACCTCCCTCAAGAGGCAATGGACCTATTCGACCTTCTCTTCATGGCCGGTGAGTACTTTTTACTAGCGTCCCTAGACACGGCCACCTGCTAGACATTGGCTGCGTCGAAAGCCATCTCCATTCACCGAACTCTGGCTCAAAGGATGGCACGTGGACTCCGCATCTAAAAGATCCCTCATAACCCTACTCTACCATGGCGGTCCCCTATTCGGGGAAAAGCTAGACCAACTCATCTCCAAAACCACAGGAGGAAAAAGCAAGTTTCTTCCCCAGCAAAAGCTCAAGCGGCCCTTTCGCCACACACAGCAGCAATCATGGTTTCATACCTCTCAAGGGACATCTGGATGGCCTACCTCAACGGCTAACACTGCCCAAAACAAGCGAGTTCTATGGGCAATAGACCCCAAAGATTCAACGCATGACTCCCCTCCTCACCCAACCGAGACCAACACAATAGGCGGGCGCCTCCAACACTTCCGCCACTCATGGCTCACTGTCGTACACGACAATTGGGTCAGCGACCTGGTGTCGTCAGGATACAAAATAAGAGTTCTCATCCCAGCCCCGACTTGTTTTTTTCCTCTCGCCTCCCCCAAACCAAATGCCCACTCGTTCTTCAAAGCCATCAGCGCCCTACTCACAACCGGCATCATAGCACCAGTACCAGAGACCAAAAGGTTCAAGGGATACTACTCAAACCTGTTCATCGTCCCGGAAAAAGACTGAACACTAGGCCCCATCCTAGAAAATTCATGAAGGTCCGACAATTCAAGATGGAATCACTGCGCTCAGTAACCACGTCAATGGTAAAAGGGGAGTTCCTAGCAACCATCGGCATTCAAGATGCATACCTCCACATTGCCATCTTCCCCCCACGTCAAAAGTATCTGCGGTTCGCCGTTCAAAACCACAACTTCCAATTCATCGCGCTGCCCTTTGGCCTCGTAACCGCACCCAGACTCTTCACGAAAGTCATGGTGGCCGTCGTGACCATCCTCCATTCGCGGGAAGTGGTCGTCCTCCCTTATCTAGACGACTTGCTAATCAAGGGGCCATTATTTCAAGCTTGCCTCGACAGCGTCCGAATAACATCGGACACGCTCTCTCGCCTAGGGTGGCTCATAAACTCACCCAAATTATCCCTAATGCCGGCACAAAGGATAAACTTTTTAGGGCAAGGTGGATCTGCTCAGCAATTCAAGAGTCCTACTGCGTCAGAAAAATGGCAATCCCAGCAGGGATCAAGGCTCACTCAACTCGATCAGTGGGCGCGTCATGGGCCATCTGACACCAGGTCTCGGCAGACCAAGTTTGCAAAGCTGCAGCTTTGTCCAGCCTAAAAAACTTCACCAAATATTACAACATTCACAACCAGGCCTCTGCAGACGCAAGCCTAGGGAGAAAACCTTTGCAAGCGGCAGTCGCGCATCTGTAAGTGGCTGGTGAATGATGTTCAAACAGTACTCAGATAATTCCCACCCAGGGACTGCTTTAGGGCATCCCATGGTCCTGTGTCCCCCAATCATGCGAATGAGAAATGGATTTTTGTGTTCTCACCGTAAAATCCTTTTTTCCTAGCTCATCATTGGGGGACACAGCATCCACCCTAACAGCCTACAATGGCATACACATGGCCTGGGCCTAAGCCTCTTGTACCTTTATTATGTTAACGTTTTCTCCTACTGCTTTAGTACTAAACTGACTACTCCTACTAAGAGTGTGTATACTGCAGGGAGGAGGACTATATCTTTATCTCTACTTAGTGTCGCCTCCTAGTGGCAGGAAAGCATACACCCATACTCCTGTGTCCCCCAGTGATGAGCTCGGAGAAAAGGATTTTACGGTGAGTGCACGAAAATCCCTGTTTTCCTTTTCCTATCATGCCATTTTGCATTAATTCCTGAAAAGCAGCTGAAGGGTTAATAAACTACCACAGATCAGTTTTGAATATGATGAGGGGTGCTGTTTGTAGAATGGTATCACTTTTAGACTGTTTCCAAAATATAGGTCTCACAGGGTCACTTAAAAAATGAGCAGGTCTCTGAAAAAAATAAGTTTTTGTTAATTTCCCTGAAAAAATTAGAAATTTCTTCTCCATTTTTAAATATTCTAACATTCCAACAAAATATAAAATGCCTTCTAAATGGAGCTGATGCAGATATGAAGGAAATCTGTATTTATTAACTTTTTTATGGTGTTTTATTACCTGGATCAAAGTAATAATCAAGCAAAGTTTAAAACTAGCAAAATATATGACACATTTGTCAAATTTCTGATATTTTTATAAACGAAACATATTGCCCTAAATTTACCATAAATATAAAGTATAATGTATCGCAAGATCACTGGAATATTTCAAAGCATTCCAGAGTTATCGTCACATAAAGGGACACTGGTCAGATTTAAAAAATGTGGCCTGGTCACTAAGGGGTTAAAGATGATTTCTGCTTACAACCAGGGATGTACCACTGACTCTTGACTCCTTCACACACGGCTCATGTTTAAGTGATAAATATATTGTAGTTCAATGTGATCATCAGGCTTTAATCATTATTATGATACAATAATTACGATATTTAGATACATATTATTAATTCATAATAATTATATTCAGCAAATAATGTATAATACAGTACCAAATGTATTCTATATTTTAGGAGTCTTGACTCCACCAAAATGGGCTCAGACTCCACAGCCCTGCCTAAAACTGGAAGAAGTGTCCCGTATTGCACTGAGAAGCATTACAATGATACCAAATATTAGTTAAAAACAAAACAAAACTGATCTATCCTTTCAGGAGGAAGAAAGAATAGCCGACCTCATAAGAAGCCAAGCTACTGCCATTAGTTATTCTTTAATCTGCACATTGTATTGCAGAGAGTGAAACCCACAACAAAATTGACCAGATGATGATTTTTACTGCACAATGCCGCTCCATCTATGCCGCAGACTTTCTTATTGGCTTTACAGTTATCTGCTATTCTTTCTAGAAAATCTATTGCATAAAACATTACTTAAAGAAACATTTAAAAAAAAAAAAAATGGTACGATTGGTACTGGGGATTTATGGATTGTAGGTGAAAATGTTCATTCAAATGTACGCTTGACTTTTCACTTTGCATAATCCTCCCTTCTGACACTTGTTTTATTACTGTACACTTGCCTAATGTTACCTAAGTGACAACATGTGCTGAACCACAGTCCTGAAGTACGCAGAAATGTGAGAAGGGTGCAACACAAGCTGCAGGGATTGGAGTAATATTTAGAGCTGCACAGCCAGCCAGAGTCTGTAGCTGTTTTATGTTCAGTCTTTTCTGCTTCATTGAACTCTTGTAAGGCCCCTTTCACACTTGTGGGGTTTTTTTTTTTAAAATGCGGCAGATCTGGCAGACTTGCTGCATCTGCTGCCTAACGGCTGCACTTGCAGCACACTTGCGGCAAGCCCCATGCATTGTCTATGGGGCTTGCGGCAAGTGCGGATTCGCCGATGGCGGCACTTGCAGCTGCGAAAAAAAAAAACGTGGTCAGACGCGCTTTTTTTTTTTCTCCGCCGGAAGTACCTCATCTGCCGCAAGTGGCTGAACCGCACTTGCCGCACCCGACCGCAAGTCCCATAGACAATGCATGGGGCTTGTGGCAGATGCGGTAAATCTGCCACGTTTTCAAAAAACCATCAGTGTGAAAAGGGCCTAACCGTATTATTGATTTACATTTATGCATTTTTAAAACTTTAACTTAGAATGATAACTCTTACTGAACAATACACATCTGCTTCCTGTCACTGCAATGACTTTTCTTGTCCTTTTGAAATGTGCCATTTTCCATTAGAACGTGGAAATATCTCTGCAGGTTTCCCCAGGATCATGATCCCAGGGTTCCTACACTCTTTCACTACTCATTTTCTACTATCTGCAGGGACAGGGTGGCATATAGTGAGCATGGCAGTTAACTGAAGCAGCTCACTTAAATTCTTACATAGCACTGTAAGTAGAGACCATGGAATATAAGTAGTTTAAGGCCTCTTTCACATCAGCGGTAATCGCTGATCGCGGCACTTGCGGTTCACTTGCGGCAAGCCACATGCAATGTCTATGGGGCTTGCGGTAAGGGTGCGGCAAGTGCAGTTTCGGCACTTGCGGCAGATGTGGCTGCGAAAAAAACGCAGGTGACCACATCTGCGGCAAGTGCCGGAACCGCAACTATACCGCACTTGCCGCAAGCCCCATAGACATTGCAGCACAAAAATTGTGCTGAAAAACTTGGCTTATACTCGAGTATATACAATATTTATTTTGTATGAAAGTAATAAATATTAAAAAAAAAAAACTGATATACAACATAACCCTAATAAAACAGATTCACAGAGTAACAGTAAAGGGGTGCTTTGGAGAGATAAGAAAACCCCACATAAATACAAAAATGATAAAGGCTCATATTCCATATTACTGTTGCCACTTACTGTGAAATAAATGCTGCTCCTGGGTGTTCCCTTTTCTGTTGTCACAGATTGGGGGTGTGCCTTGCTTGTTACTCCTTATACAAGACATTTCCTTAATAAAGCCTTCTTCCCTTTAATCACAGTTCAGAAAGCATGGTTCACTTCTTAACTCTCATACAAGTCATCCCCCTAACCAATTCTTATGGGGTGTTCCTCTTCGTACTGTCATGGCTTGTTTCCTGCTCTGCCTCCCTGCTTTTTCACAGTTTGTATGGAACTTTCATAGTTTCCCTCCACTCTGCTTTGACCAGTCACATACAAGCTGTAAAGAAGCAGACAAAGAGCACAGGGTTTGTGCGGAAGCTGAGCAGGAAACAAGCCTAGATCGTAAAAACAGTCACACACCAGTAATAGTCAGTGGGTTGGCTTGTGTAACAAGCGATAATCAAGCCACACACCCTGACATGTGACTACATTAAAGGAGGCTTTTCCAAGGGTCTTGATTTGAATAAGACATAGGAAGCAAGCTGTGTCCCAATAGAGGGGATGCGCTCAGGAGCAACATCTCTGTCATTTTGCAGTTCTAAAAATCACATAAAATTGAATAGAATTGATAATCTGTAACTGGGAATATGTTTGAATCCCCTCGAAATATACTTTTAACATGTCAATTATGCTGCGGGTGAAAAACTCTTAAAAAAAAATTATATCAAAAGTTATCAAAAAACTAAATTGTAATTACACCTAAATCATATACATGCCTACAAGTAGTCTTCAACCCCCTGCAGATTTAGCTGGTTGACACATGCGGAATTAACTTGGCATTGTGACATTTGGACTGTAGATCAGCCTGGAAGTGGGAAATGCACTGCAGCCAAAAAGATTTAAAAATTTTTTTTTTTTTTTTTTCCAAAAACATTTTTTATTGATTTACATTTTGATAGCAGACGAGCAATAACATTGTAATATACAATTCAACATCAACCCCTTCCACCCCCTCCCATACATCCCTCCCTCCACCCCCCCTTCCCCTAACCCAACCTTGCAGCAGTAGCTCCTCCTCAACGATCCCATAATCAAACGTTTGTCAGTATTCCCAGTTATGTTATTTGTCCCCTTCAACCACTCCCTCCTCCCATGCGTAGGTCTCTCCAGCGAGCCCTGAAGATCTGACAAGCAATACCAGGTGGTGTTACGGAAGGTGCGATCAATTGGTCAATGTCTTCCCTAGTGAGGTGGTAAAGGATGAAATCCCTCCATTTCGTAAAAAAGGGTTGTGTCTTCCTTTCTTTATCTGTTTCTGCCTCTGTTTTTTCTAATAACAAAGTACCTCTCAATTCCAGCTCTAGGCTATGTATTCCAGGTACTGTGGACTCCAACCAACACTTCAGCAGGAGTCTCTTGTACACGATCAATATCATATGCAAGAAGCTCATCCTCTCCTTCCCTTCCATGGTCACATTGAGCCTGTGAAAGACCCAAATCTCTCCTCTAAGCGGCAAATAAACATTCAATACTTCCTTGACCCATACTTGCACTCTCTTCCATTGTTCTTGGACTTTCTCACACTCCCACAATCCGTGATACATGTCCGTATTCGCCTTGTCACAATTGGGACATGCCATCATCCTGGAAATGTTGGCCTGTGTAGAGGGGATATTAAAACCCTGTATAGCTCTGTGAATTATTCTAAATTGAGTATCCCTCCACAGTTCGTTACAGATATGTTTGTAAAGGGCATTCCATCCTGATATAATAACTTCCCCCACCTCATCATTTTGCAACCTCTCTTCCCAACCCTTGAACAACTTCATGGGACCCTTCGGTATCAGCGAGTATCTCAGCATAGAGTATATAGAGGATATTGTCGACCCCGTTGTTGAGCCCGTCACCAGGTTATCAAGTAGCGTCTGTTGGCATTCCTTTTGTACGTCTCGGAGGTGTGATAGTAAGTGTCCATGCACCTGAGCATATTGTAGAGCATGTGTCGGGGGAAGGCTCCACTTATCAAAGACCTCAGTAGCCGTCATCCACCTCACGTCCCCCCTATGTAATACGTCTTGTAGTGTCTTTATCCCCGCCAACTTCCATTCAGTGAATAGAGCATTCTCCCTGCCCTGTTTAAAATCTGGATGTCCCCACAATGGCAAGTACTTAGAGATTTTCCATGACATTCCCAATCTACATCTAATCGATTTCCATGCCGCTCTCGTGTCTCTGAACAGCACTGAGTTCTTTATTTTCGGATTTAATTCTTTTCCCGAGGCATGCAAAACTGCCGTTAGATCCCAAGGAGCACACCATTCGGACTCAAGTGAGTAGTCAGAATGGATACTCGTACCCCTTATCCAATCCAATATGTGTCTCATTACACAGGCTAAATTGTATCCTCTTACATTTGGGAGTGATAAGCCCCCTTCCTCCTTAGGGAACATCAAGGTGCGTAACCTAATCCTCGATCTCTTTCCCTTCCACAAAAACGTGGTGAAGGCTCTATTGATCTTATTAACATCCACGTGTCTGAGCAAGAGCGGCATGGTTTGCATCTGGTACAGGAGTCGGGAAAAGCTTACCATTTTGATCAAATGCGCCCTTCCCAGTAAAGATAGTGGTAGGTCTCGCCATCTAGTGAGCTCGCCCTCTATTTTAAGAATGATTGGGTGAAAATTGAGTCTGTACATGTCAGCCGTATTATGTGCTAGGTGAATGCCCAGATATTTGATCGATCCCTTCGCTATTGGGATTCCCTGAAAGGACCCATTGTCTCCTTGTGTGGTCACATTTAAGCATTCCTTTGCTTCTTTTGTCAACGGCAGTATCTCGCATTTTGCCACATTTAACCTGAAACCCGACGCATCCCCGAACTTCTGTATCTCTGTCAATATACCCGGTAGGTCTTTGCATGCGTCCGCCATGTACAGAATTATATCGTCAGCGAATAAGTTAGATTTTATCTCCTTGCTTCCTACTTTTATTCCCTTAAAGCTGTCTGGTCCGTTAATGTATCGGGATAGGGGCTCTAGTGCGAGGTCAAACAGAAGTGGCGATAGCGGGCACCCTTGACGCGTTCCCCTTCCTAATTGAATCATGTCTGATAGAAATCCTGGTGTATGTACTCGCGCTTTGGCATTCGCATACAACACAGTGAGAAATTGTCTGAAACTTCCCGTTAGCCCAATGTTGTCCAGGACTTGTTCCAGCCATGGCCATCCCACACTATCAAAGGCTTTCTCTGCATCGAGCGTGACCATGGCTGGAACCCCCGTTCTTGCCTTATCCCCTAGCCTGACTGACTCTAATACCATCATTGCCCGTCTCACATTACCTACCGCGGACCGGTTCCTTACAAATCCTGCTTGTTCCTTACTCAGCAGGTCCGGTAAGATCCCTGCTAGCCTGTTTGCCATTATCTTTGATATCAACTTTATATCCTGATTTATTAATGATATTGGTCGGAAGTTGGACGGTTCATCTGTTGGCTTGTTGCCTTTTGGTAAAAGTTTTATGTACGCTACGTTCATGTGATCTGAGACAGGACCCCCATGCAAGTAGTCATTGAAGAGAGACTTCAGAGGTGGCACCACCTGATCTACCAAAGCCTTGTAAAAACTAGCCGTGAAGCCATCTGGTCCCGGTGCCTTATGAATACTTGTGCCTTTTATAGCGTCTCGTATCTCTTCCTCCGAAATGTCTCTATTCAACATGTCTAGGGAGTCTTCCGATATTGTGGGAAGTGGGTTGCACCTCAACCAGGTTAATCTCGTCTCTGGATCACTATGACGCGGCGCATAGAGATCAGCATAAAACTTCCCCAGAATAGTGTTTATTTCCCTTGGGTCCGACGTCAGGGTTTCCTGTCTAGTTTTCATGGATGTTATTTGGGTAACTTTGTGTTTACCTCTGGCCAAATTAGCTAGTAGTCTCCCAGCTTTATCCCCAAATCTGTACAATTCTGCATCCCTGGATGTTTTGCCTAGCATTTCTCTCTGTCTCGCCCATGCATCAAATTCCCGTTTTGCGTCCAACCATGTTCTTTTGTTATTCACCGTCGGGTCTTGTTGGTATTTCATGTAAGTATCTCTGACCCTGCTACTAGTTTGTAAATATTTCGCATTGGCTCTCCTTTTTTGCGTTGACACGTGGGCTATAATTTTGCCGCGTAGTACGGCCTTTGCCGTCTCCCAGAACAGTGTAGGACTGATGTGGTCCGGATTATTATAGGACAAATACTCCGTCCACCATTCTCGCAGGACTAGCGCAAAGTCTTTGTCTTTCTGTAAGTAGTAGGGGAATCGCCATATTATGTCCGTGCCTCTCTTAAAAGTTTCACGCAGTGACAAAGTGATTGGGCTATGGTCTGAAATTACTAGGTCCTCAATGTCA